>JARFJB010002076.1:3187500-3775278 GCA_036346205.1 Vesta saturnalis | reverse complement strand
GAGTTTTGGTGAGTTTAGTGAGTGTAGTGAGTGTGGTGTGAGTGAGTGATGTGAGTGAGTGTGAGTGAGTGTGAGTGAGTGTGAGTGTGGTGAGGTGTGGTGAGGGAGTGTGAGTGAGTGTGAGTGTGGTGAGGTGTGCGTGATTGTGAGTGAGTGTGACTTGAGTGTGAGTGAGTGAGTGAGAGAGTGAGTGAGTGTGAGTGAATGTGAGTGAGTGTGAGTGTGAGTTAGTGCGAGTGAGTGAATGAGTGAGTTAGTGAAAGTGCATGTGTCGGTGTGTCTGCCTGTCCGTCTGTCTGTATGTGGCTGTCTGTGTGTATATTTATTAATATACATAATTTCAGAACTAAAACACCTAAGTACTTTAAATGTTGTATTTAAGCTTGTTTTCATTTCTCCAGGAGCTGCTTACATTTTGGAAGTAATTCAGCGGCGGAGAGGGGGGTTTATTTGGAGCTGTTTTCGATTTTTATCAAATATTTCTGAGTGAGTGAGTGTGAGTGAGTATCAGTGAGTGCGAGTGAGTGTGAGTGTGTGTGAGTATGAGTGCGTGAGTGAGTGTGAGTGGGGTGAGTGAGTGAGTGTGAGTGAGTGAGTGAGTGTGAGTGAGTGGTGAGTGTGAGTGATGTGGTGATGTGGTGAGTGAGTGTGGTGATGGAGTGAGTGTGTGAGTGTGAGTGAATGAGTGGTTGTGAGTGAGTGAGAGTGAGTGTGAGTGAGTGAGTGAGTGAGTGTGAGTGGGTGATTGAATGTGAGTGAGTGCGAGTGAGTGTGAGTGAGTGGGATGAGTGAGTGAGTGTGAGTAAGTGTAGTGTGTGAGTAAGTGTGAGTGTGTGAGTATGACTGTGTGAGTGATAGTGAGTGAGTGTGTAGTGAGTGTAGGTGAGTGAATGCAGTGAGTGTGTAGTGTGGTGAGTGCGAATGAGTGTGAGTGAGTGTGAGTGTGTGAGTGTGTGTGACTGTGTGAGTGGTGTGAGTGAGTGAGTGTGAGTGAGTGTGAGATGTGAGTGTGAGTGGTGAGTGAGTGAGGAGTGTGAGTGGAGTGTGAGTGTGAGTGAGTGTGAGTGAGTGAGTGTGAGTGGTGAGTGAGTGTGAGGTAGTGAGTGAGTGAATGGGTTGAGTGAGTATAGTGAGTGTGAAGTGAGATGTGAGTGTAGGAGGTGAGTGTGAGTGAGTTGTGAGTGAGTGAGATGAGTGTGAGTGAGTGGTGAGTGAGTGTGAGTGTAGGTGTGAATGTGAGTGATTGAGGAGGAGTGTGAGTGAGTGTGAGTGAGTGTGATGAGTGTGAGTGAGTGTAGTAGTGTGTGTGAGTTGACTTTGTGACTGAGTGGTGAATGTGAGTGAGTGAGTGAGTGTGAGTGTAGTGAGTGCATGAGTGAGTGAGTGTGAGTGGTGATGGTGTGACTGAGTGAGTGAGTGGTGAGTGAGTGGAGTGAGTGTAGTGTGAGTGAGTGAGTATGAGTGAGTGTGGAGTGTGAGTGAGTGTGAGTGATGACTGTGAGTAGAGTAAGTGAGTGAAGGTGAGTGAGTGTGAGTGTAGAGTGAGTGTGAGTGAGTTGTGAGTGTGAGTGAGTGTAGGTGAGTGAGAGTGAGTGTGAGTAGTGAGTCAGTGATGAGTGAGTGTGAGTGTAGTGGTGAGTGTAGGTGAGTGTGAGGATGAGTGTGAGTGAGTGAGTGAGTGAGTAGTGAGTGAGTGTGAGGATGAGTGTGAGTGAGTGTGAGTGAGGAGTGTAGTGATGAGTGTGAGTGAGTGTGAGGAGTGTGGGAGATGTGAGTGAGTGTAGTGGGAGTGTGGAGTGAGTGAATGGTGGTTGAGTGAGGGTGAGGTGGTGTGAGGAGGGTGATATGTGGGAGGAGTGTGAGTAGTGGTGAGTGTGGGTGGTGAGTGTGAATGGTGTGGTGAGGAGGGTGTGAGGGGTGTGAGGGTGGAGTGTGAGGGAGTGGTGGAGTGAGAGGAGTGGAGTGGGAGTGAGTGTGGTGAGGATGAGGTGTGAGGAGTGAATGAGTGAGTGAGTGAGTGTGAGGTGAAGAATGGTGGTGAGTGTAGTGTGGTGTGAGTTGTGTGAGTGGTGGAGTGGTAGGAGTGTGGAGTGAGGGTGTGAGTGGGAGAAGGTGGGTGAGTGTGAGGAGGTGTGAGTGAGTGTGAGTGAGTGTGAGTGTGGTGGTGAGGGTGAGTGAGTGTGGTGGAGTGTGGAGTGAGGTGGGAGTGGGTGAGTAGTGAGGAGTGTGGGAGTGAGTGTGAGGAGGGAGTGAGTGAATGATGGTGGAGTGGGTGAGTGGTGAGTGAGGTGGAGTGTGAGTGTGATGAGGTGGTGAGTGAGAGGTGAGTGAGTGTGAGTGAGGTGAGTGAGTGGTGAGTGGAGAGTGAGGATGTGAGTGAGTGAGTGAGTGTGAGTGAGTGAATGTGAGTGAGTGTTTCATTTTCCAGGAGTGTGCATTTGGAAGCAATTCAGGGGGAGAGGGGTTTATTAGGAGGTGTTTGTTTATTTTTAAACAGCTATATATTTCAAAGATATAAAAATACCGAAAGGCCTTAATTATATAGATTTATTTTTTATGAAATTTTTTGATAGACGGTAATTTAGCGTCAAAACATTTCTAAGGTAGAAGAGTGTTCAAATTTTGTACTGAATAATGAAAAAAATGGAAAATATTTTTAAAGAAAACTTAATTTACCGTTTTTTTATAAAGTTCAATATAAAGCGAAATAATTAAACAAATATGATTGAAAGTGTTTATTATCGAAATTTGTACAGACGCTGAGTTTGGAATTTTCTAAAGATAGTGTCTTTTATTAAATCTATCTGACATGAAGCTTTAAACGTCTGTATCCAAATTATTGTTTTTTTTTACAATGTTGTTTTTCCTAATTAATTATTAAAAGAGGTTGCATAATTATCCTTTGTTAATGTCATTAATTTCTTTAATTTCCATTTTAGGTTGAAAGTTGTTTCCACAAGATATTTTGTATAATTTGTTAATTGCTGTTATGCCTTCTTTAAATTAATTCTGGTTTATCGATTTGCTGATGTTCCATTTTTAACTTTTTATTACGTAATTTTCTGTTATATCTATATATATAATATATTATATATATATATATATATATATATATATATATATATATATATATATATATTTTTTGTATATATATATATATATATATATATATATATATATATATATATATATATAAACAGTGTGTCGAGATTCAGCATGCATGTATTGCTATTTCGTTAATATTGAAGATAGAATGTCGTTAAATGGGGAAAGTTTTGAGAATTTTATGGCTATCATCATGGTAAAGTCAGATTTGAAGTAATTTTTTTGTTTTTGAAATAATTGAAAAAAAAAATTGTGCATTTTCTACCCTGTAGTTTTTTATTTGAAGTCTGACAACATTTTGATTTGTACATTATTATGACACTTTTTAAAAGATAATTTTGTACCAAAATTTATCTACAGTAATATTAGTTTTAGGGAGAAAATAGTTATTGAATTTATTTATAACTACCTCCAAATTCTCTTGTTCTTTTTCCACAAATTGAAAAGTGCCGAAAATTTTATGTAATTCTTCTCCTCCAAAATGTAACATCTGAGCAACCTGAATTTTTCCTTCTTTTTTATAATTTTCTGTTGCAATTAAATATACTTCGAATCTTTTAAGCCAGATTCTCCATTTGTCCTCAATGTTTCCAGCCGTAAAATCCAAATTTGGAAGTACATGTGTCATTTTTTTTTTTTTATATATGTCCAAATTTGTCAGTTGTATTTAATTCAATGTATTTAATTTTCTCACCCTTACTATATCTCTCAGTTTATAGGAATCCTGTTCGCAGCGCCATGTGAAGTTATATTAATGTAGTAATTGATAATGTGTTTATTTAATAATAAATTATATAAACTTGTTAAGATTAACTTAATGACATGACCATGTATGTTATTGGATAGTTGCCAAGTTACTGACTTCCTGTACCTTGACACATACTATTATGTGAACGTGTGAACTGGTGAACCTAATACATAACATAACCTAGCGAATGATACGCTCCAGTTAAAGAATATAAATGTGCTAGATTTTCTATAATAGTCTCAATTTTTGAGTACTTACATTAAATATCTTGATTTTTGACATTGCTTTGCCTTGAAGTTGAGTTTAAAAACGTGATTAAGTGAAATGAAAACTACGGAATTTCAATCTTTTTCAAGGCAATTTTAGTTATAGTATCACTAGAATGGTAAAGTAAATTTTATCTCCTTTAAAAGGACTGTGATTAACTTAAAATTTGATTTTCACTTGTTAAATACGAAAAACTATTCTCATTTACAATGGTCCTGTCCAGATATCGACTTGGTCAATATCTCATGTCTCATATTCATGGGTGTCGGGTGCTTTTAGTTGAATTTACTAGTCTGTATCAAATTGTTTCAGTGCTCAAGTCTGAATTTGAATTCTGAATACACGTATTCCATCTATCATCCTTAAAAATGCTACTCGAGCTAATACATGTTTGTTCAAACTCTTCGATCTCCATGTCATCTGGAGAGTTTCCCTCTTCGTGGAAGTTGGCAAATGTCCAACTTATGCCTAAAAATGGCAACAAAACCGATACCTGAAACTATCGACCAATAGCTATCATTTTCATTCTGTCAAAACCATGGAGAAAGCCGTCAACCACCAACTACTTGCGTTCCTCGAGTCCAATGAACTCCTAAACGACCACCATTATGGGTTCAGACAGAGTCGTTCAACCGGTGATCTTCTTTCATATGTCACCCAACTTTGGAATAATACATTAAAGAGGTCCGGTGAAACAGTCATAGTAGCTTTAGATATTTCAAAGGCACAAGTGCCTACTTGCCAAGCTCACTTCGTTCGGCTTATCCGATACGCTCATCAACCGGATATCCAGCTTGCTTGGCAAAAGACGTATACGCGTTGTCGTTGATAGCTTCTTTTCGAAAGAAACTACCATTAACGTGGCAGTACCCCAAGGATCAGTGATAGCTCGCACACTTTTCCTGCTATACATAATGACCTCATTTCCTCAACAACTAACCGCTTGCAGGCAACAGTACTCTACATTGTACTTCTCAGTTTTCCCACAACAATATGGGGAGTAGGACGTTAAGATGAAAATGGCAGTCTCAATCAACAGTGGCTTAGAACGTATCCTTGAATGGGGAAGGAATAATCTACTCACGTCCAACGCCGACAAAACCCAGTGTTGCCTTGTGTCCGCCAAGAAAGACCGATCATTTTCTGCTGTAAATATTAATGGCTCAGAGTTTTTTCAAACTCTATTTCTATGTTAGGGATGTCCGTATCATCGAACCTTTCATGGGTTGGCCACCTTTTGTCAGCCAGCAAAACAGCTGCCCGTAAACTAGGCTTTCTATACAGATCTAAACAGTACTTCACATCGCAACAACTCCTTTTACTTTATAAGGTTCAAATTCGACCTCATCTGGAATACAATTCCCACCTCTGGGTCAGTGCTCCCAATACGCCCTTGATATGGTAAACCGCATCCAAAAAAGAGTTATAAGGCTTATAAATGACCCGTCTCTGACTTCCTACCTACAGTCTCTTGAGCACAGAACGGTTCTGCATCGTTCTATCGCTATTGCCCACGGCAAGTGTGCCTCGAAATACACTCCTTAATACCTTCACAGGCCATCTTCGCTAGGAACACTCGGTTTGCCCATTCACACCATAATTACACACTCAAAATTTCATCGTGTCACACTAAACGGGCACAATGTACATTCTTCCACACTGCGACCAAATTGTGGAATGCACTACCCAGTTCCTGTTTTCCTCCAAACTTTGACTTAAGTCATTTTAAGGTAGCCATTCATAAACATTTCACGGCAGTCTAACAATATCCCTAAACCCTCCCAGTGTTCCTGAGTGCTTTAGCACGTTAGATAAATCTTAGCCTGTTTGGGAATACTATAAGTAAAAAAAAACTTCGAATTTAAACAGAAAATAATTTGAAAATTAAATGTACAGATATATTTTTATAATTCAAAAAGTATAAGATGTATTTCAGAAAGTGTACCTTGCAATTAAGAATAGTCATGATGGTAATTCAGAAAGTGTCACATGTAATTCAGATTAGTAACTTATAATGCAGAAAGTGTAATTTGTAATTCAGAAGGTATAACTTGTAATTAAGAAAGCATTAACTGAAATTTAGAAAGGAATAATTTTGGTTAACTATCATGTCATGCCGTGGAAAACAACACCTATCGAACAAACGACAAATAAACTCAGTGTAAGAGATATTTGTTGTCATTGGTGTTTTCGTGCTTAAATATTAATTTTCAAGATAATTCCGGAATTTACCGAAATTCGATGTCTCAAAGTTCAGTAATGAGACTTCAACCACGTTGCCATCTAGTTCATAAAAGGTGTTCGCAACCGTTAGGAAATGTACCAGATGTGACCTGTCCACTTTTAACTGGCATTGTGGAAGTTGAAAGAAAAAGGTAAATATAATCATAAAATTTTATTGCTTTATTTACAAAAGATCTGCCTAATTTTTGTAGGTATAAAAAGTATAATAGTCAGGATAGGAGTAGGGCAGTAGCATGCGCCAATAAAGGCCATAACTGGATGGCCTTAGCTGAATAGTTAGGGGTACAATATAAGACTTCACACACTTGGGCACAATCCGGACGTGATGAAATAGATATTATCTCTTGGGTGGAAGGTGATAACGGCTTTACATTGAAATAATTACAGACAAAGATAAATGAGCATTATTGGCAGCAGGTGTTGTAGGCATGGAAAGAAAGAGAGGCTCTTTTAAACATGATTCGGCCAATGCTTGGGTGACAAGATTATTGTAGCAGTGGCAAGATCAAGTAAATCAATTGGCCAATTTAGTTCTTGTATGTGACAATGCAGCTATTCTCCTTAGTCAAAGTAGAAAAGTGTTAATAAATATTTGAAATAATTTCCACAAAATTTATAAAATATGAAAATGCAATGAACAAGCCTCAGCCTGCTATAATAATATGATTGAAAGAAATGCGGGGTATTATATTTCTGATACAAATGTTTAATAACTAAATCTTTAATAAATTCAGTATTAAACCGTTTTGAAAATGATATTTTATAACACGAGCTATGGACAGAAGCTAATGATAAAAATATCATAATCAAAAAACAAATTTAACAAGTATAGTCTTGGTGCAAAGTTGTGAAAACTTCATATGAAAGTTGTAAAAGCATTTACAACTAAAGATCTAAATATACAAACTAAAGATTTAGTAAAAATTGGTTGTAGCTACTGCGATTTGTTACACTTCGTTTTAACTATTAAATGCCATTGTACATATTTTTGAATTTGTTCCTCACTTTCAGTATATTTGTTTCACAATTTTGCATTACCATTTATATTTCAAAGTTATTTCTCCAACGGAATTTCTGAAATGGGAAGGTTGAGTAGGAGTTGCCTGTTTTACGCTGTCAAATTCAATTGTATTTCTGTTTCATTTGAGGTAAAAGATGGTTTTCGTAAAAGAAGAAAGCTTTGAATTTTCCTACTTTTGTAACTGCATCGCTTAATGCGTGATACATCAAAGCTTAATTTATTAATGAAGTTTGCTTTGTGTTTATGGACTTTCTTCTATTAATACGTTTCGACGGATATATATCTTGAATTCAGTGAACTAGGTATGTCATGATTTTCATCTCAAAATTCTACTCCTTGTTAGCTTAAGAAAACTATACCTAATGACTAATTCCACTACCTTCGTATCTACTTCATCAAAGACGAATATTTATCTCTATACTCATGTGAATGTTAATAAGCAATTAATACCTCTACGTAATCTTAGAATATTAATAAGCAATTTATGAGTTAAGGTAAGTTTTGGAAGACAACCGGCGTTAATTTGATTACTTCAATAACTTCTTTTAAACCATCGTGGGGCATATTTTAACCACAAGTTTAACCATTTGTTGCTCGACTGCCTATTTTCTCTTTTGGTGCTGCAATAATGTATTAATCTGTTACCTACTAACTGTTTGAAACAGTGAAACCAATATTCTTCGCTATATGTTCCTCATACCTGCAGAAGCTATTTTAAAATGTTAAAATTTCTTCATTTAAATAGAATTAAGAGCTAGATTATAAAGAATTCAAGTCGTACAACCATAAAGTACCTTACAAGTACATTGATGTTAAATGATTATGTTTTACATGATATAACTGCGTATATTCACAATTTGATTGTTTTCTTATTTTTAAAATTTACTTACATGTTTTTATTATAAAATAAAAAAAACCGGTGTTTATCTTTTGTCAGGTAATAAAGTGATTACTGTCTTACCAATATAAAATATGTTTGGTTAACTAAAAGTTAGGACGTGTTTACTGACAATAAGTCAGCGCAGCTATACACGTTAAATATTATGTACAGTTCATATCGGTAAGGTGTGTGGCCTACCGTTACTAGTTAAACCAGGTATTTTACTGATTTAATTTGGTGTTTTACAAATTTACTTTCAAAGGTTTTTCCTTTTTAATCTTATAGTAACTTAACTTAAAAACAAGGCTGTCATTTAGTTTAAAATTATTATTAAATTCTAACTTTAATCCAAACTGTGGTTTATTTTTCTCTACAATTGAGGTTATAAATACATTGTTTAATTTATAACTTTTTAGTTTGACCTTAAGTGCGTTTTACTTGATTATTGTGTTTTGATTATTTTTATGTGTACTTATGTGTTCTCTACAGCTTCATTTTCCCATTTCGTAGTTTAGAGGCTGTCTTATCGGAGAGCAAATTTAACAAAATTTAATCAAATTATTAAACGTAATACAATGTGTTTTCACTATAAAATAAATCTTCAATTATTAACGAAGCTATTTCTTTATTAGATTTGACTAGATTTTTAATTGATATGTTAAATTTCTATAGTAGATGCTTTTATCAATTTAAAATTACAGTTTTTCCCAACTTTACACTTACATCATAATCTGATTAAATTTTGTTAAATTTGCTATTTGATTATGACATTTTTCACTATTAGCCTTTGACCATTAGAGGGTGTTCTGATTTATCATCTACAAAGCAGTTTAACAATATTTAATTTAAGATATTGTATTCCCTAGTTGGGTTTATACGTTTATGAAACTGTTATTAATAGCAGAGTTTTGTTTTCAGTTTTTCATATTTCATAAATTTGTTTCAACATCTTAAATAATTCTAAAAGATTTGGTACTGATGATAACTGTAAGTGTTAAAACCCAAAAAACGCTCAGTATTTTAATTATCTCAACAGATTTTCGTTGTAAACAAACGTAATAATGAGTTTGCTTTAATAAAGTTTACATATTATCAAAGTGAATGTCTGAATTGTTAAAGCAACAAAATCTTATATGCCCTCTAAGTCTAGTATAGTCATTTTCACGAGTCAGAACAGTTGCGTCACTAATATTAATACTGTCAGAAGAGGCCGATTTTGTCAGATTGTGAAAATAACAGTTTGATAACTGTCAAATCTCAGCTTCAGGGGTTATGTTATTTGAGACAGTACTACAAGCACTGACACACCAACAAAATTTCAGAAAATATGTTGCGGGTTCTAAAGGTGCTAATAAAATAAAGTTAGTTCTGACACAACTTCTCTAACTTGGGAAAATTGGTATATCAAAACTAAAGGGAAAGGAGAAAATTGCTACATAGGCATTATACGCTTAAATTTTCAGGGGTAGAAATGGATAAACAAGCAAATGAGAGGGAGTAGAGATAATAACAGGTGAAGAAATAGCAAAATTGTTAACAAGTTACGAAACAATATACTCACAAATCATAAAAAGCGATTTATGACTCCAGAAAAATGAGCATAGTGCAAATATATGCACCAACAGATTCATTGGAAGAGGAAAAACGAATTATATGAAGAGCTACAAAAATAGCAGAAGCAAGTAGAGAAAAGGTAGAGCATGTAGTAATTATGGGAGATTTGAAAGCATGAATAGGAAATAAATAAATAAGAGATGGTATCACATGAAGATATGGAATAGACAATAGGATAAACGGAAATGGGAAAAAATAGAATTCTGTATTGAAAATCAAATGGTAACAGGAAACACAATATGTGCACATAAAGGTAACTTAAATATACGTATATAGGGTCAGGAAACATTAAAACAACTATAGATTACAACTATAGGTACAACTATAAATTTGGTAGAAACACAAAAGCAAAAGTAAAAGATATAAATAAAAGTGTGTAGAGGCGCAGAATATCTAACCGATCACAGATTACTAACGGGGATATTAAAATTTAAAAACCAGAAAAAGAATAGCATATATGGATAGAATACTGGAAAAAACAGAAAGGGAAATTAATGAAGAAAAAGATGTGAATAATCACTTGTAATTGCTCAAGAGGTTTGTATTTTACCGAGTAAATTTGTGTTTAAAAAAATCTGTTGCGTAGTAATTAGACCAGAAAAACTGTCGACTAATAAAAATTCAACACTGGAGGTGGAGCATTTTAGATTGACAGTTTTTCGAGTCAAATTGCTAAATGAAACAGATTCGAATTTAAACAACACAAATTTACTCGCCATAATACAAACCTCAAGTAATTCTGCTGGACAATTTAATGAACAAGAAATTTTGAAACATCAATATATGTGGGTAATTACTCATTCTTAAAATAACACAATGATACAGTGAATTATTGACAAATGTCAAACTATTTATGTGGAACGGATACTTGTGATAATTGATTAGAAAATAAATAAGTGAAAAAACCACTAATGCATTTGTCTCTGTAAAGTTGTAGGTAACTTTTGCCGCTGTCAAAGTGGCAATTGCATTGCGACTTATTCGATTTTTTATATATGAGTTAAGTTGTCTATGCAAAATACTAAAAGCGCTATTAGAAGAAGCAAAACAAATATGTGGAATAAAGAAAGTGGATAGGCGTTTTAAGAGAACAAAGTAGTGGAATGATAGAGTACGAGAAGCAATTAAAATAAAAAAAGTGTTTGGAAAAATACTTGCAAACAAAGTTGCTAACACATAGAGAACAATATATAAAAGAAAGAAATAGAGCCAAAGATGAAGTGAAATTAGTCAAAAGAACGGAAAGTCAAAACCCAGAATAAAAAGACATTGACGATACAAATAATAAATTGATCACCGACCCAAAAGTAATAGCAGAAACATGGAGGAACTACTATGAAGATAAATTTCAAGCAGTAGTAGGAGAAGACAATAGAGACTCCAAAAGAAAGAAAAGAGGAAAAGATAGAAATAACAGAAGAAGCGGTTACAGAAGTAATACAGAAGTTAAAAAATGGAACATCAGCAGGAATCGATAGTGTAACACCAGAATTAATAAAGTTAGGAGGAGAAGGCATAGTACAGCAATTAACAAAATTATACAAAAATATCTGGTGTGGAACAACACACTACCTTCCAACCTACAAAATGGAAATTAAGAGAAATGAAATAATGACAATAACAATTTTTTTAGGATAATTATGCAACCTCTTTTATAATAATTAATGAGGAAAATAGGCAACATTGTAAAAACAAAAACAATAATTTACGCGAAACAGACGTTTAAAACTTCATGTCAGATAGATGTTAATAGACATCTAGACACAACCTAAAAAAATTCCAGAGCCGTCCGCGTCAGTAAAATACCGTAATAATATATATATATATATATATATATATATATATATATATATATATATATATATATATATATAGGTATAGACAGTTATGCAATCGACTTTTTTCCACTATCGCTAAATCCACTTATAGCTCATTTTATGTTTGGCCAAGTTTCGCCAAGATTGACCATGATGACTGTGTATGCGTGCGTGTGTATGTGCGAGTGCGTGTACGCGTGCGGGCGTGTGTGTATGTCTATCTGTGTGTCTGTGCATGTGTGCGTGTGCGCACGCGTGTGTGTGCACGCGCGTGTGTTTGTGGTGTGGGTGCGCGTCGCGAGTGTCTGTCAGTCTGTGTATGTGTATGTATGTATGTAAGAGTGAGTGCGCTCGTGTGTGAACATGTGTGAGCGAGTGAGTAGGTACGCGTGCGTGCGTGTGCGAGTGAGAGTGAGAAAGTGAGCGTGTGTCGCGTATGAGTGTGAGTCTGAGTGAGTGCGTGACTGTATGAGTGTGAGTGAGTGAGTGTGAGTGAGTATAAGTGAGTGTGAGTTTTAGTGTGAGTATGTGTGAGTATGAGTGTGTGTGAGTGTGGTGGTGTGTGGTGAGTGTGAGTGAGTGTGAGTGAGTGTGGGGAGTGTGAGCGAGTGTGAGTGCAGTGAGTGAGTGAGTGAGTGTGAGTGTGTGAGTGTGAGTGGTGATTGTGACTCGAGTGTGAGTGAGTGGTTGTGAGTGAGAGAGTGAGTGTGAGGTGAGGTGAGTGAGTGTGAGTGAGTGCAGTGAGTGTGAGTGAGTGCAGTGAGTGGTGAGTAAGTGTGATGTGTGTGAGTATGAGTGTGAGTGAGTGTGAGTATGAGTGTGGTGAGTGTGAGTGTGGGAGTGTAGTGTGGTGAGTGTGAGTGAGTGTGAGTGACTGTGGGGAGTGTGAGCGAGTGTGAGTGCAGTGAGTGGTGAGTGAGTGTGAGTGTGTGAGTGTGAGTGAGTGATTGTGACTCGAGTGTGAGTGAGTGGTTGTGAGTGAGAGAGTGAGTGTGAGTGTGAGTGAGTGAGTGTGAGTGAGTGCAGTGAGTGTGAGTGTGAGTGAGTGCAGTGAGTGAGTGAGTAAGTGTGAGTGTGTGTGAGTGAGTCTGTGGTGAGTGTGAGTGAATGTGAGTGAGTGTGAGTGAGTGAGTGTGAGTGAGTGTGAGAGTGAGTGAGTGAGTGTGAGTGAGTAAGTGTGTGAGTGTGGTGAGTGAGTGAGTGTGAGTGAGTGTGAGTGAGTGAGAGTGAGTGAGTGTGAGTGAGTGTGAGTGAGTGTGAGTGAGTGTGACTCAGTGTGAGTGTGAGTGAGTGTGAGTGGTGAGTGAATGTGAGTGAGTGAGTGTGTGGTGTGAGTGAAAGTGAGAATGCGAGTGAGCGAGTGAGTGTATGTGAGTTAGTCTGAGTGAGTTAGTGAAAGTGCGTGTGTCGGTGTGTCTGTCTGTCTGTATGTGGCTGTCTGTGTGTATGTTTATTAATATACATAACTCCAGAACGAAAACACGTAAGTACTTTAAATGTTGTATTTAAGCTTGTTTTCATTTCTCCAGGAGCTGCTTGCATTTTGGAAGCAATTCAGCGGCGGAGAGGGGGGTTTATTAGGAGGTGTTTTCGATTTTTATCAAATATATTGGCAACAGCTATATATTTCAAAGATATAAAAATACCTGTATATAGGCCTTAATTATATAGATTTATTATGTTTTATGAAATTTTTTGATACGACGCGTAATTTAGCGTCAAAACATTTCTAAGGTAGAATTTGAGTGTTCAAATTTTTTGCATACTGAATAATGATTAAAGAAAATGTGTAAACATATTTTTTAAAGAAAACTTAATTTTACATACGTTTTCTTTATAAAGTTCTTAATATAAAGCGAAATAAATTAAACAAATATGATTGAAAGTGTTGTATTATCGAAATTTGTACAGACGCTGACGGCTTTGGAATTTTTCTAAAGATAGTGTCTAGATGTATATTAACATCTATCTGACATGAAGCTTTAATCGTCTGTATCGCGTAAATTATTGTTTTTCTTTTTACAATGTTGCCTATTTTCACTAATTTCAAGTTTATATATTTAAATTTGAGTAGTTGCAGTAAATTATCCTAAGTGATACATTGTTGAATAAGGTGATTAAAAATCATATTCATAATTATATCCATTTTGAGCGTATGGAAAATAGTTAGTGTATGTATTTCAAACAAATGACTTGTAGATAAATTTTGTTACTTTTTAAAATTGCCTTTCTCTAAATGTCATTAATTGGTGAAATCAATGTTGTCAGACTTCAAATATTAAAAGCTTCTAGTAACATGCACAATTTTGTTTTATATAAAAATATATATATATATATATATATATATATATATATATATATATATATATATATATATATATATATATATATATATAATATATATATAATATAATATAATATATATATAATATATAATATATTATATATACACATTTGTTGTATGTGTTGAAAGGTAAAACTATGGGGGGAAAACATTATGCCTATACATAAAAAAGGTAGTACAACTAAATGTAAGAATTACGGAGCACCAAGCCGATCGATCTACAGTAAATTAAACAATATACACAAAAATAATAGAAAAGAAGCTGATGAAGGAAGTAGAAATAAAACTGAAGGAAGAACAAGCCTCTTTTAAACCGAGAGGGCAAACTCAAGATAATGTATACACATTAAAAATAATAATAGAAAAGAGTTTAAAAAAGGGGAAAAATATATAAACTAGCGTTTATAGATATAAATGCTGCGTTAGATAACATCTCAAGAATACAAATATGAAAAACCTTGGAAAAGTATAAAATAAATACTCAGCTTGTAGAAAGATAAATTGAGTACTATCAGAAGGATTAGAATCAATAGAGGAGTGAACAGGGTGATGGCCTGAGCCCACTACTATTTATTGTAGCAATGAATGAGATTCGGGAAAAAACTAAGGAGAGAATAAAGCCTACTAAAATAGTATACAGAGAAATGCAACCAATATATCTACAACTATTATGTGCGGATGATATAGTAATAATACCAGAAAATGAGAAAGAGTTACAACAAAATTAAATGTATGGTCAGAAGAACTAGAGAAAATAAAACTAAAAATAAATGTAGAAAAAAGCAAAATAATGAGCTAAGCAAAGAAAAATTAAGTACAAGAGATATAAGAATAAATGAAGAAGTATATATAAAAATGATATCATACCTCTGACCTATTATATTTATTTTGATTTTTTTATATGTATTTAGTAGTATTTAGAAACTTTGTAAACGAAATCAAGATAAGTGGAAATTTTAGTACTATTCATCTTAGTTACAGAAGTCTATTTTAGTACAATAATAATGAAGCATACTTAGTTTTTGTGGAAGCAAGTCAATATCAGTTGACAACTCTTAAAAGGTTGAAGTGTTGTTGAGTGTTATTGATAAATTTCAGTCGAAAATTGTTTAAAGGTCGGTTGATAATCTTATTTCCATCAAAATGGGGCTCCGTAAACATAAGAGTTAATTTTCTCAATAATGTGTTAAAAATAAATGGTTATCAACAAATGAAATGGCCTGTAAAATAATCACATCTAATCCTCCAAGATTTTTTTATGAGAATGCTATTTAGAGACATCGACGAGAGTGTAGCAGTGGATTAGCGTATTACTGTAATATGGTTTAACCACCACCAACGATAAATGTTGAAGTCATGTAAAGTTGAATAGTGAAAAAGGCTACATCAGTTCTCAATTTTCCGATAAAAATTCTGAAGCAAATAATTACATTACATGAGCTGAGATATACGAATTTTCTTCAATAAAGTAACGTTAGAAATTCTATATTACTTAATAATTCAAGTTCAAATAATTAAAGAATTCTCAATGTTGAAAAGGTAGTTAAGATGTTTTAATACTAACACGCTATTAAAGTCAACATAATTATCACAAAAAAAATTTTAAATGCCAAAGTCCTTAATTGTCGTGTATAATGAACCTTATATTTAGTTGAAAAGAAAAGTATTTAATTAATAAGTATTTACAATATAATACAAAATTTTGGTTATTAAATAAATTAAACAAATTACAATTTTTAATCGTTCATACTTCAACATGATAACCAAGTGGCACTAGTAAGGAAATACAAAATATGAACTGTAATTACTTCTTATTGTTATAACCCTGAATTATTTAAAACTGATAACAACTAAAACTGTGAAAATTAGAGTCGCTCATGTTCACAAGAAAATTGCACCTTCCCCTCTTTTATCACTGGGGAAATCAATTTAAAAATAGCGGGTAAAAAGTACCACTTCGTTTACAAAACTTCTCATTTATATAACTCAAAGTTTTTAAATTGCAAACAGAAAAACGTCTTAATTTAGATATGATCTATGACGCTTTAAGCTTTTTTGATTTACAGTTAATTGAGATTGTAAGGTTTGAGATGTTTATAAAAATGTAAACTGTCACGATTTACATTCATAATTATAGATTTCTGATTTTTAAAACTATGTATTATTTTTAACACTTTGATTTTTAAAAGGGTCATCTTGATAACGATAACTGTAATTCTTATCAAAATGTATAGAATTTGTATTGGAATACTCAATTTTTAGACTTAAAAAGGTAAGTATATACTATAATCTTGAAAGCTCTGGTTTTTTGGAGTCAGGAATCAGGATACCTAAATATGTCTAATTTGTACAGTTCACGCTTTGGTAAGCTCTCCCAAGTATTTACAATGTTTATGATTAAATGCAAGAATCAGAAATGAAATAACATGCAACGAAACAAAAAATGTTGCAAAAGAAAAGTTAATTCCTGAAACAGATCTAGTGCAATAAAAAAATGAATATTCTAATAATCACAATAACTTTTTTTCTTCCACTGTTCACACACTAAGAACCTCTTTCGGAAATGTGTCACTGATAGTGATAACCAAACCAAGTTCTTTTACGTACAAAATTTCCTAAATACCTAATATAGTGTATAATACTGGCTTTTCTCAATAAATGTATCTATTGTTTCAGGAATCTTCAATTTACATGTAAAAGTAGAGTATTTATTTTTTATTGGAAGTCAGTTGGTTGCTTTATCACCTTCGGGAAAACTTGGAGTTTGGCATGCTATGACACAACATTGGCAAACGCAAGATGTCGTTCCTATAACTTCCTTTGATACTGCTGGATCATTTTTATTACTTGGTTGTAATAATGGTTGCATTTGTTATATTGGTAATTATTCTTCTTTAGTTTATGTTGCAATAAATCTTTTTTTTAAAGACATGCAAAAATTTCCCTTGCGTATGAAGGATAATGATTTACTGGTAACTGAACTATATCGTGACATTAACAATGAGGCCATTACTGCGATTTCTGTGTACCTTACACCGAAGACAAGTAAGTACTGCATACTTTTAGATTAATTCATGAATTTATCTACTTATTTGGGATACGAATAATTTTTAAGTGTGTAAAATTTTCCTGCACAATAGATTTATGTGGAAATTGGCTTGAAATTGCGTATGGAACGAGATCTGGTTCTGTTCATGTAATTGTACAGCATCCCGAAACTGTCGGACATGGACCACAACTATTTCAAACTTTTAATGTCCATCAAAGCCCTGTCACAAAGGTGTGTATAGTTTACACATCACTATTATTTTGTCTCATGTAACTGTGCATAGGTAACACTGTCAGAAAAATACTTAGTGTCAGTATGTTGTGATTACAACCATGTGCGCAGTTGGCGAGTCACTCGATTTCGTGGCATGATCTCAACTCAGCCAGGTTCTACACCTGAAGCATCCTTTAAAATTATATCTTTGGAAGCTGTTGAACCACGTATTTGCCATGCTGCAGCGAATGTTTGTGGACCTTTTGGTGAGCAAAATGATGAACAAGTGTTTATTCAAAAAGTTGTGCCTGAAACTGATCAATTATATGTAAGACTTGCAAGCAATGGGAAAAGGTAAGTTGGCAAGAATTTAATTATTTCTGTAAACAGAATGTTAACCCTAGAGTTTGTATAATAAAAGCTGTTGATGGTACTAGTGTAAGTGCATTTTGTGTCCATGAGTGTGAAGGTTCCAACAGAATGGGTTCAAGGCCACGTAGATTTATATTTACTGGACATTCGTATGGTGCAATACAAATGTGGGACCTAACCACTGCTCTTGATCTAATTACTAAGACTGATACAAGTACTGCATTCCTCAAGTAATTTTTGCCATTGTAATTGAATAATTTTTAGTGGATAAAACAAATGGTGGTCCATCTCCGGAAGAATTACTTCACCTTTTAGATCAATGTGACTTAAGTAATAGTTTATGTTCAACACCTTGCATGTCTCCATCTCCATCACTAGCAGCAGCCGTGCGTCTTAAATCCAGCAATTTGGCATTTTTAAATCAATGGCAAGATTCTTCAGATCACACTTCCAATATTAACTAGATCTTTATTTATTTATTATATTTTTAGGTAATTCATTTTATATTTATTTTCAGTTTTATGGTTAATAATCAAGTTATTCTTGTTATTTATTGTTATAATTAAAATAAATTTGTCATTTTATTTCTTTGTTAATTTGATTAAAGCAGAAAAATTTTGCATTTCAAATAATTGGATTGAATAAAAATAATTGAAGTAGAATTGAATAAAAGAAAGTCGTATTACAAAGTATTTAGTAAAATGCTTAGTTAGTAATGTTGTGTTTTTCAATATGCTCGAAATTGTACAGGAGTGTAATGTAAAATATTTGAGATAACGTATGTGCAAACAAATTCAGATGTAAAACTTTTAAATGTGTAATTCAAAAAGTAACAATTGGCTTCCACATTAGTTAAATTTGAAAACACTTCGAGGATAATATGGAAGATTATTAAAATAAAAAGTGAACAACAAATTTCTAATATCAACGACGAAACATTTAATCAGTTGACTGTGGAAAATTAAAACTCGCTGACCATGTGGTGGTAAAATGAATAAGCTCATAATGGCGGGTGAAAAAAGTGTATTCATAACCTTAAGTTATGAATTACTCATACTGGGTGCAGATTTTCAAGTTGCTGTATAACGATATAAGAAGAGAAGGTTTGTCCTGAATTGGGGAGGCATGTTTAATATGTTTTAAAGGTTGCTTAAGTCGTACCTCTTAGTAACAAAGTAGAAATAAACTTAATCTAACAATTGTTGAGCATTTTCTATATTACATATTTCTAGAATTTTTGAAGTACTAAGGAATTGCATGACAGAGTTCTTGAACAACATGATTTTTTGTGTAATAGCACAGATGTAAAACTACATCAGCTTTGGTGATGAAAGTTTTACATTGCTTAACTGCTACTTAAACATTTAGAACAGTTTGTAAAACAATCCTACCGATTGTTAATAACTACTGGAGTAACACCAGGTTGGATAACTGGAATCTTTAATGTAGGTATATCAACGATATGGCAGTGTCATATTCAAATTGTGCATTTATCTTATATGCTAATGATACTACAATCACTATTTTGTTGGAAAAAAAATAGAACTTTACGTGCGATAAAACAACAGGCTATGCCACACAAATTAATACTGAGCAAGAACAAACTACGATTAATTATAATTCTTTAGATCATGTGTCGTGTATTAATTTTCTTGGAATTATGCTCGACTCAAAGTTATTATTGTATGGTATGTTCCAAACTTGCTATCTGACTGTTATTAAATATGTTATAATGTGTTTATTATAGTTACAGAGACAGCATCATAACTTGCTGTAATACTATGCGTAACTCTGCTGCAACAAACAAGTGTATTAATAACGGCGATTAATAAATGTGAGCATGTGAATGTGTTACTGGGCTAGAGTAGTATTCGCCTTAGTTACAAAACCTTTTCGTGTTAATTATTAATATAAACTAAAAATAATTCAGAAATTATCTGGAATTCATTCAGAAGACCCTCGACAATCCGAACTTCCATTCACGCAAATTTAAGTGACAAAACCTCTATAAAGATTGATTTTTTTTAATGTACAATCGATTCCAAACAAAAATAAAGAAATAGAAATCTTTCTAAGTAAACATAATTCTTTTTTACTTTTCAGAACATTGGCTACCGATGGTTTTAAATTAGCTAATTACATAATTATATATGTTTATTCTAGATAATCGGCAAAACATGGTGTTATACTGGGTAATCCACATCTAACAGTTATCCATCTACAAGTTATTAACTCGATGTCAATTGCAAAAAGTGTGCAAAGTTACTTCTACTTATTGAAATTCTTTAGATCTTGTAATATTAACTATAGATTGCAGGCTTTAGTTTATTTATAAATCAACTTGCGATGATACTTGTTGCTTTGCACTAATGGAATTATTGTAAACACATGTTTTAATGTATAATCTAATACTACAAATAATTTAAATAATTTCACTTGTACTTTTAATCAAATATTCTCAGACCACCTTAGGTTGAATATTAACAAAAAGAAAAGTGAAATTTACAAAATTTGTAGACTAATTGAAATTAAAGGTTGTTTTAGATTTCACAAAATGATGTTTTGTATTCGGGAATTCTTAAACCATCGGAGCATTCCAACAAATGTTAAATTTGAGTATTTTCATTCTGCAGTTATTGATATATTTAACAGTTTGTTTCCCGTTAGAAAGATAAAGTTTAACCAACGACACCTTCATGTAAATTGGTATAACTAATCTATACAGAATGTGTTATCAATTACTTCTACTTCGGGATCTTAACAAGGAGTATCTTTCAAATAATTTTTGACTTGAGCTAAAGTGGCGAATAATGACCTAATAATTAAAACTTCTAACAAACCAATAATAGTGCAATGTGAAAAATAATACGTATAAAAGAAGTGATAAATGCGCCATCTTCTATTACCGCCAAGTGTTCAATTAATATTTTGAAAGTATAATCTCTGAGGTGGTTGTATCTATTAATTAGATTAATTACGGCGTTTCTCAACCTGGGGGTCGCGTTTAGATATAAGGGCGATCGCAGTTAACGATCTCTATGTGACATGAAGTTTTAAACTGTTTTCGTTATGAGCGTATAAAAAGGAGGTTGCTTAGTTGTCCTAAAAAAAAATTATAATTCAAATTATGTCATTTCATTTCATTTCCATTTTGTAGGTTGGATGGTCGTGTGTTATTTCACACCAAATATTTTCTATTTAGCATTAAAATGAGAGAATAAATGCGTTTTAATTATCAAATATCACTGATTACAAAGTTGTCAATTTTGTTACTTTTACGTTGGTAGATCTGGTAATTTGAAATACTCGATTCAAAATTTGAAATTTTGTAGCTACAAGACGTTTTGGTGCGAAAATGGCCCAAGATTTGAGTTGTACCCCACCAGAATTGAGCGAAATAGCCCCAAGTACAACTGACAATTTATTACCAAACAAATTAAGAAAAGTATACGAAAAGGAATTTTCGAATTTTGAATGGTGCACTCAACATTTCAGAAAACGTACTAATTTCCTATTTCGAAACGTTGTTCTTTGTCACTATGGTCAACATATTCAATGATAAGATTATGCCTAAACATTAAAAAGGGTGTCGATATTAACGAATATGCAAAATTGAAAATTTTCGTAAAAAAAATTGGCGGAAGGCTATGTACCAAAAAAATCCAAAATTATTGAACACAATGAAGTTAACAAATTTATTGAGCGAGCCAATGGTAAAACTTATCTAGCAATAAAAGTAAGTTTACATCTTCATCACAATAGGCTCTTATATACTTTGTAGTAAAAGTAACTTCGTCTTATGCCAGTATTGTTTATACATTCATGAATTAGAATATGAATGAAATGATATGTTTTTTCAGATTCTTGCTATAAGTTTCCTCATTTTATTATATGTTGTTCTGATAATGGGGATATAATGGAGCATGCCGGAGTGAGGAGCTAACCAACATGGCTATTGAGGACATCGAATATAAGATGACTTCATCGCAATCACAGTCCTTAAAACAAAAACTAATCTCAAGATGCAATTTATTGTTTCTGATAAAATCTGGGATTACCGTAATAACAAATTATGCTAGTTTACGCCCATCTACAATTCTTCATCACTTTCCATAATGGATATTGCATTAATGCACCAATTGGTGCAATACCATTGGTATTTGACCATAATTAAGCGTCACGGGAGTTGGAAGTCCTCCACTATATAGACACAACGGAAAGCCGAAAAATTACTGTGGGCGACATGCTTTCAGCCCATCCAAGTGTCTTCGTCAAATATCTATACAAGTACAAATCAAGAAAACAGAACAGAGTATTATAGGTTGAAACCTACCTGAGCTTACAATAAATGCTCAGGATTCTTCAAATGTAACTATAAAAGTATACAACAATTGAACAATCTACCATCAAAATAAGGATTGGATTAGTATTCATTTCATTATCTCTAGTTTATAGGTTAGTACCTAATTAAATACATTTGTACTATTTTTAATAGTGAGGTTACAAAAGTGTAGGATAATCTTTCTGTTTAGACAAGGGAGTTTCCCTTACTTGTTTCTAGTAGGTTCATAGACATAAGTCACTTCATTAATGTGTTCGAGCTTGCCATCGGGAGCATTTTCCATTCTGAAAGGAACCATTTATATACACAAATGATTCTGCATGTTTTCAATTAAATAAAAGATTGTGTACATTTGCTTCAGTATTGAGTTTAAACACTCCTCGCCAGGAGTGTTTACCGCAACGTCATTAAATTATGAATGTAGCTATCCAATTTGTTTATACTGTCTTCTCATACAAAACAGCGAATTAAATCAGGATGGTGAACATTCGTAGTGCATTTGACGAAACCGACATACGGTATTGAATAAGCAAATATAGTAGAAAGAGTAAACCTATAAACGCGAAATAAATTTGTTTTATACGAATCGTCATCCCTGAATTGGGACTCGAACGATAAACATCGATACTTACAGTAAGATAAGTTTATTTTTCAAAAAAGCAACGACAACTGCCGGTATCGTTTTCACGATGCCGCGCGGTTTTGGGAGGTTCATCGACACGGCCGACTCCGAAGAGGACTGCGGTCTCCCATTGTTAGGGATTCCGCAAGTCATTCAGCAGTTCCCGTCGCTGTTCAGTATGCCGTACCAGCCGCCACGGAGCAACAACGCACCACCGGCCGTCGCCGCACAGAAGAGACGACGGCCCAAGAAGCCACCAGGACTAGGAGAAGGCGTCGCTCCGCCTGTCGAGGCACAACCAGCTGCCCCATCGACGTCCACCGCAGCCATCGTAGACGCCGCACAAGGAAAACAAGAAGATGACCGTCCCGGATCCGCCAGCCCCGATGCCTTCGTAACACCGACAGCCCTACAACGATGGAACAGACGCAGACCGCAAAAAACACCAGGGAGAAAGTATATAAAGCATATGAATTTAATTCTCATTTGACTAATACTACATAACCTACATTTGTCTTGTTTATCTTTTGACTGTTTCCTCATTTCCTATATTTACTTCTTTTAATCATCCTGTTAGATTTCAAGGACATTGTTTTTCAACCGTTATCTTGACGATAATCCACGTTCTCTAATTTTTACAAAATAAATCTCAATATATAGGTAATTGTAATTTGGAACTTTGCCATCTCGGGGTATATTTTCTAATCAGAATTTATTATAACGAGAATATAATTCACATGTCACATGGTACATTTTTGATTACTTTCATTGGTTAAAATAGAAAAACAAAATCGCAGAATAGATTCTCAAATCGGGATAATTTTATCACCGCATGTTGACTGTTATATGATTTTAAGGAATAAAATAGTTTACTATCAAAGTGACAAACCGTTTAAAATTGTAGACTTTAAAAAAATATATTTTTTATTAACGTTCATTATATTCTCTTACCAAATATAAGGCGTGTTATGATTAATAATCGATGATAATCATACCTCTAATTATATTATCCCCGAAAATAATTATGACTCGTGTGTTTCATATAACAAAAACTGCGTAAAAAATTATTCTTGGCTATCGAGTAGTTTCAGTTTGTAATTACCTAGACAACTACGTTATTAAACATGTAGTTATCTGCGTATTTTTGATAACGTGAAAACTATAAGTGTTATGTAACACTTATTAGTTAATTAAAATGTGCTTGGTTCAAAATTTGTGTTATTGACATACGTATGCAATAGTCAAATAAACGAAAGAATAAACTAATAGCCAAAGTTAGAAATAATTAATCACTAATTCTTAATGCGACGGTTGGCATTGTTATTCACTTAAAAGTTTTTCTATACGTGGATCATAATTGCTAACACACATAAGTAAATTATTTTTTATTGATTATATAGACGATTTCTGTATTTACTTTTTAAAGCCACCATAGAAGGGAAGCCTGTTTCGTATAAATAAGAAGTAGTAAAGGGATCAATATTTTCCAACCTTCCGTTACTAAGCTTCCGTATTCACATCGTCATGCAAGCCAAAACTTGTACAAATCTGGAGATAAAAGTTTTAATTGTAAAGACAAAGAAATAACTATAACTCGAAAAGATAAAAAAAAAAAATAATAATTGAATCATTTGGTCGCTAATAAATAACAGCAAGTCCGGTGAGAGGCGCGGAACCAGGAATCGCGTATAGAGCAGTATGGTTGAAACGTGGTGTGATTGAAGGGTAGGTAAGGAAAAAATTTACATGTATATATGTACATTTTGAGATTCATACAGTAAGTATACGATCTATTATTTATATCTATCTATTATGTCGTGATAGTAGACAAATAACTGTCCTGTAGTAGGACGATACCGTTGGTAGGGAATGCTACATCGTCCGGGGCACGATTTGGCCAGTAACCGGTCTGCTCGTTATGGTATTACTCAAGAGAACAATACAACTGCCTCGGATCGAACTGACTACAAGGGGCGGTCAAGGTCGAAATAGACAGGCCCCGTTGCTGACGACCGTGCAAGGAATGAATGGCGAGTCGGTACGTGGAATATTAGAGGTATGCATGGTAAAGAATTTGAAATTGCGAATGTAATGTACAAAAGACACCTTGATCTTCTGTGTATATCGGAGACAAAGCGCAAAGGAAAGGAAGTGCATGGCGCAAAAGGAATTGGGATGATCAATAAGTGAAAGAGCGAAAATATGTGTTAAACAGTACGAATTGGTATCTCCCCGGGTAATATGGGTTAGAATGAAAGTGGAGTTTCGAAGAATTTTTCTTATTGCATGCTATGCACCGGTGAATGGAGAAGGAGACCAGGAGTGTGAGAACTTCTGGAATGAAGTAGAGAACGTGTTGAACATATGTAAGCCAAACGAAAGAGTGATGATGAACGGATGGGTGGGTGTACAGAGAGGACATAGTGACCACGTTCTAGGAAAGTTCGGAGACCAAAGAGTCAATGAGAATGATGAACACCTGCTGAACATCTATGTGGAGAGAAGCCTGTTTGTATCCAATACGTGGTTTAAACATAAAAATGTGCATATGTATACATGGCAAAGAAGTGAATCTAAAAGTATGATAAACTTGATAGTGTATGATGAACGGCTTAGTAACCTGGTGAAAGACACATAAGTAACACGCAGATCGAAGTGTGGATCGGACCACTTTTTGGTTGGATCGAGAGTGTGTTTAGCGCAAAAGTGGGCCTGGAGAAGGAAAGTAAACGTAGTGCAAACGTCCAGAATTAGGGTTGACAAACTAGTGGATAACGGTGCGAGAATGAAATACGCAGATGCTGTGAGTAAAGAGCTGAATGTGAATGAAACAGTGTGGAACGAACAAATAAAAGACACTGACGTTGAAAGTGCATGGATAAGCTTGAAAAACTCTGTTGTCAATTGTGCCGTGCGAATATGTGGAAGAGCGACTGTAGGTAGACAGAAAAAATGTGCTTGGTGGAATGAGTCGGTAAAAGAGGCAGTATGTAAGAAAAAAGATGCCTACATGGCAATGATTGCTGCAAAAAATGAGACTGAGAAGAAGCGATTGTATGAGGTGTACAGATTAAGAAACAAAGAAGCGAAGGAAGCAGTGAGAATAAGTGAAGAGGAAGTTATGGCTGTGGAAGGAGAGAAAATGCAGAATGATTTTGAGGGAAACAAAAAACTCTTCTGGAAATGGGTCAAAAATACAAAACGTGGCCCAAAACAGAACGCTGCAGGAGTGATGAATATTAGCAACGAAATAGTATGGGACGATCGTGAAGTGAGGAAATGCTGGCAAGAATATTTCGGAAAGCCGTACAGTAGTGAGGAAAGTAAGACTGAAGGGTTAAATAAGGAGAATATAGAAGGAATGATGAATGAAACTGAGAAGGATATTGGAATAAATGAAGTAGAGAAAACGGTAGGAAGGTTGAAAAACGGTAAGGGAGCAGGCGTATGAAATCACTGGTGAAATGCTCAAGTATGGTGGTGCAAAGCTTATACGAAGATTGTGTGAATTATTCAATGTATGCCTTATGTGTGGAAAAGTGCCGAGGGATTGGAAGAGCGCGATCATTGTACCACTGTATAAAGGTAAGGGGAACAAGAGTTGTAAGAACTACAGAGGAATAAATTTGCTCAGCGTGCCTGGTAAAGTATTTGGAAGAACACTGATTGATAGAGTACGAGAAACTACACAAACTAAGATTTGGGATGTGCAAGGTGGCTTCATGCCAGGGAGAGGATGTGTCGATCAGATGATTGCTCTCCAGCAGGTGATCGAAGAGTGTTTAAAGGTAAAAAGGGAGTTGTACTGTGCGTTTGTAGATCTGGAGAAAGCATATGACAGAATGAATAGGGAGAAGTTGTGGTAAATATTAAATGAATATGGCGTAAGTAAAGGTCTAATAAATGAAATAAGGGCAGTATACAACGGTAGTCGGGCATGTGTTAGGGTGAGAGGAGGTGTGAGTGAATACTTTAATATTGAGCAAGGAGTGCGACAAGGCTGTGTGATGCCACTGTGGTTGTTCAATGTATACATGGATAAATGTGTCAGACAAGCATGTACTGATACAAATGGTGTAATGGTTGATGACGTAAATGTACGACTTCTGGGGTATACAGATGACACAGTCTTATTAAGTGACAGTGGGATGAGCTGCAAACCGCTCTGAGGAAGTTTGATACAGCCTGTGAGAGCATGGACCTAAAGGTAAACGTGAACAAAAGTAAGATTGTGGTGTTCAATCGGGAAGGTGGAAAGGAGAGTAGAGTATTTACTCTGCAAGATGAAATTGTGGAGCAAGTGGACGAGCTGGTATATCTTGGTAGAATGTTTACTGCAGATGGTACAATGGAGGCGAGATTGGACGAAGGGTCAATGCTGGAAGGAAAGGATTGAAGTATGTGGACGATAATGAGAAATGAAAGCTGCGAAACGAGCAATCTATAATGGCGTATTCGTCCGTCAGTACTGTATGGAAGTGAGACATGGTATGTCAAAAAAGCACGAAAGAAAAATAAATGCCGTGGGTATGAGATTCTGAGAAGCGCATGTGGTAAAACGAGAAGGGACAAGATAAAGAATGAGTGCATAATGACGGAGTGTGGTGAGGAAAAGACGATGATGGATAAATATAAAAGTAGTACATTACGTTGGTTTGGTCACATTGAGAGAATGAACAACGCAAGATTAACAAAACAAATATATGTGGGTGAGGTTAGGGGAAAGGCCGGTCCTGGTAGGCCGCGTAAAACTTGGCTGAATGTAGTAGAATCTATGACAAAGGAAAGAAAGATAAGGAGCTTTAAAAATAAAAGTTCATGTCAGAGACAATGTATGAATCTTGCTGAAGCTAGGAAGGTATGCGTAGATAGGAAAGCATGGAGAAAGATTGTGAATGAAAAATAAATAAGAGACAGGGATTGTTTTGCCCACCCCGCAAGGGAATGGCGTGAAGGTTAAGTTAAGTTGACGGCCGATATCTCAATTGTAAGTCTCAATACGTAATTTGGCAGCTGCAACATTTTCATCAAATGGATTAAGAACCCATCTTTTTGAGAAACCATCGTCGTCTTCTAGAAAATAGGCTTTCATGCTCTCCAACACACGATCAACAACATGCCTTTTTAAACTCCTATTTTTGGCAATTTAAATAGAAGTGGCGAATGCTTCTAAATTGTTTTTCAAGGCGTAGTCCATATAATCCAAATACCAAGCTTCTTAATGAAGGCACTGACTTTGTCTACCATTGAAAATGTTTTTGTTACGGACTTGTAAATTTGTATTTAAATGTAAAAATATATCACTCAAGTAAGCCAACAGTAACAAAGATTCTTTATCATCTAAAAACTCTGAAAATGACTTATTTTTATCACTAAAAACCATTTTCAATTCATCTCGTAATTTAAAAAGTCCCATTATAACTTTTCTTCGCGATACCCACGTGACCTCAATATGGAAAAAAAGTGAAATTTTCTTAGTACCCATTTCTTCGAAAAATCTTGAAAGCAATCTAGTCTGCAACGGTCGACTTTTAATAAAATTAACAATTTTTACGGCCTTTAACAGAATTTTTTGTAAATTATCTGGTATCTTTTTCGTGACAAGCGCGTATCTGCGAAGAAAACAGTAGATCCATTCCATCTGTGGCATAATGTCTTTTAATTTTACGATTACGCTACTATTCTTAGTTATCGCTTTCGTACCATCAGAACATACCGCAATACATTTATTCTAGTTCAGTTTGGAAGGTATAGTTTGCAATTTTTTTGCTTCTTCCGGACCTATCATCACATTGACCATGTCAATGGTAGCGGGTAAAATCAGATTTTCCGAAATTGTGTAGGACTTGGCCACCCTTAATGCTACTAAATATGATGCACGAAGTGCTGCAGCCTCACTACAGATTGATTTATTGATGGCAATTTGCTGATTTTTTAAAACAAGTTCGAAGAACTCCGATGGTTTTCTTTGTAAAGAGGGTTCCAAATGGCGGATTAATTTTGAAGCTTTCCGCGGCCAGAACTTGATAATAATAAATCCATATTTCAAATATCCCTGCTCTTTTTCTTTACCCCACCAGTTGTAGACCGCGCGTTTCGTTTTGTCACAAATTTGTCCGTTTTAATTGTTTATTTTTTCAATATTATTGTCCAATTTGAAGTTCCACCACACAGTTATAATTAATTTATTTAACACTGTCAAACAGAAGAAATCGTTGTGCACACTTATTTTCTTAATACGTAATACCGAAAATTTTCTTAACTCGTCAGAACCCACGGGACGAATGCGCGAAGTACGCAGTCAGCACATTTGACGAGTGAGTCCGCAAGCATAAACCTTATTTGTTAGGATACTACATAATATAAAACTTCGATAAACGTTAAATTGAAATATTATAGTGAGGTGGTCGCTAGGTTTTTTTACTAAACTTTTTGGCTTTTTAGTGGGTCGCAACACTGAAAACCTTAATAAACGCTGGGTTAATATGCAAGGAGACAAACCGGCATTAGGTTCTGACAAAAAAATCCTCAAATGCCAAGCTAATAGGGGTAGGTGCGATCCTGTACTAAATCGATGTTATTGTGTGCGGAAATAGGGGTAGAGCACTTTTAGGCAGAGAAAACCAATGAACTCGGCTTATATTTGCCCCCTTCGGAAATTCCGATTTCCAGCTCTGTGGCTGTTCTGAAATTATAAGGCCCCAAAACACAAAAGAAACATGCAGTTCTGTAAACATTCATCGGCATCTGCTCAAAATCATTATTATACTTGTATTTAAAAATTCTGTAAGGCTGGTGAATCTTGAATAAATTTAAACAACGCGTCACTCCCAACTCTATATTGACCTCTGAAAGCAAGCGTTTACTTAAATCGCAAACCGCCAATCAGATGTTTCAAATTCCTGAATTCTGATTAAGTTTCTTAGAATTTTCTCTGGGCTGCACCTTCACAGGGAAATGAAATGAAGTGTTCAAAAATTGGCAAAGACAATGAAAGAGAATTTCTATAATATGCCATTAAAACCGGCAAAATGTACCTGTTTTATATTACATCAATGTTTGGATTTGCCCTTAATATTCTCAAAAGCGCAAATGAAAATTTAAGGTGGTCCCACGCCATCCCTTAAAATTAGTACTTAATGTAAAACACTTTTCTTTACCAAGCATAGCTCATATATTTAAAATCACTCCACTGTTTGTTACAATATTCCGCATTAAACATTTATTGACATAAATAATTGATTACACCTGAACAACGAAGTGAATAACATACAAAACAACAACGTTCTATTCAATCAATATAAATGTTGTCCGCAAATCTTTTGTTTAAATCCACTAATATTCACAAAGTAACGTATAGATAAAAAATCGATACGCATTACCTTGATATCCCTTCGTACATAGGTAGGAACAGCCTAGCGATGTTAAAGCGTCGGTTTTCTCAAGTATGCATCCACTCTCGATCTCGCTCGCCTCCAATTACCAGCTCTATAGCCCTTCTCACCTGACTTCTTGTTTATTTTAAACGTCTAATTACGAAAGCATTAATCCTTAGTTATGTCTTCTCAAGTAAATTTTTATGACGTAATGTTGAAACCTTCGTGAATAATTTTAAAACTCAAAGTTCTTTTACGCCTTTATAATTTGATTGAGTCCAAGTTTATCACTCACATAACTCCCGGTGCTAGCTTACTTATATTTCAATAAACTCTCCTTTTATCTATTACAAAACCGATCATAACATTTTCCGTCTACCACTGTGCTCAGAGGTAATGATCTCCACCCAAAAAGCTAGACACATCAGTTGCAATGCTTAATCATCATAGCGAAACTGGGGCAACACACCCGCAATCGCGTACCCAAAAAATCAGGATGTTTATTCACCCCACTAACGTACCTTGCGCGATTATAGTATAACTCCGAATACCTCAAGTTTAAGCAATTCGCCATCTTACCTCTTATGATCTACAACCGATAAAAATACCAGACAGTTTAAAAACGAAAACACGTTACACTGAAGTCAAATGTTCAAATATGCTTTTCTACCCTTATCGTAAACTGCCTTATTGTTTTAATTCAAAATACAACTTTGGCTGTCGCAAAATAACATCCATAATCAATCAATGAAACACGTATGAGCGTTTTTAACTGAAAAAGATCAAACTATTACAAAATCTGCTAAACAGTCATTTGTCAAGCATATCATTATTTCCAACATGTGTGGCTATTTAGGCGAATGCTGGTATAGTATTGTCCCCCTCATAACCCAAACTCCGTTCCTTCCAATCATATCCTGACCGTATCTATCCTTAATCCCACCATGCATACATACTTAATGTAAGTATGTTGGGAATCCATGTTAGTGACTGAAATAGCAAAATAAGTGCAAAGATAAATTAAGATTGAAAATGCTCAAACCGTATTATCGATATTTTATATAAACGGGCGGCTTTGGGATTATTTTTTAAGTTAGCATCTAAATGTCTATTAACCTCTATCAGATTTAAGCATGTTACCAGCTTTAAAATACTTACTCTGTTCATAGACAATTCATTTAGATTGTTTGTATCTCCTCATTTGTGCTGAAAGGCTGTCATGCTACCCACTGCCTTTGCGAGTAAACAAATGAAAAGTGGCAAGTTTGGGTTGTAAGGTGGATCATCCCAGACTTCCTGTCATTATACATGTTACTCATTATTTTTTAATTTTGGCTATATTGACCCTGTCAGTATACAGAAAACTAACTATTTGTTAGGTATGTGGACTAGTCCGCTAAAACTTGAAGATCAAGTAGTATAATAATGGTGGTGATGAGCAACTCATCTCCACAGTCTCCATTCCAACCAGATTGAACTTGGGTGACAAATTGTAATTTGAAGGAAAAAAGCTATTCTATTTGGTGTAATAGATAAATTAATTTTTTTACTTGTTCACAAAAATGAATTTTATTAAAAAAACAATTTATAACAAATTGTAATTGTTAACTATCACAATTATACTTATCATATTGTACGAAATAAATATAAATGTATGTCTCTTAATCATTGCTCTGTAAAACAGCAAACCTTTATTAACAATGTTTTGGCAACTACATTTCATATATTTGAATATGTTAATCTTCACAATAAAAATATATGCACTTAAATGATATGGTCTCGTAATGTTTTAGAGGTAGTATCTATAGAATATAACAATGATAGAATGGAAATACTGCTTTAGCAACAAATGTAACAATTTTTTTTAGTTGAGCACAAATGATGTTATTGACTAAAAGATTTAACACTTAATTACTAACAATTACTAATCATACATAAATGTGTTTGTGATTGTAATACAAAGATGGTTCTGTTAACACATTTAGTAAACAATACCAAGTTGTTAACCCAAGAATAAAAAAGGAAAATATTAACAACCGTAGATATCCTTTGTAGGTAAGCAGCTCTGTGATATCCGGAAGTCCCATATGATTACAAAATGCATGTGCAATGAATGTAGATATAAAATGTCCGGTACGCCATAACAAAAATGCTGAATACATTCCAAAAATAGTTGTATAAGTAAAATGAAAACCTGGAAAAAGTTATTCTGAAGATATAAACATGATTTACTTAATGATTAAATACATACATGACATTAAAAAGGCTGTTTTAAAATCCAAACCCTTTCGCATTCTTTCGATAAGGTGATGGAAATGTGCTACAATTGAAATCAATGAAACTTATTCAGGTTCAGTATAAAATATGTGAACCTACTTACCCACTCCAAAAAAAAACGGACACACAAATACAGCTGTAGCTGGGGAAAAACTTTGTAATAGTAATGGTAGCATACATGATCTAAATGTAAATTCTTCTGATAAAGGAGCTACAACATGATTTCTCAGCCAAATTAAGTTTTGCATATTTACAATCCAATACATTGGTCCTAATAAAGTAAACATTTAATTGATTAATACATGTAAAAATGTTTGATTACCAAAATATATTTTCAATGTTCCACTGATTAGTTGCATAAATAAAGGTCCAAAAAATAATATCATCGTTAAAAACCATGGAATTAAAAATGCTTGAAGTAACCCTGGTGTTTTAATACCCATTACCTCCCACAAGCTTGCCTACAAAAAAAGTGAGCTAAATATTGAAATTGCCAACAAGAAATTCCAATTTTGTTTATCTAATAAATATTATTCATTTAGGTTCTAAATAATTTCAGTTTTCAAGAATACTGAAAAACTTCTTAATGCTATAAACAACATCATTGTCTTAGACATTTTGACAATAATTATGATAGTTACTATGGCTATATTGTCTTTAATACTTATTGGAAGTATGTGGTGTGGTCCTTTATTACAATTGGTTTGGCTATATCCTTAGTTACCTAGGTGGGTAGAGAATGGGAATGTTGTGGGTATATGTGAACATACCACTAATCACTGCAGCATTTTCACATCTTAAAAATTTTTTTAAATGTCAACTGCAAAAACCTATACACAAACTAAAGATACTTACCCTACCATCTATGATAAAGAAAACCTAGTACAGAATATGCAAATGTAAACTTTCACCATTATTACACATATTTAAAATACTTAGCCTTTTGGATTTTTTTTATGGTCTATTTTTCGATTTAAGTTATACAAATCTAAACGTTTCTATAACACTTACAGTTATCTTCATCAGTGGTAATACAATCATTCAGAATTTTTTAAGATGTTGAAACAAATTTATTAAATTTGAAAAAGTGAAAACGCAAACATATCTCTACCATTAATATAACAGTTTGATAAACGTATAAAGCCAACTGTGGAATACAGTTTTAGTAAATAATAACTAGATCATTAATAAATTAAATATTGTTAAACTGCCTTGAAGATGACAAATCAGAACACCTTCTAACGGTCTAAGACTAACATTGAAAAATGTTATACCCAAAGAGCAAAATTTAATCAAGTTATGATGTAGCGTAAGGTTGTGAAAAACTTTAATTTGAAATTGATAAACGGATTCACAAATAGAAATTTGACATCCATTAAAATTATCCAGTCAAATCTAACAAAGAAATAGCTTTGTTAATAAATGTGAGTGTAATTTTACAGTGAAAACACAATGCAGGACGTTTTATATAATTTTTAATTTTAATTTCAACTACATATGTCAAATTATACTCCTGTAGTAATTTAACATATAATTGGTAAAGTATTACTCCAAGGTCTAGGAAAAAATAGCAAAAAACCTAGACATGCCAAAACCTATTGAAACTGAGATTTTCTTGTTGCCTATTGAAGTTATTAGGATGTTTATATATCTCAAGCTTCACGTTGTAAGCGAACCTAATGAGTTTGTCTTGACAATGTTTCTATATTATCAAACTGAATGTCATGATTTAAGTTATTTAAAGCATGGTCAGTAGGGCGGAGAAATGTTAATAGGTGCGAAAAATAAACTAATTGTTTTGTTTAGCCTGGGTGCGGGATTTAAGTTAATTAAACATACCTGTAAATTTTCTTTGAATAATATTAAGTTCTTCAGGTTCCTTTTCATTTTAAAATCGAGGAAGAATGTAAAAAAAATTGCAATTTTTATTTTTTAATCTAAATGTAAAAGCTTACTTGGTAAAATCTTTCTTTGTCTCCATTTGTGGTGTAGCTTTTCTAGAGGCAATTTTTGCTCGAATTAACCCGTCCCTGGCGGTGTTTTCACATACTGACTTAGACGCCTCAGTTACCATCTAATGTATTTTTCGGCAGCCTGAGTGTGGCATGGAAAATTCAAAATTTCAATGTTATCAGGAATATTAACAACCATTTCTTTAAGATCTGCTTCTGGGATACTTTTTATCAATGGAAATTCTATGACTTCATCTGATTGCCAATTAATTAGGTCGATATAATCGGTAGCATCAAAGTTCACTTCTGGCACTTTAAAATCACGAAGTTGATCAGTTTTTGAAGCTCGACACTTTAAAATTCGACGCAACACCAACTCTAATGTGTTTTCTGTCATCGCCCAGCATTGCAATTAAAACATTTTCCGAACGAGCAAAAAAAAGCATTTCTTTTGATAACCTTATTTACAATGTCTTTAAATTTGGTCGGTAAATATTCAGAAGCTTGGATTAATACACTTACAAGCTTACGTGTACTTTACAAGGAACCAGATTGTGGCGTATACCTTACTGACATACTCGGTTAATATATTTAATTCATACGATGGTTCTTTTATTCTAACATATAGTCTTAATATTCTGTTGGCTGTTATGTTAACCAGTGTGCATGTGACAATTTTCCTGGCTGTTTAGTTGTCAACTGAGGGAAACCTTGCCTTCTCCTATTGCCAGAACCATTTTATACAAGTACTTTTGATCTGTACTTAAATCGCTAACATTTATTGAAGGCAATTCAATGTCAGATTTAATTATCTGAAATGCACAACAGGCATCTTGTCACAATTACTTAATTGCTTTCCTATAGGGCCGGTAAAGCCTCTTGTAAATGACGAAAAGGAAGTTCATTACAGTGCAGCAGGCATACAAACCAATGAACCGGTTTCCTAGGGAAACTTCTAATTGTTTTATAACACCATTATTGAAGCCTGTATTTACTACTGTACTGTAGCAACCCAATGACACAATTTTGTTTAAATTTTCACTCAAATAATTTTGAAGGAAGTTAAAAGAGTTGTCTTAATACTACTGGCACTTCCGGAAGTACGCGTGACATGACCTAAGTGAGTAGAACCTAGTTCCGCAACAAGAACTATGTGTTCCTCAGTAATTTGCTTACTGTAATAAGAAGATCCCATTTTCTCAACTGCCAATGTCTTGTCTTTTCTCCCATCGAAGTAGATTCCAGAAACTTATTTTTGTTGCCCCATTTCCATATTAGTTAGATTTTCCCTCCGTCTTTTTCTTTCTCTTCTAATTTTACTTCTGTCGATGATTAAAGAAGGATCCTCGTCATTTACTAAAAATTAAAATCTTTCAGTACAGCGTTTATCAGGAGAGACGCATTTCTATTTGAGAGTCCACTTCTGTCACATGCTTCAACCACATTAGATAAAACCAGTCCTTTTTTTGTAAAGCATTCCTGAAGACGTTGATGCTTGTGACAATTGTGACCTATTAGACTCGGTACAATCGGTGGTACCTTTGTTATCCATTTGGTACCAGTAGTCGTCCTCTTTTTCTTTACTTCCGCTTTGAATAGTAGTATATCCTGAATGTGTCTGTAATTTTTTTCTCAAATCTCTTTTTCTCCAACTCCTTTCTTTCTAATGACTGCGATTTTCTTGGTAGTTTTAACATCAATTTTGCCGATCATCATCTTTTTTTTCTGGTTTTGTAAAAATTCTCGTTCCATTATAGGAACTTTGATTTACACCTACTAAACTATCGTCTTTAAATATTTAAAAAAAATTTTTATCGCTCCACCCTAATGGTCAGCTACCACAGATTTCTCTGGTTGATCTAATATACAAAAGTCATGTTCTTTACGTCTTGTATCAAAGCTACGTTTTGTGGTTCCAATGTATACTTTTCCATATTAACAAGATAACTTATACACCACGGAAGATGATAATGGGTTTGAAACATCTTTAGGTGACCTTAAATGTTCTTTAATTTTTCTTGTAGATTTAAAAACAGTCCTAATTAGGATTTTTTCAATTCTGTCTGTAACATTAATTATACAAGGAAGAGAAGCGGTACCAACATTAAGCACTGGGTTTTGTTTGTGGTTATGTCTAGCAGGTGTAATAACATTATTAATATCACAGTCAATACCCATTATAAGCTTGTAAGGATTTTGTTAAATATTCAGGATCACAAATTCATTTTGAACAATCCACTAAAGATTCAATTACACCAATTTTTTAACGTGGATGGTAGTTTGATAATTTATGAAGGTATCTATCAGTGTGTGTTGGCTTTCTATAAACCTTAAAAGATAGTGAATTATTAGTTTTAGATATTAACATGTCAAGAAATGGCAAACCTCTATTAGTTTCCTTTACATGGTAAATTAGATGCTAGGATGTATACCATTTATAAAAATTAAAAATTCATGTAGTGCTTCTTCTCCATGTCTCCAAATAACAAATGTGTCATCTACATATCTATACCAAGCTACAGGTGTTTTAGGCGCATTTTGTAACGTTAACGTTTCAAATTTTTCCATGTGCAAATTAGCTATAACAGGACTAAGGGGACTACCCATTGCTACACTATCAAGCTGTTCATAAAATTTATTATTCCACTGAAAATAAGTCACAGTAAAACAGTGCTGAAAAAGAATGGTTATATCCTTTGGAAAAACATGATCAATATATTCAATAGTTTCTTTTAGAGGGACTTTTGTAAAAAGTGAAACATCATCAAAACTGACCCTTATATCACAATTCAGAAATTATGTATTTTTTCAATGAAGTCAGCAGAATTTTTAATGTAATGGGGTGTTTTAACTATATGAGGTTGTATAACATAAATAAAAAAATACACCATTAAGAAAACCCAAAAAGCTAAGTATTTTAAATAGTACAGAATACTTGCAATGATTTGTGAAAGTAAGATTGATGATCAAGGACACTGAATGCCAATGTGTCGAAAACAAATTTTGTTATAGTGTGAGAACCCGGAAACACCTTAGCCAAGTAAAAACAAACTTACATGAAGATAAAACTTTAATATAAGTCTACCTACCCTGTACAAATCATAAGTATCACCATACAGCATTTCATAAACCTCTTAGGGCTAAATCACTAAATAAACATTTAAATATTATAGTAGTTTGTAAAAAAATGAATTACTTCATAGAAACCACTTCTATTCCAATTACTGATGTCATACTGAATGCTTATATTAGCCTAAAATAAACCATTTCTAACATTCTTGAAGATTTCAAGATGGTGGGAACTAAGGTAGTGTTTTCATAGTCATACATCCATTCCTATATAAAATTACACCTACATTAAATAGGGAATCTCTAATGTTTAATTTTAATTTAATTTTGTTTATAGTATTATTTTCAATATGGCCGTTAAAGTTCAAATAATCACTTGAGTCTATCTGGAAAACAAAATTTGTTGAAGTATGGTAACCACAAATCAACCCTTGCATTGCTTTGTAATTCCAATAAGATTGTTCTGTATGACATATTCTGTGATTGTAAAAAATTGTCAGCGTAATAATTTTATTGGATGAAGTTAAATTAATTACTTGGAAACTCATAATATAAATTGTGTCAGGATGACCATTGCTAAGACGTTTATAGAGGACTACTAAAGCTAAAATATTTTCAACTTCCTTAATTGAATACGATTTATAATTTTTGAATTGGTAAATTTTTAGTATAATTGTCTATTAGTCCAATGAGTTTTTTGGAACTAAGTATAACTATTTTGCAATACGTACCTTTAATTATACAAAAAAAAACACGAACATTGTGCATATAAAAACAACTCTCATACCGCCTGGACACCATAGCAATATGGCAACAGTATTCTACGGACAGACTCCAAACCAGTATTTCAGGTCATGGGTGGTAATGTTCAAGTACCCGCTATACCACAAATGAGCTTTTGTAGGGGCAAATTGAGTAGTTAAGTAGTTGGACAGCACTTGATGTTTTAATAATTAAGTTACTGTTTGATTTTTGGAGTGAAGCATTGTAAACAGTTGAAATCCTTTCTGTAGGTAACTTAAATTAATTATTTACCATTAAATATTTTTAGTGCATTTTTAAGAATAAAAATACATTATTATGAGTGCATTTTTTTCGGTCTGTAACATAATTTTCGGGAGTTAACAAAACTAACCAGAGAGGTTAATGCGCAGCTTAGTTCTGTGGTATTTTTTGTACTACTTTTGTAGTAGAAATAGAAATCTAAAAAATTAAATGTACGGATCATAATACCATATCACGTTAATATGGTTATGAGTTAAATAATAAAGGTCACTTACATATTAGCATACGGTTACAAAATGTATCAGAATTTTTTTTTTTTCTATGCTTTTGTCGCAGTAATAAATGTAGAAGGTGATATCATTTATAATCATAAACTATAACATAACCATAGATAACTATACCTTCCTGTGAACAAATCTACTAACCAGATAATTGGTTCTCAAAATTTTATCTCCGTCATATTCTTAAAAATCTTCGAAGTAAACCACAGTTTATTTATTGAACTTTTTGTTCGTAGACAACATTTTTATGATAGAAAAAATGATCTACTTAAGGTATTATCTTCTATTTTTTGTATTTTGGTAAACACTTGATTCAATTTATGATTTTTAAGTTAACACAGACCATGTGTATCATTTATAATATGTGTAGATAAAACACAAACCGTACTTCAATGCAAACATTTATTTTATAGATTCATTATGGATCTTAAAAAAACATGCATTTCTTATCAGTACAACCAGTACTATTTGTTAAGCACTGTTTAAAATTTTTGCACGCAGTTGTCCTGCCATATTTGAAGCCAAACGCGTACAAAATATAACTACAAACCACCATAATCGGTTATTGAGCATAGCTCATAAGAGTAATAAATTACATAAAACGTAATGCTAAGTGCGCAACACAAGCTTATAAAATAGGTATTTTCTGTATGTCACATATCTGCGGAATCATTCTTTATGTATCAAATGTAATAATGGGAGCTAAATTGTTAATGATAAAAGTGAGTAATTTTATGGTATGTAATGTATACATCCCTGGCTGACCTTATGTTGGCAGAACTGGTACACGTAGTACCAATTAATTAATGTAATTAGCGATTACTGATGTTCAAAACTTAGGTTCCTTTTTTTTAGTTACTGTGGAAGATGCTTAAACCCAAATTGTAGTTAAAAACGTAGAAACAAATCAAATTGATTAAGCCGAGTTACTTAGAAAGTAAAATTGGACACAGCAGCACGTGCGTATTATTTGTTCAGTGCAAAGGTGATAAAATACAAAACCCACTATATTGGAAAAAATACATTGAGGAAATTGTCACAAACAATTTATTGCTATATTTCTGAATTTGTCCGAATACACACGCCATTTTTTCAGGCGCATCCGTTTCGGCTGATTCTCAAGTACAGAATGTAAAAAAGACACGGTGAATGGAAATCTACCGTAGTTGCTAATAGTTGTGTCGAAAAAGCCCTTAATAACAAAACAAATATTACGGCAAATATTTTACAACGTAGGGAAGAAGCGAACTTCTGGACCTTCGCCATCAGCTTCAAACATTTTCACTTAGAGATCCGATGAGAAACTGTTTACGTATTTTCGTTAATTGTAATAGTCTACATATAAATGTAACCGTTAATAATTAAATTTCATTCGTCGTTCGCCCCAGATTTTGCTTACTGCCACTTTTAATCCCATTAAGATTAAATAGTATATACCTAATATATAAATTTAATCTATAATGAAAATATCAAAGGTTAAATTACTATATTCCTCATAATAAGGTACTATTTGACCAATATAAAACATAAAATTCATATAAATAACAGGGTCCGGGCCTTTCGACTCAAATAAAAACTTCTTCCTCTCATGTCAATAGTTAGAAAATTATTCAATAGGGATTTGATCGACAATTTCATTTTCATTAGTGCTTTCTAAGCAGAACTAATCGACACTTTAAATCATGAAACCTTTGAAAATTCTTTTAAAGTTTAAATTCAAATTATTTTAAAATTGAAAACATAAAAAAAAAAAATATAATGTTTATGTTTTAAATTTAAAAAAAAAATTAATAAATCTAACAAAAACCAAATTTAAATTTTGAAGGTACTTTTTAAAGATTTTCAAAGTAAAAAATTTAAGAATGGAAACAAGCAATTATTCAAAACCCAAAATTAAAATAAATTTTTTTATTGAATTGCCATTTTTATCTATTTGTATCCAAGGATATAAAGGGAGTTACAAATTTTAGTAATTCCAATGTATATAAAAAATTTTTTTTAGTAAAAATCTAATTTTTTGATTTTTAAGTTTTATTTTTTTTTGAAAAGATTACTTTTTTTAATGTTATAGGTAAAGAAAAGGGAAAATTATTAGTTTTTTAAAAAATTGAAAAATTGAGCTCTTCTAAATTCATTTTTTAAGGTTTAATATTCTCTTTTTTAAAGCAAAAAGTTGAATAAAAATTTATTCATTTTTTCAGGTTTTTTCTAAAAATTTTTAAGTAATTTTTTTTTAATTGGTTATCAAAAAAGACATTTAATATTATATCTAAGAATAATTTTAAATTTTATTAAATCCAAAAAAATAATATTTTTATTTTATAAATTTTTTTTTTAAGAAAAAATTTAATAAAATATTTTTAATAGACTTTTATATATACAGAAGATATCTATATTAATAATTTTCTAATCACCGAAGTTAAGCGGTCAGTACTTGGATGGTGACCGAATTTACGCAAGTACCATTACAAAAATACTAACTACAATCATAAAAACTATAGACATAAACCTTGGTATTGAGGACTTCTAACACAAACAACTCTCAATCATTCATATCCTACAGCCAAATTTTCAAACATCGATTACACACAAAATTCACGATCCATTTATAATATATATATATATATATATATATATATATATATATATATATATAACAACATTTACTTTGCGTTTATTTCTATTTCTGAGTCAGATATGCGTTGCGATTTTATCATAAAAAATAATTAATAGTGTATTATTCTCGAGAGAAAAATTCGAGAAGAAACGAAAACAAGTCTTCAAATCAGCTCAGAAACGTCATGATCAGTAGTATGGGTAAAGAAAGCAGTGTAAATTAGGCAGTGTTAATATCATACACTTTATGTTGCGATTTGCGCCAATTTCTGAGATAAATAATTTATGTAACAAGTGATCAACTTTAAAACAAATCGCTTTTCTAATTTCTGAGAAATTCCGCCCGTAAGGTTCCCATCACAGAACACACATTTTCATGTCCTCCAGAACCCAGACTTTACACATTGGATTTTAAAATAAATATTTCCAATGAGAATTGAGAGGAGAGAGGAGAGAGGAGAGAGGAGAGAGGAGAGAGGAGAGAGGAAGAGTCAGAGAGAGAGAGGAGAGAGAGGAGAGAGAGAGGAGAGAGAGAGAGGAGGAGAGGAGAGAGAGAGAGGAGAGAGGAGAGGAGAGGAGAGGAGAGAGGGAGAGGAGAGAGGAGAGAGAGAGAGAGGAGAGGAGAGAGGAGAGAGAGGAGAGAGGAGAGAGAGAGAGAGAGGGAGAGAGAGGAGGAGAGAGGAGAGGAGAGAGGAGAGAGGAGAGAGGAGAGAGGAGAGGAGGGAGAGGGAGAGGGAGAGAGAGGAGAGAGAGGAGAGAGAGGCGGGGGGAGAGGAGAGAGAGAGGAGAGGAGAGAGAAGAGGGAGAGACTTCCTCACGACTAGTACCGAAAGTGGTTGTAGGTACATGGTCAGGATGTAACATTCAGCCGTTATTCGCTAATGCAGAGCACGCCTATCTCACTCGTACACGCATACGTTGCAAAAAAATCAAGCAGAACCTTTTTGTCAACTGTTACCTAAAAACAATATGCTTAAGGAATTTGTAGTAAAATTGTGAACATTTATCAGTGCTCGAGGGATAATCAATCAGAATATTTTTGTAATTGTGATTCGTCCAACGGTTGACAAGCTTCAAACTTCAATTGCATAGCATACAAACAAATCTGGTAACTAGGATGGGGTTATTTTCAAGCATAATATACTAGTGCTATGCTTATTATCGGTGAATATTTCCCTTATGTATAATTTACTCCTATACAGCAATGCAACTTCGTTAGAATTACAGCGATAATCCCGTTGAACGTTATGAATTACAGCGGCAATTCAACTGAAATGACGTCATACTCAACTACCATAGTAACAGAGCTATTCTTGTCATGAACAAGACACATTTGTCAAACACTGACAGCCACGTTAAGTTTATTGTAAAAATGAAACGATTTCGTAAACTTTCGTGAGAAACCATTGATAGCAATATTGAAAAGAGTGTTCCGAAGAATACAGTGAAAAATCAGGCATTTATTTGGACGCAAGTATTGTTTGTTTTCTAAATTTTGTTACATGCTTAGTAATTAAAAAGTTTTGTTCCGTTTGCAACACAAAACACAAGACGGAGATCAAAACGCAAAACAGAAAATAAAAGAAAACATACAAAACAAAACAACCCACACGCAAAACACAAAACAGCGCACAATGGGAAAATTTGTTTGGTGGTGCCATCGTAATTGAAGTTATGTAGCCAATACTGAAGCTCAACCTGTCAAATAGCTTAGTATCTATGACGGATGTCAATAAATATTAATTTATGAAAAATTTTAATGTGATGAGGACAATAAGTTTCTGGGTGAGTTTGGAAACAAAAACTTGAAAAATGTGATTACAAGACGAATATCTTGACGTTCGCAAAATCAATTTGTTTTATTACACAGATATGAGGTTAAGTGTCAAAAAAAAAAAACTATAAATGGCAACAAGATGAAAGCATTTAGTAAGCCCACATGTGCTTGCAATTACGCTAGTTGCTAACAAAAGAAAGCACGATTCTTGCAAAAGATTATCAAATCAGTCACGTAACACGACGAATGCATAATTAATAATGAAACACTTTTTAGAATTTAATTTTTGCCTTATAATTAGTATCCCTGACAAAAATACAAAATTTCATATAACAGTAAATAAAACGCCCTCTATAGGTAAGTATTACGTACCAGTAATTAACATGAATATTTAAGTTTTGATGCTTTGAAAACACGTCTGAAGCTTTTTATTTACCATCCTAATAACGTTATTTCATATTAAGTGCATGGGTTTTCATAAAAAAAATGCTTTTTAGTAATCTAATAATCATGTGAAATGTTGAATATGACAGCAATAAAAAACAGCAAGTACAGCAGAAATTTGTTCTCTTAAAATTGTATGAATTGAAAAGTATTTATTGTAAAAATTTCATTTGTTTTAGTAGTTCTGCATAAACGTTTAATCAACGGTCGTTATGATACACCTGTGTATACTACAAATTTAGGAAAAACGCGATAATGTCTAATAGTAGAAACAATAAATACATACCCTCTCTAAAACTCGTTTGTTTATTCCTATATATAAAAATAACGGTGATACGAACATCATAATGAAAACACTAATAAATCGTTTCTTTATAGTTGAGGGATGATCCCTAAAATAAAATCAAAATTTTAAATTGGCTACACTGTTTTTATTCAAATATAGTATTTAAATTCCAACTTTCTACTTTAACAGTGTACGGTAGCAGACAATCGGTATTTACGGGGCGAGGAGAAAGGGGGCGGTGTTGCCGCAAGAATCCCGAAGTTTTTTGCCCCTTTAGTGTTAATATTGAATAAATTTTAGGTTTAAAAATTTTTACCTGTCGTATTTTCCATTCCAAATGTATAAACTCGAAACGTAGACAACGGATAATAGGAAACATGTCGCTATTGATAGAAAACGATCCAAAATTGCCTTGAATTCATGCTCCATTCTGACTTCTGACATTTTCGTAGTCACGTGACTATGTCTAGGTCATCCCCATTGGTCACCGAACTCCTCTATCAAGAACCGTGAAAATGGCTGCCTGTGCTAATGGTAGTGTTTCCTTTGTTTAGCAGCGGATTTTTTACATTTTGTGTGGTGGAAAAGATGCCGAGCGCCTCTTTTACGGCCTCCAGGTCGTATGTTCGGAGATCTCGCAGAAAAGGCGCAAATAGAATCCCCACACCTTCTAGAACAACGTCTGGTAAGTCGAACTAGTCATTCTAAAAGTTACTGTGCCTCGGCCCGAATAAATAATCACCTCTCATAATAATTTAACGGAATATCACCCTCAATTTTTCTTTTATTATGGTAGGTTTTACATTAAAAAATTCAATAATATTTTTCTCAGCAAAAAATTTCAGCTCTGCAATATCTTATTGGTCAAAAGTCAGACCAAAATAATAAAAATAACAAGACAGCCCACATAGAAGATAAATATATACAAACAACCCAAATATTGCTTGCCGATAGATTCATATTTCTGAATTACTTACTTATCTAAATGATAAAATTCTTAATTATAGAAAAAAAAACTCCTTGAAAATGAAAGTGTTAAGTAGTGGAAGTAATATTTGAAAGTTTTACTTTTTTATTAACCCTATAACTGTGATAAAAAATTATAATTTTTTAGTTTAAGTTAAATAAAATTTTATAACCTAAAATTTACATTAGCAAATATCGTTTTCAACAAAATTTTATCAATCGCTTTTCATTACAAATAATTGTAGGAGTTTTATATGATTTTATTATAAGTGGGTTGTTTATGTTGTTGATTTAGATATACAATGTAGGTTAGCACTGTCGATAAAATCCTTAACCACAATCTTGAATTACAAATTTTACTATTCCAAGCTTAATCTGACAAATGTCACAAAATTTATTAATTACTTTATTGAAATACTTTTTAGTTAATTAGTATAAAATGTAAGCATCATATAAATGCATAGATTATTAATACGCTATCGACACCTAAACTTTAATAACCTGAGTACCATGTGATCGTTAAATACTATTGTCTAACTATGGTTTATGGGCATTTTATGTTTTAGACTTGGGGCAAATTGAGTTTTTTGTTGCTCAATTGCAACAACTATAATTTGTGCTATTTTTGTCTATTTGGAAGAATCATCAATAGTTTTTGTAAGTATTATACTAAGGATACATGTTTGTAAATATCTACATTTAATTTGGAGAATACTGGTGGAGTGCAAGATAAGTATTGAATTGTAGTCATTTATGTGTTACTTGTAGTTCATCATTCATAAACAGCGACAATATTATAAAGTTTTTAAACATTTTTATTGCAAGTTAATTTTTGATATGTATCGTTTGATAGTAATTGTTATTTGACCACTCATCTCTATACGAGCTGACATGAAAATTAATACTTCAGTAATTCATCTAATTAAAGGAAATGATTGGAAGGTTGTACAACTGATCAAGAAAACAATTGTTGGAATCTACAAACATAATCAACTTCGTTTTTATCAAAGTAAACTACTTATAGTAGATGTAGTACAAGGAGAAATTAGGAAACAGAAAAATTATGTTTAGATTTGGCATGTGAAAATGTACTAAAATTCGTACCAATTTTTTAAAATATTTCTGAAGTGTGAGGTTAATAGTGTTCTCAAGTGTAAGTAATCGGGTTATTTTAGATATTAATCTAAAATTTGTTACAGATTTATTTTTTATACTTATGAGAAAACAAAATATGTATATGAATTAGGTGTAAGAAACTAAATTGGAAATTGTACAAGCATACTTGTGAAGTGTGTAATAGTATGTAGGGCAATTTTTGATATGAGTAGACATTAATTTTCAAATAGATATTGATGTTTTAAGCATGTCAAGTTCTGTGTTGACATATTATTCAGCACTATTATAGCCAGAATGAATCGAGGCATAGGATAAACATTTATTTACATATATATGCACGAAGCTGACACATTAAAAATAACTGAAGACAATATATTTCTTCCACAATGAAGATTAAAACTATAATTAGACTTGTACTGCACATCCTAGTAATAATTCTCATGAACAGTTTGCTGTGTGTATGTTACAATATGTAATTTCATTGAATTGCTTTTTACATACTTTAATAGTATGTACAGCAAATTAAAAATAATAAACCAGGACCATCATTATAGTAATTTGTAGTTACTTTAGGTCTGGGGTTGTTTGTGAAACAAATTTTCTCTAAAATAAATACTTAACCTAAAAAGGTCAATATTATGATGCTCGAAATGAATATTTACAATAGGACTATTGATTGTATTTAAAAATTTGCATGCGTACTCTTTAGTACACTGCTTTTTGCATAAAATTTGTCAAATACAGCATTATTAGCCATTTCACTGCTTCAGACAAGAATAATTGGAAAGGATCTCAGTGCTCAAAGTTAGTATACTCGTATGCCATGTTTTATTGGTTTTTTGCTCGAGTCTACCATTGTCACTTGTGAGACGACATCATGAACATGCTAACTTGTGAAAAACTGCACTGTACCCCACCAGTACAATCACACAATTTTTTTGTACTACCTGCTCAAAACACCTATACTCTTCTATATCATAACACGTGCTTGCATTTACTATGTAGTAGCATTATTTGTTTTGCATGATAAAATGGCACAATATATTTAACTGAGAATGAACTCCACCACTTAATAAAAAATAGTGATGAAATCAGTTTCTAAGAAACTGCAATGTTTAAATACAAAATAAACATTTTTGCAAGTAAGTTGCTCCAGACGACTTCATTCAAAGAGGAACCACTGCTCTGAACGTATATACTCTTCAGCAACGATTTTAATGTGCACACGGCTACCCGTATTTTAAATATGAAAACGCTAATTAGGTAGTCTGAGTAGAGAGGGGTGCTAGTGGTTTTGTGTGTTTCATTATTCCAAATGAAAGTAATTTGGTTAGCATGATGTTTATGTAATTCAAAATAAAGTTAGTTTTGACTATTGTTGCTTACACATTTATGTTGCTTATTTTTTCTTGTGTAAAATTTAATTTGGACATTTTTTTTGCAAATAAAGTATAAATTCTCAACAGACATTGGAGGAACTGTTGCAAGCAATGTTCCAGAGAATATGTGAAATTGCATTCTTCATTGTGATCAAAATGTTAAAAAGAAAGTGTACCTTATTAGCAAGCACATTGTCTGAGAAAATGCAGGATGAGATAATGAAGCGAAGCTATATGAAAATTATGTAAATATGAAACTTGCCCAGGAGATTTTCTCAAAGAATTTCAAGTTTCTATGAATCCTTCTCACGGTTATGTTTTAAAAAGCTAGTGATTAATCTCAATTCGAAGGCAGTCACACGATGAAACAGAATACTTGACCTTTTCACTGTGCAACAGTTTTTGAGATTTTGTGCGCTCATATTTCAGTGGTCCAGTATTTATTCGTGTTGAGCTGTATGACGAATTTAGGTACAGCGAGCTTATTCTTGTAGAACAGTTAACAATTATTTTTTTTAAATGTATGAATCATAGCTAATGACGATATTCGTAAAGCAAATGAGGGGAAGAATACATTATAAAAATACAAAGAAATTTTATTACAATAAATTTTATTTGAATATTTGCTTATAATACCATCTTACAAACAACTAATTGTAGGTGCCTGATTATGATAAATATGTTGCGAAGTCAACTCTGCAGGGTTGGAACATAATCGTGGAAGTACAATATATGTAGAACTAGCTGTGTTGAGCAGGGAACTATTTTAAAACAAGACGCGAAAGTACTCAGTTGCAGTGTATGTGGCACACATTCTTCTTTGCTAGTGTATAGGTATAGAGCAGCAAAAGGGTTATGCTTCATTCATAATGATATAATTAATATTGCTTACAATTTCACTTGGAAATTTTTATAAGCAGCATGTTTTAAATTATAAATATTATTAGTGGTTTATTAACTCCCCTCTATGGGTTGTCATAATTAACAATTATAGTATCTTTTGGGGTAATAAAAACAATCCCTTAAGCCTGTCTGACACAATCAATTTTCTTGTTCAAGATTCGTTACAAGATAGAGTACTAAATATTTTGTAACGTTGCATACAAAATTTTGTACATCATTTCTTGTACACAAAAAATTTAGTACACGAAAATAAGGGTAGCTTTAAAATCTTGTATTAAAAATGCGCAACAAAATTGCGCATTGAAACATGAACAATATTTTTCATGTTTTTTGTAGAACCTAACCAAACAAAATATAATAAATAGAAGCTTGTGTGTGTGTGTGTGTGTGTCTCATTAAATATGTGTGAAGAAGAGGAATATGATTTTTTACTTCTGGCTATTGCTGCTAGCATTGTAATCACCGCCCCAAAAAAACGGAAAAGAGTTAAGAAAACTGTGTGGTGCAGAAAGTGGTTACAAAGAAGAGTAGAAGGTCAAGGTGTTTTGACCATGCTTAATGAGGAATTGTTAAATGAAGATCCAGCAAGTTATCGAAATTTTCTTCGTTTAACAAGTGAACAATTTAATATGTTACTTTCTAAGATAGGAACTCACATAACAAAACAAGACACTGTGATGCGTGAGAGCATTTCGGCACGGAGTCGGTAAGATGGTTACATGCAGCTGCATTCACTGTTAATTGACCACTTACATTTTAGTTTAGAGGCTACTCTCCGATTTTTAGCAACCGCAGAAAGCTACCGCTCATTAATATATTCGACTCGCATACATGAAACAAGTATTTCAAGAATTGTGCCTGAAGTATGTAAAGTAATTTTCGAACATCTCACTCCAGATTATCTAGTTGTAATATTCAAGTTAAAATAATTTTAAAGTATTTCATATTATAATTTTAGACTCCAACATAGCTGGCGATTTTTATAATACTTGGCAATTTCCGCAGTGTTTGGGGCATTGGATTCAAAATAAGCGCCATGATCTGATGGATCGTATTATTTTAATTACAAAAACGAACATTCCATTGTCCTAATGGGATTGGCTAATGCTAAATATCGTTTTTTGTATGTGAATGTAGGGGTTAATGGAAGAATAAGTGATGGTGGTGTTTTCCGCGAATGTAAATTGTCCAAAGCAATGGTAGAAAACAAATTAAATTTTCCTGCTCCAATGCCACTACCTGGCAGAGAATTAAGAGTACCCTTTGTTGTTGTGGCTGACAATGCATTTCCTTTGTTACCCAATCTACTGAAACCCTATTCACAGAGGGCTGTCACATGATTGTAGAATATTTAATTACCGTTTGTTGAGGGCGAGAAGAATCATGGAAAATGCTTTCGGAATTTTGGCTAATAGATTCAGAGTTTTGTTAATACAATTAATTTAAGTGCCGAGAAGACTGAGCTGATAACATTAGCATGTATTGTTTTACGTAATTTCTTGGCAACTCATAATGTTCCATATGTAGAAATTACATCAGAGGAGCTTTTAAGTACCAAATTACAAACATTAACGTGGCAAACAGGCAATAGGCACACAAATCATGCTTTACAAGTTCGTGAGGAGTTTAAGAATTTTTCCTGTAGTGCAGAAGGTTCTGTGCCATGGCAAGAAAATTCTATTAGTAATTATGATATGTAATTATAGAATATTATATATTTGATACATATGAAAATAAATCTTAATACCTAATGACTAATGTAATGAAAGAATATTATATATTATACATATGAAGATAAATGTTAATACCTAATGCTATTCTATATTGTGATATTTATTTCTAAAAATCTTGAAGTTTCTAAAAAGTACTTCAGTAATTTCCTCTTCTGTGTCTCTTATATCGTCATCAGTAATTGAATTTAAACGATATGCAACATAATTACTAAAAGAATTGCTGCATGGGGAGTAGCTTTTCTCTGCTCAATAGCTACGAATTGCATTTAAGTTAATGCTTGTTCCTCGATAATTTTGTCCTCTTTACAAACTTTCTTGGAGGGTCGGACCGAATGACTAAGGGTAGGTGAAGCATTTTCACCGCTGCAAATGGTTTTCCTTTTAAATTAAAATTGCTAGTAGAAGCGCAATTATTGTCAATAGCAGAAATAGGAGTAGCAGGGGATGAAATACTCAAATTGTGGTGTTCAAAATCACTTTCATCAACATATTCAATGACAACTTCTCCATTTCCATTGTTGATTTCCTGCTCACATTAAGATTGTTCAATATTATTTATATAAAATTGACATTGACTTGCATCATTCTTATTATCGATATCATGTAGTTACAGCAGTAATGTCTAGCACGTCAATAGACTGTCTGGGGTTGCTGTATTTATCGATAAATCGCATGAGATCGAAATACCAAAGAGAAGGTTTTAAGATCTAAGTACACATATAAAGAAATGATAACATCTAAAATGCACATATTTGTGAAAAACTTACATCGTCTACCTGCACCACTTTTTTGCGTGGACTCATATTTCCTGCATTTGTTTAAATAATTGGTCCTCAGGCCATTCCACTTCGCTTTAATTTCTGCTACAGTGCAGGTTCTCCCCAGTGCTTTAAGGCATTCCACAATTTTTTGTAACGCAGCACTTCTGGCGTGTTTATTTTTATACAGGGGTGAAGTTACCATGTACAAACACTCATTTGCTCTGTAGCACTCAATAAGGGCCTGTACATGTTCTTGTGACCAACCCATATTTTTTATTAGTAATATTCAAGTTTATATTACCACGTGTTTACAATACGTTTAAACTTTTTGAGGTTATATCGTTATAATTATGTTCAAGAAAAATTGAAAATAACGACTGGCGACCTCTCTTGGCTAGTTATCAATAATCTCGAATGTAATATGCGCATGCTCATGTAATAACTTTTTTGTACAAGAAATTGTATGGTTGCATTCATGTGAACATGTCATGCAAAGCAGCAATCAGAATAGTATGTACAAAAAAAAATGTAAATAATCCTGTACATAAATCTGTACCAGAAAATTGATCATGTCAGACAGGCTTTATATAATCCAACAATTCTTTGATATAACTCCTCGAAAAATAACTTCCAAATACTACTACAGTGTATGTATCAATGTATCAGTGTGTATGTATCAATATTTTAAACATGTTTTAATGTTATGAACAAGTAGGGTACACATAAACTCACTATGCACAAGTTGACAAATTATAATTAGAAAGTAAATTAATAAAAGAGGTTAGACCTTGCAAATTTCTAGGTTGTGCTAAATGTAATTAGTGAATCATACATTATCTCATAATAAAATACCTATCTTTTTTGGGGTTTTTAATGGTGTATTTTAAATTATACGATCTAAACGTTTCGATAACACCTACAGTTATCTTCGTCAGTAGTAATATTTGTTAAAAATTGTTAAAGATGTTGTAAACAATTTTGTCAAAGTTGCAAAATATTTTCATAATACATTATCTCAGTTTACAAACTTCTGAGACTAATTATAATTACTAATATTAGTTATTAAATTTCTCATTGTGGATGATGCGTGACCTCAGTAGCGTTAACAAGGAGGAATGAATGAAAAGTAGGAAGTAGTGTTTGGACTGGAAACAATGTAGAAGGAGTTGCGCTGAATAGTTTAATGAAACATAACTATGGGTGATAATTGTCGACAATAATTGTACTCTCTAAGGTACAAGTTGTAATAATGTTAATTTTAATTAGAATTACAATAAATGCTGTTAATATTAGCATAGTTTATACAAATTCTCAGCAGTAGTTTATGTATATTGATTGAACTGCCTTTTACTTGATGAAACTCTATACCACACGAGTAGAAATAAAACACTGTTTTTAAAGTCTCACTATATTACCGAAAATGACAATTGTTTCGACAACAGTGTGTCTTCGTACGACTGAGTATTTAAACTAAATTTACTTACAAATTGATATATGTTTATACAATATTTAACGAATTATTAGGAAAGTGGGGGCGGGGGTAAACTAGAATTTATCAATTAAAAAGTGGTGAATTGTATACATCTAGTTGTTCGTTTAATCACCGAATTGAGAATTTTCTCTTATTAATTTCTAAAGCTTCTAATAAATCTAGTTGTCTACTTGTGTTCTAAATTTTAAAATACTAATATACAAAAAGTTTTTTTCCCAAAAATCAAAACTTTATCATCTTGTATCAAAATCTATTGCGAATCAAACATTTTCTAACAGTAAGTTATACTCGAATTACGTTTTCTTTGATAACTTTATAAATATTAGTAATACCAGAAGAGTTAGATTCGATTAGTAGAGGTTTTTCTTATAATTTAACTCTAGTAACTATAGACAATTTAGAACAATTGAGAGTTGACGTAAATCTAGCTTTAAATAAAGTAGACATCAGTTCATCTCAAAAACTTTAAAAAAACTCCATAAAAAGGATTACCCTATTAAACCTGCAGTTTCATAAATAACGGCACCTGTATTTAAAATATCTAACAGATTAATAGAAATTATCTAACAAAATTGTGAGTTGTTTCCTAAACATAGTATTAAAAATACATTTCAGTTAATCGAAAATCTGACAATATGTTATGGAAAGAGAGGTTAATTCCTCTTTAAAACAAGATGTATTAGATACCTGAAAACCGCTGCCAAATTTGCCGTAATGCTTTCTCATATATGTAATTATATCACTTCAAAGCCCACAATACCCGAATTTGAGTCATATCTGTTTTTAAATCGGCACTGACAGTTTTTAAAATTTTTTTATTTGGATAATGTTTTACAAATTAACAAAGTTGCAAAATTGATCATTAGCCCACAATACCTGAATTTTAGTCATATGGGATTTTAAACACGATAATCTCCCATTGTTGATCCGCCATTTTGAATTTTTTTAATTTTGACAAGTGATTTATACTTAACGAACTTAAAAAAACCCCAATACCCGACTTTCGTTGGTAAATTAAATAAACACGATAATCCCCCATTTTTGATCCGCCATTTTGAATTTTTGATTTTGACAAGTGATTTATACTTAGCGATCTTAAAAAACCTCTAATAGCCGACTTTCAAAAAAATCTGTTGATAAATTAAAATATGCACAATTTTGTACTCTAAAAACGGTGCGCCACTAGTTTTATTTTAAAATTGTATAAAATAGTATTGGTTTGTTTTTTTTAATTATGTAACTTTAAAATTTGGAGCAATTCATTTTTTTTTTATTTTCTAAGCCCCTGAAAATGCCCCGCCACTGGTTGGATTTTACTCATTAACGAATTCGACCTAGATTTTATGGTAATGAATTTTTGTACCTAATTTCATATCGATAGCTTTAATGGTTCAAAAGATATCCCGCACAGACACGAAACTTTTTTTTCTAAAAACGTTTTTTACCGATAGCTTTAATGGTTCAAAAGATATCCCGCAAAGATACGAAACTATTTTTTTCTAAAAACGTTTTTTATGGATAGCTTTAATGTTTCAAAAGATATCACGCACACTTACAGATACACAATCATACAATCAGTCCACAAAATGTCGAGAAATGTAAAAAAAAGTGTTTGGAAATTTAAATCCATTACATAGCTTTTTTATACGTACGTATATGAGAAAGCAATAGTATGTTTAGATCAAAATTACGTTGAATTTGATAACGATATCTTTATCTCTAAAGAAGGTCTTAAAATGGAATACCCATAAAGTCCATTGTTAGCAGAAATATTTATCGATAATTTAGAAAATCAAATACATAACCACCTGCTTAGTAATAATTTTTTATTTTGGTACAGATATGTTGACGATACGTTTGCATGTTTCACAAGTTCTAATAGACAACTAAATAATTTTATAAATAAACTCCATGCATCGATAGAATTTAGTTTAGAGACAGAAAATAACCAAATTTTTCAACATACATTCCTTTTAAGCCGATACGAGTCTAAACGATTTTCTAACTTAAGTACCCCTTCGGAAGCTCTCAGTTTCAGTTGAGTTCCTCATTTGTGTACAATCGCTTACCGGTGAACCATCTCTTCAGGTTTTGAAACAGGTACAAGTCGCTGGGGTGCAGGTCTGGCAAATACGGTGGCTGAGGAACCATTTCAAACCCGATTTCGTACAATTTTGCTTGCGCAACTAACGATGAATGAGCAGGCGCATTGTCGTGATGATAGAGGATTTTTTCTTCGTCAAATGTGGCCGTTTTTCTGCGATTTCAATTTTCAACGATCCAATTATGATATGCACCAGTTATGTTTTTACCTTTTTCAAGATAGTCAATGAATATTACCCTATGCGCATCCCAAAATACGGAGGCGATAAACTTTCCCGTCCATTGTTGCGTTTTTGGAGGCTTCGGAGCACTTTCACCCGGAGAAACCCATTGTTTCGACTGTTGCATGGACTCTGATGTGTAGAAATGTAACCATGTTTCATCCATGGCGCGGCACCCATCGCGCGCAGAGCTTCTTCATACCCAAAATGTCATGTATGATATTGAGCACTTCACACTGCCATACATCTTTGTCGTCTTAGCTGGCTACCTCAATTTCACTTTGGGGTCGTTCAACATAATATTACGGATTTTTCCACGTTTTCTAGTATACTGACGTCTTTTTGGCGTCCAGGTAGTTCAGCGTCATCGGTGCTTGTAAGAAAACCACTTTTGAATCATCTTCGTCAACGGTGCAGAGTTCGGATAGCTTGGCTTTGGTATTGGATATCGTTTTCTTGTGTAAATAATAGTGTTTAATCAGAACACGAAATTCAGATTTTTCCATTAAAAAAAACACGGAGGTTAGTTGCTTCTCACTGCTGTAACTTGTAAATGCGTAAACAAAAATGGCTGAAACAGACGTCTAATCAAGGATGAAGCTTTTTATGAATGGTTCATATTAGTGCATACTAACGCTATCTCTTAGGATTATTCCAAACTTTTTGATCTACGTAGAAAATAAAATATTACGCAAAAATGATTCCAACAAGCGTTAAATTTTAATATCTCAGCTTTAGAAAGAATTTCCTTTCTTTAGTATACACGGTGAATCCTAAATGGCGGATAATTGACATACCACCTGATTCTGCATAGAAAATGGAGCAATAAAGTCTTTTACCAATTTGCTGTTAATCTCATAGACGAGAAGTTATTGACACTCTTAGGTTGGATTCCGGATTGCTTATGTGCGATAGTTTTATGAAATAATTTTTTGTTGTAGTTTAATCAACAAAAAAAATCACCATTCTGTAATTGTAATCAACATATCTTTGGTTTACCTAGAATTTCCATTAGAAGTTTAAAGTTTCTGCAATGCTTGAGTTTTACAAAAATTAAAAGAAACGTAGACTTTTACGTGCTTTTTTCAAGTAATTTGATTTTTACTGACATTTCTGTCACAATTTGCTAATCAAAGTCTCGTGTTGAATTGTCTTCGTCTTTGTTATCTTCAGTTTAGTTTAATTTTGTGTTTTTTCCGTAATTTCGTTATTTTTTTTGTACTGTTCTTGAGTTTCGATATTAACCCATTAGCGCCTGGAAATAAAAAAGTCCTATTTTTTATTCAAATTTGATGAAGGTATATTAAGGCAAAATAGGTTAAATAAACCGCAAAAAATATATTTTACGGTAATTTGTTTTTGAGTTCGAGTTTTGAGGGTGTTTCCCATATGGGACTACTAGGCGCTGTGCATGTAAAGTTATTTTTTTGCCGTTACATTTATTAGTCAAAAATAAGATAATTTATATTGCATTTTTGTAATAGTATGGTATTTTTTGTGTGGAAATCTTTAAAACGGTCAATACAGAGCCCTAGGTCACACTTGCAGCACATAGTGCTACCTCTGCTACTGCAATTATTTCCGGCGCATCTTCTTTTGTTATTAGGAATCGGTATTACGAAATGGTCGATGTTATCAATGTTAATAAATAAAAAGAATTTAAAGAAATACACCTGCGCCAAATTTCGTCTGAATTCAAGTTCGAACTATTGGACGATTCGATTTTTTACAGAGCTGCCAAGCATTTTGAATGGAAGCATCAATACAGTAAGTATCGGCTAATACCATTTTTTCCTCTAAAACCGACGCGATGGCTAAGATTTCAAAGAAAATAAAATTATCCTACCTAAATCTCACAGTAAACTTACTTTGCTTTTCCCTCGTCTATCAAATCAGTTCCTCCCATGTTTTTATTATATTGCAGTACAGCGTGTGGTCTTTCGATTGGAACCTTTTTTTTCTGAACGGGGAAACTGATCAACATTGATTGCCTCCATAAGAAGTACTAGCTGTTATTCTTCCAGCGAATATATTGCGTTCCACTTCTTTTTTGAGGGCGGTAGAATAACTTCCTCTATCTTGCTTATTCAAAATAGATTTGAGAGTTAGTGAACATTCCCTAGGAACGCGATTCTCGCGAATTGTTGTGTGATACCATAACCATTTTGTTTTAGAGTATAAAGAATATTTTTTCCAGTAAAAGGTTGTCTAAAAATTATTGTATCGAAATGATTTATTGATATCTTTCAAATCGTCTAGCTGCACATTTTCGAAAATGTAACATATAATCATTGCTTGCCCTGGTATATCTCAAAATTCATTATAATAATAATAATAATAAAGTTTATTAACCACTAATTAATACAAATTCTTTGGCAGCGTCAGGACTAGAATTAAACTAATACCAGATGTATTATATGTAGTACAAAAAAAAGTCGTCAAACCACAAGATACAAATATAACATATACAGTAATCATATTTTACATGGGGAAGCAGACATATAACCATTCACACTGTAGAAACAGTGCCTTAGTAAAAATTTCTCTACAGTTGCTTTGAATTTTGCAAATATTAAATGTTTTATACTATTATCTAATTTATTAAAGAGTTTCAAATTAATAGAATTTTGCTTAGCTATATTTAGTCTAAAGTTTGGTATTGTAAGTAAATTAGCATTTCTTGTGTCATGTGTATGTCTGTCAGCACCTGTTTTAAGATTTGAAACGTTCTTATACGTTTTTAGTAATACATAATAAATATAAACAGTAGGAACTGACATAATTCTAAATTGTTTAAAATAGTCTTGACAATGAGCTTCATAGTTAACATTTGCTATTATTTGAATTACAGATTTTTGTAGTCTAAATACTCTTATCGCGTGTACTGAGTTACCCCATAGAATAATTCTACACCTTATTAAGGAGTGTATAATAGCAAAATTGCACGTTATTAAAAGATTATTCCTAATTTTTGTTTGCAGTTGTTTAATAAGGTAAATAAATATTACTTGCTAGCTTTCTGCATAGTTGATCAATGTGAATTTCCCAGCTAAGCTTGTTGTCAATAGTAATGCCTAGCAATTTTACCTGAGTATTAGTCACCATATTTTTTTAGTTGTAAATATGATTTTTTCTATTTTATTACCGTTGTTGGACAGTTTGTTAGTATTAAACCAATTTATTGTATGCTGTTCAACCGTTTTCGCCACAGATTTTATTTGTTCAATACTGCCACCTCTGCACAGTACGGTAGTATCATCGGCGTATTGAATACACCTATGGGGCAGAACAATAGCGGGTAAGTCGTTCATGTAAACAATAAATAATAAGGGACCCAACACAGATTCTTGAGGAACGCCATAATTATTGGGTTTAAGTGTGGAAATAACGTTTTTCAAAGAGACATTGTTTACGATCAATTAGGTATGATTCAAACAATTGCAGAGGTTTGCCACGTATTCCATAAAAACTTAATTTTTCGATCAGTAATGTTGGCACCACGCAATCAAATGCTTCTGTTAAGTCATAGCATAACGCAATTGTACTATTACTTGATTCAAGCCCTTCAATGACGTAATTGATAAAGTTTGAGACAGCGTTTACGGTAGATAAATTGGCCCTAAAACCAAATTGAAAATTATTTAGTAACTTCTCCTTATTTAGATATTTTAACAGCCTTTTTTTAAGTAAAATTTCCATTATTTTACTAAAAATACATGTAATGGATATTGGTCGATAATTGTCGGCTGCCTCTCTATTACCTTTTTTAAATACTGGCACAATTTTATTAACCTTAAAGTTGGTTGGAAATATTCCATTCATAAAGCAATCATTAATTAGATTCGTCAAAAAATGAATTATGAAATCTATAGAAATGTTTAAAATTTTACTATTTAAATCATATACATCAGAGCTATTTGATTTAGAAAGATTGTTTACCGTGTGATGTACTTCAAATTCTGTTACACGTTCCAAATAAAATGATTGTTTTGTAGATGAATTACCTTTAAGATAACTACTAATATTGTTTCCAGTATCAAGCAGAGAGTTTACGAGATGACTAGCTATTGAAGTAAAATGTTTATTCAAATCATCTAATGGTATAGAAACATCATTATGTTTTTCACTACTTCTTTCAAAATTAATTAATTTCCAGCCACCCTTAGGTTTATTACACGATGTCGCGATAAATTTGTCATGCGCACCTTTTTTTGCTTTTAGTAAGGCTTGTCGATAATATCCTCTAATTTTTTTATATGCTAACAAATGGCAATCTTTATGAGTTGCATCTGCTCTTATTTTTGCAGCCGTTACACAGTTCCTGATACGTTTAAGATCGTTATTAAACCACTTAGTGGGAGGCTCATTTTTTACTTAGATTTTCTAAGAGAAAAGTACTCATTAACCAAGTGATTTAATGTACTTGAAAGAAAATTTGCTCTTTCATTAATATCAGTGTACTTTAATTTAACATTTTGCCAGTTAATAACCAATAATGATATCCTAAATTTATTTATGGAAAGATTTGTAAACTTTCTTCTATAATTTCATTCATTAACTATCCGCATGGCTTATTTAGGCAATTCGTCAGTAAAAAAAAAGTTCAAATTGTTCACAATAAGTCATGTTTTTCTACATATCATAGTTCTCTTCTGGAAATTAGTGTTCGGTGAATAATCTTGGTAAATATAATAACTTGATATTACGTACCGCACTCGCGTAGTTATAGCACTCGGTGACGTCTCGTGCCGTCCAAAATTACAGGTGCATAAGTTAAGATCCAAATGTATTTGCGTGCCAAGCTTATTGGAATGCCAAGCTTATTGGGGTGCCAAGCTTATTTAGTTGCGTCGTTTCACAATTTTCCTTGGAGCAGTTTTCCAGAATGCCAATTTCTTTGGCCGAATAAACCGGCTGGAGCAAATTTTCTTTAAGGGCGAGTTTTCAAGGGAGCGAATATTCCGAGCCCAACTTTACCAGGGGCGAATTTACCTGGGGGTGAATATTCCAGGGGCAAGTTTTCGGAGGCGAATTTTCCTACAATCCAAATAACTATCATTAACATTCTTTATTAGAAAGTTGTATGATCTTAAGGTATTAGTTTCAGGAATTAGAAAATTAATTTTATTTTTGTGTCTCTGAAGGAATAGTTTGATCCATTTTCTTCCATTGGTGAATTTACTTCCGTTATCCTTATTTGTTGCAGCTATTATTCGAAATTGAAACTATCCATTGGACTAGTACTCTTTCTTTGTTTGTACTTAAAACAGTTTTTGGTCCCATTTGCTTATCTATAGCAGTTTTTCCTAATACTTTATTTTTTTCTGGGACCACCATACTGCTTGTGCTAGCTGTCAAAAAGGGCGTTCCATTTTTAACGGCTGTGATAGCTGATTGCAGGTCATCACTTGTATAATTAAAAAATGTTTTAATTTTTCCCATGGTTTTCTGAAAATAAAAACCAATAATAGTCAACCAGCTAATACCAATAGATGTCATTGAAGGAAAAGTTCAAAAGTTGGTTACATACATTGTTTTTTCGGTAAATAATTTTAAGACCCATACTGTTAATATGTTAAACTATGTTTGTATCACATAGGTAGCAGGGTCATTCCACGTCAGTTCAACCATACCATTTCACCCACCACCTCAGATTTTAATGAAACTTGGTATGTTTGGTCTATATATAGAGATAAGTAACACCATCAAATTTCAACTTTTTATCTCACTTAGTTTTTGAGTTATGGCACTTTAAAATTTTGACGTTTTTCAAATTCCGCGCCTTGGATAAACAAAGTGTGTTGTAGAAAAGAAAATAATTTCTCATTTACTTATTTGACACCGAATCTTGATGAAATTTTGAAGGTAGGTTCTCAACTATAAGGAATTTGAAAAAATATATATCACTAACCTAAGTAAACCTAAAATATTTTTAAAAACCATATCTTTGATTTTTTTTTAGTTTTAAAAATGCGAACATGACTTACGCGTTAAATTCAATATCTCAAAAAAGGAATGAGATAATCAAGAAATTTTTTCCCTAAATTATCTGCATGAAATGGGCTTTAATTTAGTAAAATAAAAATTCTGTGTATTTTGTTCCTTCTATTTATTAAGTCCATTGCAAGTTTCAATATATTATTTACAAACAATGTTAGGTTTTCTCAATTCCAATGAATGGCTTTTGAAAGAAAGGTATAAACTACATTTTAATATTTGGAAAAACATATGTTTTTAATAAGAAGCTGTTCTAAAGAAATATAATAATTAATACTATTTTACATAATTTAACAGATAAACATAATATTTAATAATAAGAAAGACAGTGTAACCACATTCTTACAAAGTTTGAAAACTATGAAGAAGATAGAATCGATTACAAGCAGTGGTTTGCTACAGATAGGACACAGATGGTAACACAAACATCAACTATTGATGAATTTGTTGATGGACTGACAACAAAAATACAAAAATTAATTCCTCATTCTTACATGCCAAGAGCCAGTCAAGCTATTTTAAAAGCGTCAAATGCAGCCGTCATATCAATGGACTTCAGTGAAAATGACTCCTATATGATACAAGATTGTGTCATTTCCGATGACTTAAATTGTGATGTTTGTATGGTTTATAAAATTCAAGAAACCCTGATACAATTTCTCAAGGAAAATTTTACTAACATCACAAATGTTCACTATTACAGTGACGGTTGTGGCCAATGGTCCTTCTTCGCTACAAGCCATGGCAAAACAAAATGCGACGGTATTGGAGGAACTGTTGATGGTTGGCGCAAAAATCAAATCTTCAAAGACCTCTTCAAGATCAAATACAGACTGGAACTACCTTTTTTCAGTTTTGTGAATCCAACATTTGAAAAATCAACTTCCACTTCATTTCAAAAGATTCAGTAGATCTGATTCGTTGCAAGCTTGAAAAACGCTTTGAAGATCTGAATAACCTTCCAGGTACAAGAAGTTTTCACAACTACAGACCGTTGGACTGTTTTGGAACTTTAGAAGCAAGGCGAGTCAGTTGTGATGAAAAGCCAAGTGTAACATACAACATAAGAAAAGAGTTACGTTCAAATGTGAAAGAAGAATGTACCCCTCTCGCTAACATCGCTTGTACATATGACAATATCTGGTACTTTGGAATAATAACAAATGTCAAAGAAGATGGAGATGTAACAGTTAAGTTTCTTCATCTGGAAGGACCATCCCCTTCATTTTACTGGCCAAAACGAGAGGATTTATGCGACGTGCCGATTCCACACATCCTTGCAGTGGTTGAGCCTCCACACACCTCAACGTGAAGAACATTTCAATTCTCAACCGAGTGCACCAAATTGATTGAAAATGTAGTTTCAATGCGGTTACATGTCTTTCTTATTATTAAATATTATGTTTTTCTGTTAAATTATGTTCAATATTATTAATTATTATGTTTCTTTAGAACAGCTTCTTATTAAAAACATATGTTTTTCCAAATATTAAAATGTAGTTTATAGGTACCTTTCTTTCAAAAGCTGTAGCCATTCATTGGAATTGAGAAAACCTCGCAGTGCTTGTAAATAATATATTGAAACTTACAATGGACTTAAGAAATAGAAGGAACAAAATACACAGAATTTTTACTTTACTAAATTAAATCCCATTTCATGCAGATAATTTAGGGGAAAAAAATTTCTTGATTATCTCATTGAGATACTGAATTGAACGCTGTCATGTTCGCATTTTTAAAACTAAAAAAAAAAAAATCAAAAATATGATTTTTGAAAATATTGTAGGTTTAATTTAGGTTAGTGGTATATTTTTTCAAATTCCTTATAGTTATGAGAACCTACCTTAAAAATTTCATCTAGATTGGGTGTCAAATAAGTAAATGAGAAATTATTTTCTTTTCTACGAGACATTTTGATTGACATTATCCAAGGCGCGGCATTAGAAAAACGTAAAAACTTTAAAGTGCCATAACTCAAAAAATGAGATAAAAGGTTGAAGTTTGATGATGGTACTTATCTCTACATACTGAATAAACACACCAAGTTTCATTAAAATCTGAGGTGGTGGGTGAAATGGTTGAACTGACGTGGAATGACACAGCAATAAATAGAATAGAATAAATAAATAGTTGTCATGCCATGTCTACTATTGAGTTTAGGCAATTTGCACCAACCAAGGGATGTCACACTTCATCATAATACCTATATATATATATATATATATATATATATATATATATATATATATATATATATATATATATATATACACACATCATTCTATCATTTTTGCGTCCATCTATTTGGCATTTACCATCAATCTGGCTACACTTTGCAAAGTGGCGTCTGTATATGGACGCCAGATTACAATCCTTATTAATTTTCTTGGTATGAGTGTTAGAGAAGCACCGTTGATAAAAGACAATTCTGATAGAATACTATAATACTCATTCTCAGTATGGGGCCCATTCCATACTCCTACGTTGAGATTTTTTAAAAACTTGTCGACGCCAAAATCGTGTAATTCGTAAAATTGTATACAAACTTAGTTCAGCACTTTGCCGTCACGGCGCTATTTCTAAATATACTTTTATTGTATTTATTCTGTACATTTACAATCTTTCAGGCGTCTTTAAATGGCAACACAGTAAAACCAATTCCTAATATTCTTTCTTATTTAATTTGAAGTAATTTCATATTTACGGTCTACAGCCTTCTGGCGTCATTCTACCTAGATATACAATTGATATTACTTAACATCATTATGAACTCACACATGCATTATTTTGTAAATCATTCTGAAGTCATATATTAACATATATACATACTGTTTATTCTAAGCAAGATTAGCTACCACATGCACCTCAAATACACCATTCTATGTACACACTCAGAAAATAATAAAATTTACAGATAAATGTAAAAATTAAAATGCAAATTGGTTAATATGTTTTACAGTTTTGTCATAGGTAGATAACTACGACGGTTGTTTGTATTAGTAATTTTGCTTGGGGCACCCAGTTGATTCGAACGTTACCAGATGATATAATCCAATGCAAAATTTACTTATTATTAACAGTTGAGATGACATTATTACCCTTATTTTAAAAGGGTGACTTTTTAAATCGCATTTCGGATTCGCTTCTATATTTGTGTGTGTACAAATATAAAAAATCCGTTTAAAATTAATTAAATAACTTTGTACACCAAATTCATAGTTTTAATCGACACTTCATAGATTTAATTTTGAATTAGTATTTGTTTCAATTCTTAGAGGTAGATAGTTTAACCGAAAGTTTTACCGCGAAGTATATTCATCCTTGGATTTTGCTTAGTAAACCTCTAACGAACTGCAGAATGTAGATTAAGAAACAAGTGTCTTAATTTTGAATTACGTAGTAACTTGTTACGATGAGACCGTTTATTTCTCAAAATTATTTTTTTTAGTGCGACCAAGTTAAATTAGTACCGTTTAGGGCATTTAGAAACCAGTTCTATTATTAACCTCGTGTCTGCGCATGCGCGCGTCTGTGCTTTTGCGTCAGTACATGTGCAAGCATGGGTGCATGTGTGTTTATCGTTTATCAGAACGTCCATGTTGCTGGCGTATTTGTACTTTTAGAACTAAAGTTGAGTACTTTGCTTTATACTCAGAGAGGTATAATGAGTACGACACCCATCCATGTCCATAAACAGCACTACTAGTTCCTAATAATAGGGCGACACACGATGCTTCCACTGAACCTGCATCACCTGTTGAAAATTTTTATTGACTTTCAAAAGGCGGGGTTTTATGCAAGGCTGCTCTACATCTAATTCACTATACTTAAAAAACGAATGTACGAAAAAAGGTCACGGACAATTGGTCGCGCGAAAAAATGTCGCGCACATCAAAAGGCCGCCAGCGAAAAAAGGTCGCGGACAAATGATCACGTGAGAAAATGTCGCGTAGAAAAATATAACTATTAAACATTCCTCCACATTTTATCCAGGCTTAGGACTGGCAGTTAATAACTGCCATGTTTAAAAGTTTTTTTTTTATTTTTTCATATTTTATGATTTTTTTATTTTTTTTTTGTTGGTTCTTGCTTTTCTGCTTTTTATATTTGTACCTCGAAGTTATGAGCAACCGCCCTTAAATACTCCTAATGTGGATGATTGGCATATTATTGACAAATAGTTTTCTGTCGCTGCGCTGTATCTTTACAAATTTTTTTGAGTGGCTGTTCGTTTCCAGCTATGTAGTGTTCAATTTTCAAACAATGTAAACTTTCCTCTTTCTTTAACGAATTGATAAATTTCTACAAATTTAGATGTGCTACATTTAATATAGAGGAGACACTATTGTGCCATCCTTCTGCAGAATAGTTTGTATATGGTATGACTTCCTCTATGAATTCAAAACAATTCCAAAGATTTCTTGAAAACTGCGGTTGTCGTCTCTGGTGTCGTCGATCCAAACGATCTATACACTCACCTTCAAATTTAGAGTGTACTGATTGAAATCAACGCCGCGTCGCAGTGTTCCAGTCTGGTATTTAGATAATTGTTAACAAAAATTTAAATTTTTTAGTGCCACCATTTGTCCGCGATCTTTTTTCGTCGGCGCCCTTTTTTCGCTGGCGATATTTTGAGGCGCGCTCAAACGTGCGCGACAATTTTTCGCGTGACCAATTGTCGGCGATCTTTTTTAGAGACACCTTAACAAACATCCACGCCTAAAACAGGTTCGAACCAGGGACTTTCTTTAGATTGAATGGTGATGAAGATATTATAATTTTTAAATAACTAAAAAAGTGGAGAAAATAAATTCATCAAATTGTTTGTCTGATAATTAAAGTGGTTGAAATAGGCTGATTGTACCAAACTCAAAATTCTAGTACGCACCCATTATTCACTGCTTTCCTGTACTTTACCCTTACTTGATAAATGTATCTCTTCTACATTGGGAGCTATTTAAATAACATAAGTATTGTATTGATTTTATTTGAACATATATGAATAGACCTTGACGCTCATATGCTGTAATAATAACAATATGTATATCTTTAACTAAGACGTCAAAATGATCGGCTAGTTCTTTGGTGATAGAACATATATTTTCGAATTAGATGAAAGCAGACCTAAAACTGATTGCACATAAACTATTAATTGCAATATGTAGACGCCAATATGTTTGCAACAAGAACATTGTGTATATTTTAATACTAAGACCCAAAATGAAACATTCATCAAATTTTTGGATAATATGAAAGCAGACGTCAAACTGGTTGCTCACAAACTATTAATATAAAATATATTGACGCCTAAATGTTTGCAACAACAACATTATGTATATTCTAATCCGAGATGCCAAAATGATTGCTTTGTTACATTAAGAGGGCATGCAACGCAGCAAGACGCCGTAATGATTTTTAGTGCAGTACTTTAATGTACGGGTTCCAGAATGATTGTCAAACGTACAAAAATTATGTATATAGTAAAAAAAAAGCTAGAAACATATGGAATAGACCATAGAACTTAGAAAAAAATGCTGACCTATATACTTCAATAAAATATCAGAGAATACGTCTTGTTCTAGGTGACGCCAAATTAAAGAATTACGTACGGACGCAATAATGATTGCATGATGTATATATATATATATATATATATATATATATATATATATATATATATATATATATATATATATATGTAATTCAAACTTACCTGTCTCTTTCTTAATAAAATTTGCCTCTGACAAACAGACTGTGACTATCTCTCACCACAAAAAATTGTCATCGAACTGACAGGAAATATTTAGGTTGCCAAACTTTAATAGTTATGTCAAATAATCGATAAATGCCACTAAGGCATCAATTTGAACTTCGGTTGCTTATTTTAGTAGTTTGAAAATGTAGGTGATAATTATTGCGGTAGTGACGTTTACTGGTATACTTACCTTAGTACTTAATTGTTTATTTTAAAATACTTTTAATTTAATTTATTAAGTAAAGGAATCAATGTATTCAATTGATACTGATACTGTTATTTTTTAAGGTTAAATAGTGATTCACAATTTCGAACATAAGGAAAATAATACGTTGGAGTGAAATTGTACTTTTCAAGTTTTAAATATATTTCATTCAAAATTTAAACAAACCTTGATTATTTTAACATGTTTATCGACAATGACATTTATTACCGTAATTGAAGAAATTTGTTTTCATTTACTGTACCAAATAAAAAAACGTTTTTAATTGTACCTAAGATGTTTAATTACGTGAACAATCTTCAAACAACCCACTTATAATTGCAACTTGGCTTACTAGTCTAGACACTGTGGCATTGAGCTATGGATACTTGTAACAAAGCTTATGAACATTTAATTCTTCTGTGTGTTGGCAGTGATACAATATTTTATTGAATGTGCAATTTTTTAAGTATTATTTTAGTGTCACAATATATTGACATACTCAAAATCTCAAATTATAGCATTTCCTAATCATTAATATTACAAATTACCAGTACCTATTGTAAAAAAAAATTATTTCCAGGCTGAGGCACTAAAACATTTTTTTTTTTTAAATGTATTTTATAATTCAAATAATGAACGTTAAAATTTTTCAGCTGAACCATGTGAACCTTCCTGTCCAGTCCCCAATCAAAACATTCCAGCTTTATCAACAGCCGCTCCTGGTTCCGGGGGCACTTCGGCAGCTGCTCCTGGAACCAGTGGAGGTGCTGTACCGGCACATCATTCCCCTTACGATTTAAGAAGAAAATCACCTTCTCATCACGAGTGTGGTGCAGGACCAAGTACGAGTGCAGCAACAGCAGGATCGCCAACTTCACCAGCTGCACCTACAACATCAGCACAAGGTTATACCTCAGCTATGTTACCAGCTCGAAAACGTCCTCGAAGAACTTGCTCAGTTTCATATGAAAGTGAGGATTTTTTTGTTTACACAACATTTGGTTATTTTTGTATATATTTTAGCCTGCACCAACACAGCAGCTCACTACTTACAGTATGAATTACCTGATGAAGTTTTACTCACTATTTTTAATTATTTGTTGGAACAAGATCTTTGTCGTGTTAGTCAAGTGTGTAAAAGGTTTCAAACAATTGCAAATGATACAGAAATATGGTATGTTTTAATGGACAAGAATACAAAGTACATATGCAAATTTTTAGGAAACGTTTATATCAAAGTGTTTATGAATATGACTTGCCATTATTTAATCCAGCACCGAGAACTTTTGAATTTGTTAGTCCTGAAGAATCAGATTTGGCAAACCCTTGGAAAGAATCATTTCGGCAACTTTATCGAGGTATTCATGTTAAACCTGGATATCAAGATTTACTATTTCGTGGTCGTAATTTATGCTATTTCAATACAGTACAGGTAAATTTATATGGATAGGTTAGAATTTTTTTAATGTCGGTATTTATAGAGCGCTTTGGATTATGCAGATGAGCGTAGTGGTAGTAATAACATAACTGGTGCTACTTCAAATGCTTGTAGTGATAACTCGGATAATGGTACTCAGGGAGCATTAATATTTCTTCATGCTGGTACTTACAGAGGAGAATTTCTTGTCATCGATTCTGATGTTGCCATAATGGGTAAGATTTTCCAATCATATTTACTATAATAATAATAATACTTATTATTACTATTGAATTTTTATCTACAGGAGCTGCTGCTGGTAATGTTGCTGAGTCTGTAATTTTAGAAAGAGAATCAGAGTCAACTGTGATGTTTGTCGAAGGTGCAAAGCAAGCTTACGCAGGTCATTTAACTCTTAAGTTTTCACCTGATGTTACATCAACAGTTCCACATCATAAACATTACTGCCTTGAGGTTGGGGAAAATTGTAGCCCTACCATAGACCATTGTATTATACGTAGTACATCTGTAGGTAAGTGTAAATGTTTTTTATTTTTATTTGTGTTTCATATGTACCTTTGTCAGTTGGTGCAGCTGTATGTGTCAGTGGTGTTGGTGCAAATCCATTAATTCGCCATTGCGATATCAGCGATTGTGAAAATGTGGGATTATATGTAACGGATTATGCTCAGGGAACTTATGAAGATAATGAAATCAGTCGAAATGCTCTTGCGGGTATTTGGGTTAAAAATTATGCCAATCCCATTATGAGAAGGAATCATATACACCATGGACGAGATGTAGGCATATTTACATTTGATAATGGTTTGGTAAGTGTAGCATTATCAAGTTGCTGATTTACAAACTAACGTACGATTGCAGTAATTCTAGAATTGAACTTATCATTACTTTATTTTTTATTTCAGAAGGGAAACATTGAATATGTGTTAAATAGAATAACACTGGCATAACTAAATAGTTGCAAAATTTGATAAGTTGCTATTTGTTAATGTGATTTTGATGTAGTAAAAGGTGTGTTTCAAACATCATTAAAATTCCCCATTTTGAACATTATAACAGTGCTAAAGTGACGTTTACTTCATATTTTTATTTTCAAAAACAAATGTATGTGATATTTGAAGCAAAATCGTCCACATAAAGTTTCACTTTTGCATCTTGCAACACAATACATTAGAAGTGTTTTTGATATAAAACTATTGTATAAGTATGTGAATGAGAGTTTCCAAATAAAATAATTGATATTACAATTTTGAGTGCCAATTTTCATTTCATTCACATACATGTCTTCCACTGTAAAATAGGTGTTTTCGAGTTACGTTTACTAATAGTGTGCTAAAGGAGAATTGGAATATAAAATCATATTCTTTAAACTATAATAAATGGTTGCTAAACTTATGAAGTATAGTGGATCGGTACAAAGTAGTTGTCAGCATTTTTTTGATAACTGCAGTCGAAGTAAGAAACTAGTCATTAGTCCTCCCATCCAACTAATTGAATAGCCCATGAGTAGCTGACTAATCGATTAATTTATTAATCACCTAATCAGTTAGTTGGCTAATAAGATTGTACATCGCACATAGGAGTATTTGAACCAAAAAACTGGTCAAAAATATTTCGACCCTTTATTAGGTGAAAATACAAAAAAAAAATGTTTTCGGTAGTTTATCTAATTTATTCATAAATTTTAATGATACTTTAGTCTTAAGCACTATCTTCATCGATTTCATTGGGTTCCTGTCCATGAGGAGGTGTACCAGGCAGCAATAAAGTGATGGTTTCGGTCAAGAATGGTTGACATTTCCTTAGTGAGATTTTGTGTGTACTACTCGGGTATGGGTCTGGCGTCAACAGAAGCCTGTTCAAGAGATCTCGATTGCATAGTTCTCGAGAAAATTTACGAGAAAAATTTTGTCTATACAATCGGAAATGTTTATTGCGGGCTTCTGACAGTTGACCAATTGGAAGAATTGCATGTTTAATGACTGTAGCACCATGAACCAAAATCTTATGAAGAGTAGGGATCATCGGGTGCCATCCATATAACTTCACATATTGTTGTGCTGTTTCCTTACAGTATGCTGCAAACTTTTCCATTTCAATTTTGATAAAGTTAATATCAGTGCCAGTGATTTTCGAACTTGTCTCTGGATCGGGCAAGAATCTCCATGATGAGCTCCCATCATTTGTGTTGCCCGCTCCTGCCTTTGGCATATCAACTAACAATCCCACTTCTTCTCTGAATGCTTTTTGTATACTTTGTTTAGTATCTTGCAAAATTTTTTTTTTCAGCAGTAGTCTTTGCTTGCCACTTTCTTATGGGCATTTTATGTGAAGAAGTGGTGAAGAAGTGATTCAAAAAATCATATACGGCATGTAGTATGGAAAGCCCAAAATGTAAAGCCTCAATATTCTCTTCATTCGCATTACTTAAGTCGTTGAATTGTTGTGACGACTTCCCACATATGTAGCATCTCATATCTTTGCATCTCCACCATTGTTGGCACCAGTATGTGTTTGATACATAGATTTCCAGCAGCAGTTAGCATTTGTGTTTTTGACAGATCCTTGGCTTGTGTTTCAATATATGCGATTTCTTCATGTGTTATATCTTTTGTCTTGTATATAAACCTCATTCTAATAGGTCTGCAAAACCTGGTAGATGAAGGTGTTAAGTTTTGCCATATTGTCTGATTTGGGCCATTACTATTCATTCGCAAACGCAGAGGAACAGGAGAACTTGGGAAAAGATTCGCATCACTGTCTGTGCAGTATGGAAATTTTTGTTTATATTGCGATTGCTGGGAACCATCACATCCCCATTTACATAAGAGTTCCAAGTTCTGCTTTTGCTCTTCTGTACAGTTTCGTAAAACTTCTAAATAAAGACACAGTCGGAAAGTTGTGTGGTCAAGTAAATCTTGTAAGCGAATCTTTGCACAGGTTTCTGTCACACACATTGCTTCTCTTTTTGGATAACATAATGATTTATCTTCCTTGATTAGTAACAGGGATAGATGTTTTTATTTGTGCTATGCAATAGTTCCCATTGTCTTTTCCCTCCAGGAAAATTGATAACGCCTCAAGCGGTGTGTGTTTTTTATTTCATTTATTTTTTCAATAGCAACGAGCGCTTTTCTAAATTTTGATTCTCTTGTGGGTGAAACAGTGACCTCTTTTATCATTTTTGATATATAACTACGCCCCGCAGCCCGCTGACTTATATGTGCAGCATATGCTCCTCAGCAGAAATTTTCTCTCTAATGACTTTGGTTTTGCGCCTCTTGTTTCGGTCGCTTAGCTCACGAAATTTCTTAGCAGACCGACCAGATTTTGGTAAAATAAACGAAGAAATACTTATTGAGGAATTCAGTCACTTTTCATTTTTCTGTAAAAATCTGTCTGCTTTATGATTCGCGGCGGCCCATTTTCTTTAAATAAGTCATACAATGACCTGCTTTGTATTTTTTGAGTCCTTCGTGAAGATTCTGAAAAGAAACAAAGCAATATTAACACTGTGACAGCGACAACACTACGTAATTTAAACTAGTGATAAATAAAAATGGCATGAACATGCGGATGCTTTTGTTTCACATTTTTATAAGCGAATGTCTAAACTTTTCTTAAATTTAAAAAACCATTCTCGGACAGATGCGGAGCATAAACAATGCAAATATTTTTTGTTTGAAAAGCATGCATTTATTAACATATTTTACCCCTGTGCCATGTTGCAAAACAGTTCTGTTATTTTAACACTTTGAGCAATATTACTTACAGTTAATTAAAATATGTACCTCCTTTCTCCATATCCAACTTTATTTTCCTCTTAATCCCACTTAACAACACGAAAATAGTCAGTTAATTTTTATCAAAAACTTTAGCATTTGAAGCAAACATGTACTGGTTTGTGAACAAACGAGTTTTAACTGGTTTCTCAGCCGGAAGTGAAGTGGGGGAGCGGTGAGTGGGCCGTATCCGTATCAAGTACTTCGTACTGAATTAAAAACAGCTACATGCATTATGTTTAATGTAACTTTCATTGTTGGACTTTTAACCTGTTTTTTCATTCAAATACTCCTCTGTGCATCGGTTAGTCAACTGTTATTATTGGATAACTAATTATTTTCTTAAAAATAAGTGAACTGGTATTGCAATAAAATTACAAGCTTTTGGAATAAGACAGAAAATGAACATCAAACATGTTATTATTTATTATTATGATATATATGATATTCTACTCCACATTAATTGTTAAGAAATACTAACACATTCACCATTTTCCCTGTCAAGTTACCTTTTTTTGCATTTATAGCTGTAAGGGACAGTTAGTTTTGCTTATAAGATTTTCATAGCAGTATATAACAACTTTACTGTGTAGTGATACTGACCTGTGTTTCAGTTTGTCAGAAGACACATAGTTCTGTATAGGAATACTTTTTCCATATGTCTCAATACCAACACGGAAATTCCAAAGTTCCTCTTTATGTTTTTATAGTGAGGGTCGAGAAACATACATACATCTAAATTTTCACACTGCAAATTTTTGCTCATTAAGGATTCTTCACTAAAATTATACCCGCTCCAAATCCACTTCCATGCTGCCTAAATTGCTGTATAGGAGAATGATCTGTTTCGTGCCTTTTTAGAGAAATTAGTTAACATTATATTTACAATCAGAATCAGAATGATTCTGAAAACATAACTTTTGGGGCTAATATGAATGGTTCCAAAAGGAGGTTTAACATTTCAAGTATTTATCATTGTTCTTCTACAAGTTCCAAACTACATGTAGATTTTGTGGTGACATTTCTGGCATTCATTACTACAGTGTCTGGTTCTACGCTAGTAATCTTTTTATCACAAAGTAAGAATACTTGAAGTATGCTACGATACTATTGCATTTTTGAAGAATATTCTGCAATGCTCAATCCTTTATTGATTGACAATTGAAGTGTGTGCCTAAAGTATCACACACTATTTGTTTCATTATCTGTCACAACTAGTGTTAACTTTTTAGCATAATGATCAATTCTTAATAATATTTTCCAACATACACCGAATATTTTCTGAAGTGTCTTCGACACATTCGGTTGCTAGAATACACAAACAGTATTTCCAATATTTAGCAATGGCATAAACACTAACAGTAAATGTACAAATCATTATTCCTTGGTGTCCACAAATCATATGTGATACCGCAGATATACAATTTTGAAAACTTTTTTTTTTCGATTGTATGAAAGAGTCAAGTTCTTGACCTGATAGTTTTTGGCAAAGAAATGTTGTAATTGGGGGTCAATTTTGGAAGAAAATTCTTAAATCATTTGCCACATTGGCAACAATGTTGGGCAATTAGCTTTTCTCTGTCAAGACGTAGGGTTCAGTGTAGTTCTCGCTTTAGTTAGGAAGATAGTGAGATTTCTCCAGAAATTTCATGAACACTAAGAATACCCTACTATTTAAAGGCACTGCCAAGAATCTGGTGGCAAGAGAGCAAAAAGATTCTGCAAAACATAAAACTGCACCTTATACATATATTGCTGGAAAAAAAGTGGATATAATTAAAATTCGATTACAGGGTGATATGCCAGCACCTCTCTCTGAGGACAGGAGAAAACACTCTTAACAGGTCACATAAAATGGATCAAGAAGTAAGGCAACGTATCGTTGACCATATATTAGAAATCCACACAAAAAAAGTGTCTCTCGCTACTACTATACCTGAGTAAAATGTATCAGCTATATCTTGAAGAATGTAATCAACAAAAGCTTTCAGAAAAATCCAAAATAACGAAGAGTTCCAGCTCGAAACTTTTTGTGACAGAATTTAATTTATCATTTGGGCACCCAAAAAGTGAGTGCTGCTGAATCAAGAAGTGAACATAGAGATTATAACTTTGAAATACACACAATTGCAAACAATTTAAAAAAACTGCTTTTGTACGCTGTCGGAAGATGTAGCTAACAGAGTAAGTTCAGAGACATGCAGCTCCTTATTACAATAGATTGAAGTTGATATACAAATTGTTATTTGTCATGGCTCATATTTAAACAATAAACAATATATCCTCAGGGATAAAAAACACTTAATCATCTGGTCTGACTTGTTTGCAGGTCAAAATAGAAATTTCCATATGATCGGCCTGTACCAATACCTTATTTTAAAAGGCTATTTCTATCTTATTGACCACAAATTTCCTGAAGTTGGCCACACTATCTTGACTCTGGTCGAGACTTCGGGAGAATCGAGAAGGTATGTGACAGCATGACACAGTGTACATACCAGACAAATACTGAGAAATCTTTTTGATGGCCATCGACGTTACCCAACATTTCAGAGGAATCAAAGATCTACCTGACTAATTTCGTCTGGTTAGAGAAAACAAGACGAACTTGATGAAACATTGAAATTTAGGGATGGAATCAAATTTATTAGTGGATCCTACCTGTAGTACAAAGAGTCATATCTGTGACAAATATGGAACAATCTCTGATGTAAAGACAAAAATCTCCAGTACCAGCTAGAATTTGTCTAATCAGAGTACCATGATTTTTTCAAATCAATTTTTGGAATCTAACATTTGTAATTTACCAAACTGAGCATGTTCAGTTGGCACAATTTTTTTTTAACTTGAACACATTTTTGTTGTATAATTTTTTTTTTTTTTTTGAAAACTCATTGTTTTAGTTTTGTAATTTTTTCTAGTGGATGAAGGTTGTATGTATCAGGTGGTCCAAATTGTACACTTTCTTATGTAAACATGCCTTTATTTTAAGAGATAGAAAAAAATTAACCTAGGGGTCTGGAGCTCAAATTTAATGAGAAAATCACTGGTACAAACAGAATTCAGCTATCTCTATTTGTTTGGTTGTTAGGGGGCCTTTTTCGAATTTAGTTGATTTCTTTAATGCCCCATAACTTTCTTATTATTAAAGGTAATTGAATTTGACAAAATCTTTCTTGCAGCACTTTTACGTAGAATCCATTGCGATAGGTAGTTTTTATACAGGGTGTTTGGTTTTTTTATACGACCCTAAAGTACATTTTTTCATATAGACGGACCACCTTATATATTTTGATGTATCACTCGTTATATTTTGTCGTCTGAGAATAACAAAGTTCTGAAGCCATTTCATGAAATCACTTGTCAAATATTTGATTTTGTGTAGTCTTACTAGTTTAGTCCAAATACAAACTGATTTTACACAAATGGAGTGCTAAATATACTTTAATAAAAGAAAGTACATAATCTGGATGCAAGTAGATACAACTTTGTTATCTACCTTAACGTACTTGAATTTATTTAACAAGGTTCTATGTGACAAATAAACCTTTATTATTCTAGTGCTTACAAACTCTCATGTTAAGATAACAAAGTTGTAACTGACACTTAAACATTTGTTGCTTAAATTGAATAAAATATAAGGGTTATACTTTTAACAAAAACACTATTGAAAATTCGAAATATGTAGTTGCCCTGGTTTTAATATAGTACATTATGAACCTTAATAGTACCAGTTCAGGTGCATTGCTAAAGACAAATATAAACCTTTTACTTAAGGGTGTTTAAAAATTATGCAAAATATTTCTTGTTCAAGTCTGGCATACAACCTGCCATCATTTTCTTAATAGCCTTAATCTTATCTTCTGGATGGCTATTTTTTGAAGTTAAAAGTTTTGGGTTTAATGTCAATATGAGTGATATCGGGACTGTAGTTTTATTTCCAGGGACTTGCTATCCTCGATTTCGACGTGCTGTCATTCTGTCGGGTTTTAGCATTTCCTTTATAAAGTCATAAGCATGATTCAGTTTGTATTCAACTTCTGATAAACTTTGAGTAAACCTTAATGAGGCAACTTTAGAAAACGGGATTTTACTAAATAAAAGTTTCTTGGAGCAAGTCTTAAAATCTTTGAAATCTTCGTCTTTCATTTGTAATATGCAATATGGTTTCTTTGTGTTCACAGATTTTAAATTTTTTATAAAACTCAAAGGTGAGTGAAATTCTGTTTTATTCATATACCTTTCGATATTGCTGTGTACATTGTGAACTTCTTGAATAGCTCTGTGGCCAGGTACAGGATGTTTCATAGTCTCACTGTTCAACTGCTCAACGCTCCATGTAACTAAATTTGTAATGTTATCGTTTAAAACTTGACCCAAAATTCTTCTGAATTCACAGGCTAAAATATTTGCAGTTCTACCTTGTTTGGTATCAGCCCAAATAGCACAATAGGTTTGCCCCGAGGTTGAAATATTTAATTTTTGAAAATAGAAAGTCTCCCACTTGTGTACGAGGAAACTTTATTACATTCTCTAAATCGAAACATAATGTGAAAACTTTACTTTCTCGGCCCTTGGTTCTTTCCATTCTCATTTGGTTATTAATCCCAATCGTGTTTTTGATAAATATCGTTTTCTTCAGATGTTAAGGTGTTTTCTTGATTTTTAATTTTAAATGATTTGCATTTTATGCATCTGTCCTTTTTTGGGACGTGAAAACCGTAATTGAACTCAGTAGTAAAAATGTATTGATAATACGATAATTTAGCAGGAGTAATGTCGTTATCTTTACACCACTTTGTATAAAAGCCATACATTTTCACTACACTTAAATTTGCTTTCAAGTATTTACGTTTAGTAGTCTGTCTGCAATGTGAGTCGATAACAGGAAAACGTTTTATATTAGCCTTTACTTCTTTTTTTGTGTTTGTTTTACTTTGTTTTCCTCTATTATCCTTTTTCATTCCATTAGGTTCTAAGTGAGCAGTATACACAGGTTGTTTTTCGACTCTTTATGATTTTTTTGTCGCGTTCTTTAAAAATACATATTTTTTATTTGGTGTTAAAGACCAGTAAGAGTTGGTTTGCCGCCTTTCATCTTCCGATATTCGTTTTGCACAATTCTGCAAACAATTCTTTTTGTTTTGTATGCTTCTTGCCTTTGTGACTTTTCCTCTCACATTTATATATTCTTTACCTGACTTACATTTTCTTTCTTGTATATTAATTTTCCATTGGGTTGTTACATAGTTTTAGTTTGCTTCCTTCTACTGCTTCCTGTGGTTGGTATTCCATGTCATTCTTTGTTTCTATTACTATAAGATTTTGCTCTTTTAATTCTTTCTGTACTGTCACATTAAGACCATTAATGTTATTTATGACATTTCCCAACTCGTCAATAATTTCAATTGTTTGGACATTTACTGGTGTTGGATTTTCTTCAAAAATAATATTGTCTTGACATGAAACTGTTGAATGTTCACCTATACTTTCTGTTTGGCTTACACTAAAAACACAAAAATTAGTATAAATATACCGCTAGGTACTTTAAGAAGTAACAAAGCAAGTCATAAAACATTTAATGTATGGCTATATTTTTGTAAATTAACTTCTTAATTATTTGTTGTTTACATTCCTCTTCTGTAGGGAGTTTATCTTCATTCATCCATGCTGCACCCATTACTGCTAAAAAACGCGCACATTTTCTTCAAATAAAAAGCAGGAGGGAGTCAACTCAGCTTACTCATTTTTAATATTTTAGATGCTCGTGATTCCATGGACTTTGAGCAAACTGACGCGGTAAATAAACCTTTACTAACTATTTTTATATTATTAACAAACTAGTCTTACTGTCAACAAACGCACACAATATAACAGTGAAATCATAGATTTTATTATCAACCAACATAACAATCAGTTTAGATAACAGAGTTCTATCTGCATCCAGATAGAACCTTGTTACATCAAACCAATGTAAACTCCAAATAGAACTTTGCTATATTAAAACTGTGGTTCAATTGCACTCTGATAGAACTCTATATTACTGCTATTTCAGTTATTATCACACAGATCGCGCTAGTATTACTGAAAAACCTAATGAAGCAGATAGAACTATATTGATTTAAAATCTGTATTTCCGTACAAAAAATGCGAATAGAACCTTGTTATTCCAACGCGACGATTTATGTTAAATATTATTTGCAATATTGCATTTTATACATACTAATATTTTGCTTGCAGACATCTAGGTTTTCATGGCTAACAAAAGATGGCAGCATGATTTAAAACAAACAATTTTTTAGTTATCTGGAAATGTTTATTAGCTTCAAATATTTTTAATTTGAAATAACACAAAAAACAATGAGGTGATAGAAAACTTATGTGAATAAAACAAAGAAGTATTATAAATAACACAACAAAAGTAACTAATTGATACTGATCTAAATACAGAGACATTTTTTTAACTCTGAACATGTTATTTTAAAAAACACAGGTCGATGCATGTAATGAAATAGGTAACCAATCTGAGTTATTATTGTTATGGTGATAAAATAAATTAAAAATGTATTCAACTGAAGAAAAAATTAACATAATGCATTTATACCATGCCAATCAGAGCATAAGAAATGTTTTTCGGTAAAGTATCCCAATAGACCAATTCCATCGATTTTCAACATTATTTTGAAATTTAATAACCACGGATGAGTCCAGTATAAACACCACAAAAGAAATAGAACAAATTATGTCTTAACAGAAGAAAATAAATTAAACATCTTATGCTATGCAGAAGAAAACTTGATGTCTTCGTTAAGAATGACCAGCAACTATTTTGGCATTTCTTGTTCTTGAATAAATTAAATAAATTTCACAAACATTTACATTCAATTTGAATTGGGCGTAGTACTGAAATCGTTACGCTTTCATATAGGAAATACATGATACCATAAATTGATAAATTGAATGTAAATGCAGCTTTATAAAATTATATAGGTATACTATATTTCACAACAATAAGAACCAAAAATTTGGACATTTCTATTTAAGACATCACTTATGACTTTTCGTTTATTTAGTAGAAATTAAATAATTTAAATTGTGGTAAATTTCATACAATCGTGCAAAAAACAATATGAGCATTACGAACAGTAAGGGTTGTACCGGTCTCCGGCCAAATTCGAGGCCGTCGACCATAAACGTCCCTTACTGTTCGTGATACTCAATATACTATATTTAAATGTAGTGTAATTCTGTAAAAAAAAGTTTTTATAGGAAGAAAACTGTTGTTTTTGTTAAGTTTTTGTGCAAGTTGTTTTTCATTTTGATAATAATTTCTACATTTTGTTTTTCAAAATGTACAAAACTATGAAAAGTGCGACATGCTGGTACGTTACAACGAAAGTAATGACACAGCAGGTAATCTGTATTTAAACAGATACCCTTAATGATGGCAACTGTTTAGAGATATATTCGGTAAGCTGCCACAAAATCTAAGAAGGTATGGTTCTTTCACTAAACCTAGAGCAAATTACAGTATTAATCAGGAAGCTCAAGATGAAAATGAACTGAAAAGAAATTACAGTACTAGTAACTATAAATTATAATGGTACGACCTCAACAAGAAAGTTAGAAACAGAGACAGGCCTATAGAACCAGAAAAATCCATCATCTTCTTCCTTACGATTTTATATGAGGAATGCGTTTTTGTGATTGGTTCGTACGCAAGAAGATCAAAGTTTTGCCTTAAATTGTGTTTCGATGGACAAGGCCTCCATCAGTAGACTAGTTACCAGGTAAGAAGTACACAATGTGCAGAGACGACTTTTGGTGTGGACCGTTCTATATTGAAATGTTATGGGAGTTTGGAATACTTAGTCAGTTGCGTCGCATTTCACACGTGTTTTCATGCATAACTTAACCTTGCTCTTTGTTTGGTTAAAGTTATATATATATATATATATATATATATATATATATATATATATATATATATATATATATATATTAGATTTTATTTCAGGTTAGCAGCATAATTTACTATTTTATAATATTAATTTTATTAATACTATTTTAAGGTTTTCTTTCTTTTAATTGTCAATTATAATAATACAGAAGTACCCCAATATTACAATAAAATCCCTACGCCATTTATCATCAGCTCTCGGTCAGATTTTGATGAGTCATGTACTTCTTAGCTGATAATATGTCTAGTACGGGAATTCAATAGATATAATGAGTATACTTGGGCTTGTGAAAATCCTCATGTTACTGTGGAGGAAAGACAGCAAGGGAGGTTTAGTTTTAATGGGTAGTTTTAATAGGTAGGTATTTTCCGAGGACAATTTATTGGACTGTATACACAGCGCCCGCCATATAATTGGGTACACCTGGGAACATTTTTAATTATTGTTATTTTTAAAATTTAAAACTTTCTTTGAGGACCGTTTGTGCATTAAAAATAACAATAATGAAACATTTTCCCATATGTACCTAACTTCATGGTGGACGCTGATATATGACGGAGCGCTGAATTCTCAGCGATATTTAAAAATTTTACAGGACCAAGATAAACCGTTAAGCGAATACATACCAATTATTTTGTTACAAAGAGTATTTTTCCAACACGGTGGTGCACCACCGCAGTGTACGGGAATCATGAACAATTATCTAACTGAGCAGTTTGGAGGAAACTGGATGGGGAACCAAGGACTAACCCAATGACCCGCTCAGTCTCCAGATTTAACACCTCTTGATTTTTTTTGTGGTGTAAAATCAGAGACCTCACATATAAGCAACCTTTTAATACTAGGGAAGAATTAGAAGAGGCGTTGCTAGATGCATTTAACCAAATCCTATCCTTTTTTTTTTAACATTAATAAATGTTGCAAATGGGATAAGAAAAAGGTGTAGAATCTGTTTGGGACAAAATGAGAGACAATTTGAACATTTACTAACATACATTACTTTTTTTTTTTCTTTACATTCGTTTTACTATTACTATTTATCTGAGTATATTTAGATCAGTATTAATTAGCTACTTTTATGTTATTTATAATACTTTTTTGTTCTATTCACATGTTCTCTATCACATTCTTTGTTTTTTATTTGTTATTTTAAATTAAAAATATTTGGAGCTAATAAAATTTCCAGATAACTAAGAAATTGTCGTTTTAAATCATGCTGCTGTCTTTTACTAACCCAATGACCAGCTCAGTCTCCAGATTTAACACCTCTTGATTTTTTTTGTGGGGTAAAATCAGAGACCTCACATATAAGCAACCTTTTAATGCTAGGGAAGAATCAGAAGAGGCGTTGCTAGATGCATTTAACCAAATCCTATCCTTTTTTTTTTAACATTAATAAATGTTGCAAATGGGATAAGAAAAAGGTGTAGAATCTGTTTGGGACAAAATGAGAGACAATTTGAACATTTACTAACATACATTACTTTTTTTTTTCTTTACATTCGTTTTACTATTACTATTTATCTGAGTATATTTAGATCAGTATTAATTAGCTACTTTTGTTATGTTATTTATAATACTTTTTTGTTCTATTCACATGTTCTCTATCACATTCGTTGTTTTTTATTTGTTATTTTAAATTAAAAATATTTGGAGCTAATAAAATTTCCAGATAACTAAGAAATTGTCGTTTTAAATCATGCTGCTGTCTTTTGTTAGCCATGAAAACCTAGATGTCTGCAAGCAAAATATTTTAATGTATAAAATGCAATATTGCAAATAATATTTAACATAAATATAACAAGTGATATATTAAAATTTCGGAAATTTTACGCTCTTTTGAAAAACCCCAAAATGTATAGGGTGGTTGTATGAAAAATGTAGTTTAGGGCTGTATAAAAAACCAAACACCCTATGCTCTAAGAAAGATTTTGCCAAAATCAACTATCTTTATAATAAGAAAGTTATGGCGCATTAAAGAAACCTACTAAATTCGAGATGTGATTTTCGCATTAAATTTGAACTCTGGACACCTAGGTCAATTTTTTTCTATCTCTTAAGATAAAGGGTATTTCCATAAGAAAGTGTCTCAATTTGGACCACCCGGTACAGGATGGTTCATTTTCGATATTTTCTTATGAGAAGTACCCTTTCTATTACAGATAGACAAAAAGTAATATGGGGTCCTTGTGCTCGATTTTGGTGTTAATTAAGCTCCAATAGTTATAATCACGATATCTCTGTCCGTTATTGCGCAATTAGCCAAAATTGGAAAAAATGGCGAACGTGAATAACTTTTTTATTTCTAAATGTATCGACAAACTGTAAAAACATTCTTAAGGCACTTTTTTAAGTAGAATCCGTTTGTGCATTCACATTTTTAATACCTCCTTAATTTAAAAAAATATGACAAAAAGTTGTATTTTTTTATATGGATACCATAGTTGCTGTGACATTTTTAAATGACAATTTTTTGTGCTTTTTAAAAATATATAACACCTCTCTGTTAGAGACATTTTGTAATTCAAATAAGTTTAATTGTAATGTTGTTCTTGTGCAATGGTAACAAATTATAAAATCTAAAGATTGCATATAAAATTATAAAAAAACCTCAATTGCAAATTGAAATGAAATGCAAATAAACAATATAACATCATCAGCAATTATGAAAAGCTAACAGCAAATCAATTCTTATACGGATGTAAACATCTAATTCTATAAACAAATAAAAATATGAACACAATATCAATATAAAAAACACTAAAACTACAATTATTTTTCAAACAGTGCCCCCTCTTTTTGGATGCAGACTTTGCATCGTCTTCTAATTGAATTTATAGAGTTATATATAGATAATGGTGTTAATTGTGTAAAAGCCACACGAACACTTTCTTTTCTCTCATTCACAGTATTATTAGTACTTTTGTATATAATGTTTTTCAAAAAACCCTATAAAAAGAAATCTAGAGGTGAAAGATCGGGCGATCAGGCCACAAAATTGGTGCTGTCGTTCTCATCCAGCTAATAGGAAAACGTAAATTTAAGTAGTCACTAACTACACGGGAATTATGTGCGGGAGCTCCGTCTTGCTGAAATATGACATTGCAATATTGTGCTAAAGAAAGACTCTAGAAATCCCTCCAAATGAATTCGTAAAAGATCGAGGTATTTCATTGAGTTTAATGTTCCTTCATACATGTGATAATAAAAACGTCCGTTTTTAATGCAGCACCACACATTTATTCCAAATTTCCCTTGCCTCCTGCGGACAACACTGACATGGGCGTTAGTATCTGCCCAGTAAGGTAAATTATGATTATTAAAAATACCTTCACTACTAACATGTGCCTTGTCTGACCATGCAATAGAATTTGAAAAATTAGGTATATTTTGGCACTGACTTATGTACCAGTTACAAAACTCAATACGCCGCCTTCTGTCGTCTATAGTCAATAAATGTTCTTTCCGAAATCTATAGCAATAGTATTTGTGTTTCTTTAAAATTCGAAAGGGCTTTGCTTCGAGACACCTCTAGATTAACCATTTGTCTAGATGAAGTTGTTGGCTCTGCTTCGACTTGTCCTAAGACGACCATTGAATTTTCTTCAGAATTTCATTTAAATCATTTAAAGTAAGTTTTTGACCTGGGATTTTTAAAGAACCGAATTCAATTAAATTTTTCTGTAACCTAAAATTAATTTAGATATTGTTTTGAACTAGCAGAAATTTTAACTTTTATTAACTATACCATTCAGAAATATTTTTATTTGGCTGCTGCCTTTCAGGAAAATTTTGCAAATATAATTCCGATGCCACATTCTTATCACCTTCGGATAATATAAAACACTAACATGCAAAATTTTTCTGAATTTGTATAATTAGGCGTGTTAATAACTAAATTCCAAGATCACTTTGTCACACACTTCTAATTTTTAATTTATTATTTGACATGTAGTATCATTTGTTTTTACTTAAATAAATCTCAGCCTCCTATGCCTACTGTGTATTCTTAATATAAAACGTAAATAAGAAAAACTTAAAAAATCAATTAATTATTAAAATAGCACAGAAGTGTTATATATTTTTAAAAAGCACAAAAAAAATGTCATTTAAAAATGTCATAGCTAACTATGGTTCCCATATAAAAAAATACAACTTTATGTCATGTCTTTTTAAATTAAGGAGGTATTAAAAATGTGAATGCACTAAGGGATTCTACTTAAAAAAGTGTTTTTACAGTTTGTCGATACATTTAGAAATAAAAAAGTTATTCAAGCTTTTCAAAATCGCCATTTTTTCCAATTTAGGCTAATTGCGCAATAACGGTCAGAGATATTGTGATTATGACTATTGTATCTTAATTAACACCAAAATCAAGCACAAGGGCCCCATATTACTTTTTTTCTATCTCTAATTGAAAGGGTACTTCCCATAAGAAAACATTGATCATAAACCCACCCTGTACAGTTTTTTTTTTTAATTTTGGACACAATATGAGATGTGATAGATAAATATTTCTAGAATTGAATATAGTATGACTTTTGATAAACACCTTCATCCACTCTTCAATTGTTATTGTATTTTATGAGTATAAGTAAGATCAATTGTGAAAATTTCAATAAACTTGATAAGTGTAAAAAATGTGCCTAAAATGCAAGATGAAAATTTTAGATATCTGTTATCAAGATTTTGCGGTACAATCATGCAAGACTGTGACTAATGACTAGTTAACTAATCAATTAGTCCAAAACAGAGTCATGTTCAGACCACTAGTAAAAATGAATAGTTTTGGTAGGTCTACGGGACAAATGTGTTCCTTGACAACACTGTAATGCAAATGTTTTTGTTGATTGATAATATAAATGCACAAACTAATATTTATTTTCTGCTTTAGGGATATTTTGAAGCAAACGATATTCATAATAACAGAATTGCTGGATTTGAAGTGAAAGCCGGAGCAAATCCTACAGTAGTGCATTGTGAAATTCATCATGGACAAACTGGTGGAATTTATGTGCATGAAAATGGTCTCGGACAATTCATCGACAATAAAATTCACTCTAATAACTTTGCGGGTGTTTGGATAACTTCAAATAGTAATCCCACAATAAGACGTAATGAAATTTATAATGGTCATCAAGGTGGTGTGTATATATTTGGTGAAGGGAGGGGGTTAATAGAACATAATAATATATACGGTAATGCACTTGCGGGTATACAAATTCGGACCAACAGTGATCCTATCGTTCGGCATAATAAAATTCATCACGGGCAACATGGTGGAATTTATGTGCACGAAAAGGGACAAGGACTGATTGAGGAAAATGAAGTGTACGCGAATACTTTAGCCGGTGTTTGGATTACGACTGGTAGTACGCCAGTTTTGCGACGGAATCGTATTCATTCGGGTAAACAAGTAGGCGTGTATTTCTATGATAATGGTCATGGGAAACTTGAGGACAATGATATTTTTAATCACTTGTATTCGGGTGTTCAAATTCGTACTGGAAGCAACCCTGTTATACGTGGCAATAAAATATGGGGAGGTCAAAATGGAGGTGTTCTTGTATATAATGGGGGATTAGGTTTATTAGAGCAAAACGAAATATTTGATAATGCGATGGCAGGTGTTTGGATAAAAACAGATTCAAATCCAACATTAAAACGCAACAAAATATTTGATGGTCGTGATGGTGGTATTTGTATTTTTAATGGTGGCAAAGGTATTTTAGAAGAGAATGACATCTTTAGAAATGCACAAGCAGGTGTATTAATTTCTACTCAAAGTCATCCTATTTTACGAAGGAACAGAATATTTGATGGAATGGCAGCAGGTGTCGAAATTACAAATAATGCCACTGCAACATTAGAATATAATCAGATTTTTAATAATCGGTTTGGTGGATTGTGTTTAGCTAGTGGTGTTCAACCAATTGTGCGGGGTAATAAGATTTTTAATAATCAGGATGCAGTTGAAAAAGCAGTATCGAACGGACAATGCTTATACAAAATTTCAAGTTACACTTCATTTCCCATGCATGACTTTTATAGGTGTCAAACATGTAATACAACAGACCGTAATGCAATATGTGTGAACTGCATCAAGACTTGCCATGCAGGACATGATGTGGAGTTTATAAGACACGACAGGTAAGATTTAAATTTAATAGTACATTGAGTTTACACTGTATATTTTGGGTTTATAAGGGAAATTACTACTGTAGAACATAATAATGAACTTCAAAAGCTTTCACGTTGCTATTTATTTATATGCCCGCCATGGCTGTTACTATGTGAAATGAGGTTGAAGCTTAAGAGAATTTTAAATCTACTGTAACTTTGTAGGTTATTGCAAATTTTATAATTTATAGTGTGATTCAAAGTAAGTTGGGTATGACTTATTCTCAATATTGTACCAAGTAATATTAAAGTGACGTAAGTCGTGAATAAATCTGCTAGTTACTATTGTTGGTTGATTAGTATTAATGTTGATAGATGTCACTGCTTATACTTTTCCAATTGTTTTTTAACATGTCAAGTTAACAAAATTACTAACAAACAAAATTTTAACAGTGACTTATATAGATTATGATTAACGCCATAGTGTTGTTATAATGAATAAATTTAAATGATTTTTCTATAGGTCACAATACTGCTAACATAACCTATAAACACATTGTGTAAGTAAGTTATTTTGTTACTCACAGGTAAGAACATATATACATGTATTTGATTTATATACAGTTTATGTTCAATGAACTTTGAAAAAATTAAGCTCTTCATGGGGTTTATATTGCATTTATTAAAAACAGTATTCATATGTAAATGGAAGACACATTAAACTTCCTATTATAATAAAATAACTAATAAGTATTTTATGTAAAATTTATAATTTACATTGCATTGTAATTACATATTTTACAATAATCGGTCTGTTTCTGTACCACTCTCTGAATGTGAATCGGAGATTGTTAAGGGATTCACAACTTCAAAATGTCTTTCTAATTGCCACCATTCTAACATACATTTTTTAGCATGTTTAATACATTTGTCCCAATACATTATTCTTTATACCATAGAGATTACGTTCATATTCCTTGCAGTTCGCCCACACCAATTCAACTGGATTAAATTGACAATAGTATGGTGGAAATTGTAACACTTTGTGTCCAGACTTGTTTGCTATTTCATAGACTTTTGGTATTGGATTAACGTTCACTAATTGCCACAGTTCTTTTTTTAACATATTTGAATCATACACAATGTTCTGCTTTAATACATATTGGCATATTGCTTCTTTCTTTATTTAGAACTTATCCTAGAATCTTCGAGTGGTGACTAGCCTGATCCAAAATAATAAGGGATCGTTCATTTAAGTTTGCAATTAATGTATTTTTGAACCATGTAATAAATAACTCTACACACGCATCTCTGGTAATCTGCACTTTGCGACTTTGTGGAGAACAGAAGTGATGCCTCAGCTATGAAGCCATCCTCATTACCTGCATGATAAAATTAATTAATCAAGACAATATAATTATTATGGTGTAGTTTACCTTTTTTGTTCACCCAGTGGTTTTTTTTTACTTTCCCTGAGATTTATCATGCAAGCTTTTTTTATGAGATCCTCTACTGAAAATCTTAAGTTTCATCAATGAATACATGTTTGTACAATTTCTCCTCTTTATTTTTATAATAAAGAAATGTACACGATTGGCTGCAATGTGCGGTTGTTCAAGTAAACCTTTCCTACCATCGTTCAAATTAAATGTAAAGCCAGTTGAATGCAAAAGGTGCCTTAAACTGAATTTACTAAACCAGTAAACTTCACATTCAGCTAATTCTTTTTGCAATGACACCAATGTATCCTGGAGACCTAGGAAAATAAATATATTTATATAAACATTTATTACCAAATTTTATACATTCAATTTGAATGCATTTAATAAATTTTACGTTTAACCGCATCTTTCACACAATTTTCGACATCTGTTGATTTTCATTTTGTGTTTTTTTTTTGCTTAGCAGGTGATTGCGGAGGTTTATTTTCTTTTTACAAAGAGTTTTTATAATCTTCATGTTTCAAAGTAGTATAGAATCTTACTAGCATCACCAATTCAAATGGTACAAAGACCCCCCTGGTTATCGCACTCACGCTGAAAATATTGGGGCACGTTCATAACAAGCAGTTGTGCTTGAGAATTTAGATGCTTATTTCGTAGCATGATTAACCTAAAAATTTTCTACATTTAACATAAATGGTGGAAAATTGTTATCAGTTTACCTATTATCTACTACACCACCTTCAGTTAGATTTGAAACATACTCTTTTTTTTTTTAAAGTAAAGTAAAAATGCATAAACAATAATTTGTAGACAAAACAGATGGATTAATTGACACTTGATAGGATGCTACCTGATTTCTATACGACTTACATTTTACCAAGCTACTATTTATTAGTATAGGAGATTGATGTTTTTATGCCATCCTTTTCTAATGTGTACTATTGAGAGAGAGAAAGCGAACAAAAGTTATTGATAAGTCATACCCAACTTAGTTTGAATTATTTAATCTCCATCTTTTAGGGTGGAATGAGGCAGAACATATTCAGTGATTTCATGGGGTATCAGGCATACCCTTATTATAATTGTGCAAACATGCCAAAAATAATGTGAACATTGTTGAATGTGTGAACAATAATTGTGTGATGTGGTAACATAATTTTTAACCTAAAAATTTTGTATAGTCGTAATTTGGAGAGGTGTCTTATGATTCATCTCTGAGATATGTATGGTTTAAGATTTTTAAAACGTAGGTCTAGCCTTGTTTCTTTTAAAAATTGGACTCCGATCATTGTATTTCGCGCAAGGCGTGACACCTCTTGAGGGGGGGCATTTACAGAAGCGTTTCTGAAAGCCTCTATTTTTTACTTCACTTGCTGCTGAATGTTAAAGCAGAAGTCATTGTTATAATGGTTTATACTTAATTTTTATTTTTGGTGCCATCAGAATTTTGGTGGCACTTACGTACACTTAAGTACACTCCCGGCACTTACGTACACTTAAGTACACTCCCGGCACTTACGTACACTTACGTACAATCATTATAGTACTTATATTATTCCCTTATACTCGCTTAAGGTACTTATTTGCTTACTTACTTACTCATACTTATATTTATATTTTAAATGGCTATTAAGTTACTTATTTACACAAGTTTCTCTTCATTCAAATAATATCATCTTAAAATGCAATTTTAATACAATAAAACATCAAGAATACAATAAGTTTAGTGGAACGAAAATTCCTTCAAATACCTAGTTGATCGCGTTGTTACAAGAATACGCAAGGAAGATGTAGAAACGCTTTCATACTGATTGACCGTTCCGCATCCATAATTAAACACAGGAAGCTGTCTATAGAAATCATTATACTGAGGAATTTATGTGGTAAATTTTATATTTTTTTTAAGCTTAGCTTACCTCTCCTTAACCATCCATATATTGGGTAAATAAACTTAATTGCACATTGTTAATTTTTGTTATTTATAGAAAATTATTATTGTTCATTATTTAGGGTTTTGTTATTTTCCTGGACAAAGATAACATGGCGCTCGAGCATGCATTTAATTATACATTGTTTTTTTTTTTTATTAATAAGAGAAGGGAAAATAATTAAGCAGGTGAGAAACAAGCCGCATTTCAGGTGTATTAACAAGTCAATATAGTAGAACCCACCCTATTTAATCAACCGATTGTGGACGAGACGGCATATAATTAGTGGTGAAAGGTTAGTAATTCAATTTGTTAAAAATTTGTATTTAGAGATTACATTTGGCGTTTATTCAATGTACAAATTACATCACCATTCTGTTATTATTATTATTATGTTTATTGTTATTATACTGGCCATTTAAATTTTCTTAAACCTACTTCACCACAACAATTTTATTTTTTATTACACTGACGCGGGCGAGCAGGGACTTGAAATAATTTATTACTTTGTTATTCACATTATATTTGATTTTTAATACATTTGTGTTAATGTTACACTGGGGCTCGAAAAAGGGACCTGATTTGCTGTTGTTTCTAATGCTAGTTGTTTTCACTTTTATTTTGATTATTTAGTGTTTACAGAATTTTAAGGAGTGTTACAGTTTAGTGTTAAGCTTGGTATTTTTATGTGTTTCTTTATTGATTGTGTTATATAATATTTTTTTACGATGTCAAATTTTAATTGTTTAGTTGATGTTTTATATATTGATGAGTAATTAGTAGAATTAAAGTTTTTTTAAATTGTAAATGGAGTGGAAAGGTTGACATTAGATGAGAGACGTAAATTAAATTTAAAAGGATTAATCCAAATTGCTTTGATTACATTTTATGTAAGTGGAATTATTAAAAAATGCATTCAATATTTGATTATGATACATTACTACGATTTATGGATTCGATTTTGGGACATGATTTATCCTATTCAGTTTTTTGTTTATTTAAACGATATTATTGTTTTTTTTAAGTACCTACTTTTAAGGGCTAAATGATGCCAAGTTAAATATTAATTTAGATAAATGTGAATTTTGTAAATCTCAATTATCATATTTAAGTTTTGTTATTGATAAACTTCTTAACATTCAATTGTTAATACATTTAGTTACATTTTGAAACACTTAAATTACATTACTTTTGATAATGAATTTTTCTATTTAAATGATCAATTGTTGAATTTTTATACGATTCATTAGAATTTATTGAATCCATTTATCGAAAACTTGGAAATGAATTACAAATTTAGATTATTTTATTTCTTTGTCACATAATGACAATATTAATACTTGAGTTAGTATTCCTGCTTAAGATTTTTCCAAATTAATTGGAATATTTACAAATTTTTATGGTAGTACTTTATATACGAAAGTTTAACATATTTTTGTGTTATTTGTGTGTAAATTCCATTTTTTATTTTCTTAGATTGTACTTCTTTTATGTTGAATTGTTTTTAATTGAATTCGCAACGCTGTTCATGAGTTTACGAAATTTTCACCTTCCTTTTTGGCGTTTGGTCGGACAGTTCCTATTTCTGGAGATTTTTATGGTCGACTAAAGGATTTCAAAGAGGATGATTTATTTATTACTAACCGTGAACAATTAGTTCAAGATTTAAATGAACTTTCACCCATTTTTAAACATGTTAAACAAAATTTACATGCAGCTTACGAAAGAAATTCAAAATCTTACAATTTGCGACGTCGTCCGTTGAAATTAAATGTTGGAGATTTAGTTTGGAAAAAGAATTTTACTTTATCTGATGCGACTAAAATTATAGTCAAAGTTGGCCCAAAATTTATTGAAGCAATAGTTATTGAGGTGGTAGGTCCAACTACGTACCGATTGGCCACCCCTATTGATAATAAACCCTTAGGTGTTTTTCATGTTAAAGATTTCAAACCTCATTAGTTCTTGTTTTTTAGTATTCTTTTAATTATTTTTCTATTTTAGTATTTTTACATTCTGGTTTTCTTGTTTATATTTTTAATTATTTCGATAATTTTTCAAAATAATTTTATTTTGTGCTTATTTCGCACATTATTTTATTTTATATTGTTGTGGCTTTGCAAACCACTTATTTTTTTTTTACATTTGTTAGCATGATTTTTGCTACATTTGTTTAGCACGATGGTTGATATTTAGATCCCATTGTGCGATTGAATTGCCGACTTTGTGGGACATTAGTTCTCAGGCAGATTATCTTCCTTTATTGGATTTACAATTTGCTATTGTTACAATAGTAAAATTGAAGATAACTATTTTGAGTTTACCTCTGATCGTTAATTTGACGTGTAAAACTCATAACCATGGATAAGAAAACTAGTAATGCTTCTATACATTTTATTTTTGATTGATTTAGTTATTTTGTTTTTCCTGATTTGTGTAGTGTTACTATTCTTGGACGGTGCTTGAGGACTTCGGTTCGCCTCGTGTCAACCTCGATTAGTTCACTTCCTGATTATGACGTTTTGGTAGTTTTAGGAGGGGGTTGTTGTGTTCGTAAGAGTGCATCAACTTTCTCTTTGCTATCTCACCTAGATTTCGATTTATTTATAAAACGTGCGTGTTAGTTAGGGTATGTTGAGTCTTGGACGATGACTGTGGAACAACATGAAACCTGAATCTCGTGAAGGGTAGAGTGGCCTCTCTTGTTCTCCACGACGAAGCATCCTGAGCTAATTTGCCAAGGAAATAGTCGTATCTTGGATTTACCGATTTTGACTCACTTATCGAACGTGACTGTGGTAGTTGTGTTATGTACCTAGGAGGCTTGGTTTGAGACCACCGGGGTAGGGTAATTGAACCGCTCTCTCTCGACCTCAAGTCTCGCGATTATTTATTGTTAGTCCGAAAGGATTTTTTTTTTTATACTCTCGAGTAGAGTGGCGTTTAGCCTTGATTTTTTATGAAGTTGCACGATGACCGTTTCCGGGTTCTCTGCCCACTGTCCCTTCAGGTCATGGTAGGTTACGGTTTCCGTTCGTTTTTTACCTTAGATTCAAATTTTTTTACCGGATACTCATTTTGCTCTTCTGATGGTGGTTTGCTTCACTAACCCCACCAGTTAAAGGTTTCGGGTCCTTGATTCTCGACTAGTGGCGTGTGCGGGTGGTAGCGCGTCATTAGCTTTTTTGGAGTTGCGAGGGATTTTTCCTGACCAACGTCACCACATTTTCCGTACTTCTTCGTACATTTTCTTGTTATATTTTAAATATTGCTTATATTTTAATTAGCTTAACATTTTGTATTTTTTTTAAATTTTAATAATTTCATTTATTAGCTTAGTGTTTGGAATCTCCGCTTTGGTGATCTCCGAGTCCAAATTTTAGGAGGGGGTGTGTAACAACCTTTTTTTGTGGTTGTATTAAAAAATACGTTAATCTAAGATCATTAATTTATTTGGCGTAAAATTAGAGAAGTTTTTAATTATTTACATGTAAAATTGAGAAAGGCAACTTAAATTGCATTTCATAGAACATATATTTTGGGTGTAATATTATATAAATAGTTATAGTTCCCTTTCTTTTAAAACTTGGACTGATCATTGTATTTCGCGCAAGGCGTGACACCTCTTGAGGGGGGGCATTTACAGAAGCGTTTCTGAAAGCCTCTATTTTTACTTCACTTGCTGCTGAATGTTAAAGCAGAAGTCATTGTTATAATGGTTTTTACTTAATTTTTATTTTTGGTGCCATCAGAATTTTGGTGGCACTCTATTACGTACATTAAGTATGCACTTACGTACACTTAAGTACACTCCCGGCATTTACGTACACTTACGTACAATCATTATAGTACTTATATTATTCCCTTATACTCACTTAAGGTACTTATTTGCTTACTTACTCATACTTATATTTATATTTTAAATGGCTATTAAGTTACTTATTTACACAAGTTTCTCTTCATTCAAATAATATCATCTTAAAATGCAATTTTAATACAATAAAACATCAAGAATACAATAAGTTTAGTGGAACGAAAATTCATTCAAATACCTAGTTGATCGCGTTGTTACAAGAATACGCAAGGAAGATGTAGAAACGCTTTCATACTGATTGACCGTTCCGCATCCATAATTAAACACAGGAAGCTGTCTATAGAAATCATTATACTGAGGAATTTATGTGGTAAATTTTATATTTTTTTTAAGCTTAGCTTTAAAACCTTTTCTTACCTCTCCTTAACCATCCATATATTGGGTAAATAAACTTAATTGCACATTGTTAATTTTTTATTTATAGAAAATTATTATTGTTCATTATTTAGGGTTTTGTTATTTTCCTGGACAAAGATAACATGGCGCTCGAGCATGCATTTAATTATACATTGTTTTTTTATTAATAAGAGAAGGGAAAATAATTAAGCAGGTGAGAAACAAGCCGCATTTCAGGTGTATTAACAAGTCAATATAGTAGAACCCACCCTATTTAATCAACCGATTGTGGACGAGACGGCATATAATTAGTGGTGAAAGGTTAGTAATTCAATTTGTTAAAAATTTGTATTTAGAGATTACATTTGGCGTTTATTCAATGTACAAATTACATCACCATTCTGTTATTATTATTATTATGTTTATTGTTATTATACTGGCCATTTAAATTTTCTTAAACCTACTTCACCACAACAATTTTATTTTATATTATAACTTGTTGGTAATAATTATTGCATCAAATATTAGAATAAGTTTATTTATGAATTGGAATAAACCCATCAGAATTTCCAGTACTTAATACTATAAAACTAAGATCATAAATAGTTCACATTGACCAATTATCATTATTTTAAACTTGCCGTTTTCCTTCAAGTGATTTTCTTCTCAAACTTGTAATATTCTTTTCATGCCATGTACTTTTTGAAGAGCCTCTACTAAATATCCATGTTTCATCCAAAAATACAGGATCGTACGTAGCCTCTTCTTTGTTTTTAAAATAATTTCTTAGAAACATTGTTCTGCTGGCAAATATGCATGTAATACACTTTCTGTTTAATTACGTCTGTAATGAATCTTCGACATCAGTCGACTGCGAGGTCGATTTTTTTTTTGTTGTGATAATTTTTTGAGGAGAATCTGGTACAGATTTACTTGCTTTTTGGCATTTAGCAAGTCGTGCTTTAGTACAGGTTCCAGTTTTTTCAGTAACTCCACATGCTTCTACCGTTCTCTAAAATATAAATTATATTTCATATTGGAAAAGTACGCAAATAATAACAAACAAAATAGAAGTCAATTTTACATTTGGCTCTTTATGATCACATTCACCTTCAAAATATCGTAATACGTTCATCAACATAAGTTGATTTTGACCTTTAAGAGATTTACCCTTTAAAGACATGATAAACTGCAAATTATATGAAGATTTTTTCAAAGATTGATTAAATTATTGAGTGCAACAAAAATGTTACGGATAGTTTTAAAAAAAACTGTTATAATATGAAAACACGTAGGTATAAAAAATAAAGAACAAAATAATCGGTTGAAGCATAGGAAATTGTAGGTTAAATTTGACAGGGTAAACAAACTGTCAAAATATGATTTAGCATACCATCGACCTATGTTATTGAGATGTGTGTTACAGACATACTGAAAATCCTCCATCTTTCTTTAACAGATAAATGAAATAAGTATACGACAGTAACTTAATTTGCTATTCGGTGAGGTATGAATCATAAGACACCTCTCGCAATTACGACTATAATAACAAATTATCAGTATCACTATGTAGTAGAGGGTGATAAGATCTCTCTTTTGATGGTTAGGAGTGATCAATAAAAAAAGTTAATTATAAACATAGATTTTATTTTATGTTATATTGAGGCATTTTTTTAATGTAATTTTTTTTATTTATTTTGTTTCTACTCTTATGTTTTAAGACTAGAAAACATTTTTAGTATATTCTTAGAAGTATGTATTAATATGTATCTTGGTCGCCATTTTTGTGAATTATTTAGACGTTTGCATTTAAAATTTTTGTCTGATCAAAAAAACGCCAGTAAAAATTGTGGAAAAATGTTCAAGTTTGAAACCTTTCAAAAAGAGAATTGGAATGTCCCTTGAAGTTAAACCAGAACCATATCTTATTGGGAACATGTCATCAAAATTATGGACATTGTTCGATTCTGGTTTCTTACTTTCTCAATAATCCGTACTTTTGTCAGGGTAGTCTGTGAGGGGTCTGTTCATTCCAAATGTTTTATTTTTAACTGAATGTTTAATTTTTTTGTGAAGTAATTTTATAAATAACTAAAAATAATATTGTGTTACACATTTTGAGAAAACACCACCACTAAACATTAAGATATTTACTTATTATTCACAAATGTTATATACAATCAAGTAATATTTTGAGATGTCACAAATTATACAAAAGTGCTTGGCCCATTAGAAGATCGGTTTTAGGGTAAAATTGTATAATGTTTGAGGAATTTGCATTGGTGTTGGTATTATTCTTGTGTTTATAAATATCTTAAAATCAAAGATAATAGGTTCAAAAACTGAACTGGCATGAGATAGTGCAGGATTAAAAAGATGGTTGTGAAGAATAATTTCAATATAATCATATAAACGTTAAGCAAAAGGCAACTTGTATGTAACTTATTAATATTGGATAAAGTTTTTATTAATTTTGAAAATGCAAACTTTGACCATTATCACACAATAAAATACTTATCTTTTTTGGGTTTTTTAATGGTGTATTTTAAATTATACAATCTAAGCGTTTCGATAACACTTAGAGTTATCTTCGTCAGTAGTAATATCTATTAAAATTCTTAAAGATGTTGAAACAATTTTGTCAAAGTTAAAAAATTAAAACATAAACATCAGCCTGCTATTAATATAAGTTTGAGAAATGTGTAAAGCCAACTGTAGAATTGAATTTTAGTAAAGAATAACTAGGTCATTAAAAATTAAATATTGTTAAACTGTCTTAAAGATCACAAATCAGAACACCCTCTAACGGTCGAAGGCTAACAATGAAAAATGTCAGCCAAAAAACACATTTAACAAAATTTAATTAAGTTATGATGTAAGTGTAAAGTTGTGAAAAACTTTCATTTGAAAATGGTAGAAGCATTCACACATATAAAAATGACCGATTAAAGTAATCCAGTTAAATCTAACAAAGAGATAGCTTTGTCAAAAATTTGAAAGGGTTATTAACAATGAAAAGCATTTAATTTCAACCACTTATGTTAAATTATAATGCTGTGGTAATTTAACATATAATGGGTAAAGCATTTGCTTCTAGGTCTAGGAAAAACAGCAAAAAACCTAGACATACTAAAAGTCAAAATTAAAATCAAAATCAAGACGTATTATTATGCCTTTTTTTCATTATAAGATGCCAAAACCTATTTAAACGGAGATTTTCTTGTTTATTAAAATTATTAGGTTGTTCATATATCTCAATAGCTTCACGTTGTAAGCGAACATAATAATGAGTTTATCTTGACAATATTTCCAATTGTCAAATTAATGTCATGATTTAAATTATTTAAGGTATGGTCAGCTACCGCAGACTTCTCTGGTTGACCTAATCTACAAAATCTCATATGTTTTTTACGTCTTGTATCAAGGCTACGTTTTGTGGTTCCGATATATACTTTTTCACATGAACAAGATAACTTACACTCCGGAAGACGATAATGCGCTTGAAACGTCTTTAAGGTTATGTCTAGAAGGCGTAATAACATTATTAATATCTGTAAGTGAACATCCATTATCTTGTAAGGATTTTGTTAAATATTTATATTCATTCTTCAAAAATTCAGGGTCACAAATTCGTTTTGCTCGATCTACTGAAGATTGAATTACACCAATTTTTTGACGTGGGTGGTGGTTGGATGTTTTATGAAGGTATCTAAAACTTCTATTAGTTTCTTTTTCCATGCTAAATTGAATATTAGGATGTATACCATTTATAAAAACCTAAACTCATGTAAAAACTCTCCTACATATAGTCTTGCAAAATATCTTACATTTTTATTACAACCTCATATAGGTAAAACACCCAATTAAATTAAAAATTCTGCCGACTTTGTTGAAAAAATGCATAGTTTCAAAATTGAAGATGTTGTTTCACTTTTTACAAAAGCGCCTCTAAAAGAAACTATTGAATACATTGATCATCTTTTTCCAAAGGATATAACCATTCTTTTTCAACACTACAACTTATTTTCAGTGGAATAGTAAATTTTATGAACAAATTGATGGTGTAGCAATGGGTAGTTCCCTTAGTCCTGTCATAGCTAATTTTTACATGGAAAAATTTTAAACAGCGTTACAAAATACACCTAAAAAACCTTCAGTTTGGTATAGATATGTAGATGACACATTTGTTATTTGGAGACATGGAGAAGAGGCACTGTATGAGTTTTTGGTTTTTGTAAGTGGTATACATCCTAGTATTCAGTTTACCATGGAAAAAGAAACTAATGGAAGTTTCCCATTTCTTGACATATTAATATCTAAAAAATAATAATTCACTATCTTTTAAGGTTTACAGAAAGCCGAGACACACTGATAGATAAATTATTAAACCACCATCCACGTCCAATAATTGGTGTAATTCAATCTTTAGTAGATCGAGCAAAACAAATTTGTGATCCTGAATTTTTGAAGGATGAATATAAATATTTAACAAAATCCTTACAAGATAATGGATATTCACTTACAGATATTAATAATGTTATTACACTTTCTAGACGTAACCTTAAAGAAAAACCAGTTCTTAATGTTGGTACTGCTTTTCTTCCTTTTATAGCTAATGTTACATTAAATATGACATTAGGACTATTTTTAAACCTACAAGAAAAATTAAAGAACATTTTCTGGAGTGTATAAATAATCTTGTTCATGTGTACAAGTATACATTGGAACCACAAAACGTAGCTTTGATACGAGACGTAAAGAACATATGAGATTTTGTAGATTAGGTTAACCAGATAAGGCTGCGGTAGCTGACCATGCCTTAAATAATCTGAATCATGACATTCAGTTTGACAATATGGAAATATTATCAAGACAAACTCATTATTATGTTCGTTTACAACGTAAAGCAATTGAGATATATAAACCCTCTTAATAATTTTAATAGACAAGAAGAAAATCTCCGTTTAAATAGATTTTTGCTGTGTTTTTCCTAGACCTTGAAGCAAATGCTTTATCAATTATATGTTAAATTACCACAGCACTATAATTTAACGTAAGTAGTTAAAATTAAGATTAAAATTGAAAAATTACAAAAACGTTCTGTATTATGCCTTTAATTTTTAATAACACTTGCAATTATTAACAAAGCTCTCTCTTTGTTAGATTTAAGTGGATTATATTAATCGATGTCATGTTTATATGTGTGAATACTTGTATCATTTTCAAATCGAAGTTTTTCACAACTTTACACTTACATTAAACTTAAACTTAATTAAATTTTGTTATATGTGTTTTTTGGCTGACATTTTTTATCGTTAGCCTTCGACCGTTAGAGGGTGTTCTGATTTGTCTTCTTTAAGACAATTTAACAATATTTAATTTTTAACGATCTAGTTATTTTTTACTAAAATTTTATTCTATAGTTGGCTTTATACGTTTCTCAAACTGTTATATTACTAGTAGGCTGATAACGAAGATAACTCTAAGTGTTATTGAAACGTTTAGATTGTATAACTTAAATATACAAGTACACCATAACCCCCTAAAGATGTGTATGTTAATATATGTAATAATGGTGAAAGTGTACATTTTCATATAAGAATTATTTACTTACAATGCAAATAATAATAATTATTTACTTACAATGCAAATATAGAAAATAAACTTAACTCAGAATGAACAAAACGTGATTTTGATAAAGGATGTCAAAAATTTTGAGATTATAATGCTAAGGTTACTGTTTTTAAACTAAATTGTAAGTCAAAATTTATTAATAGAATGAAATTATAAATTATTGAAACTAAGAACTACAAAAATTAACGACTGACAAATAAATCTTTGTGGATGAATGAATATCAAATATACAAGATAAAATTTAATAAAGTTATAAATATTGAAAAGTGTTATACATGTATACACAAGATTAAACTATGAAGAACTGGGAACTATGTGTAATGTAATTAATAACAAGTAACAATATTACTTATTTGAATGAACTTCAAATATCTAAGTATAACTATTACATAGTTATTTGGATCAGATTCAAAATTAACAGTATTTTGTTTTAATATAGAACATTTCTAAAAATGTTCAGTTGTGATAGTTGCATTCTCAGTCAAGTATTTTTACTTCGTTAAATTTAATTTGATGAATTGAATTGTTAGCATGTTGTGTTTATGCTCATTGGTTATAATTAGTTTTGCAATTACTTTTATGTGGATTAATTTTTTTTTATTTAGCCTATATATTTCCTTTTATATTCATTGCAATTTTTACAATAAACGTCATTTGATTTCCATAAATTAGGTGTTTTATCTTTTAAATTAGAGAAAAGATTATTAATTCAAAAAAGGTTCGCAATTTTTTTATTTTTATCAATTTGTTGTAAATGATTTGTCGGTTATCTAATAATAATATTTGATTTTGTAAAGGTGAAACTCGAGAAAAGTAATTTATTTAATAATTATTTGGGATAACCATTGTTTAAAGAAGTAGTTTTTTATGTATTAAAATAGGATATTTTGAATTCATTGTCACAATCTTCAGAATTCTCCATAGCTATACAGTATATAGTTTACGTTTACTTTATGAGAAGAGAGAAAATTGATATATCTTCTTTATTACACCAAATTTTAAGTTGCATTATGCTTAATCACGTTTAGTATCCATGAAAGGTATATAACTGTTTTTTTTCTATCTTTACAATACATTTCAAATGATAATTAAAATTATTAAATAAGTTTAATGTTTCTTCAATTTAATTTTTTTTTTTAGTAACAGAATTAAATCATTGCATATTTTCTGATAATTTTATATATAGTTCTTAGTTTCATTAGTTTCAAATTTTAGTTCTATTCATAAATTTGTGACATTCCTTTGGAATTTATTTGTTAAGATTGCTGTATAAATTTTTATGTTGACTTATAATTTAATTTAATAACATTTTGTTCGTTACAAGTGTTTGATTTGCACAATAAAACACATTGTTTGTTTTACTTATTAAATATTTTGTAGCCATGATGCTATGTTGGAGAATAGCAGTGGACTGTGTATTATCTCTTTACAGAAGTGCATTTATACAAAAAAAAATTCTAAAATCGAATGTAACAGACGATTCTCGAACCTATTAAAATATAAAGTTTTAATTTAAAAGAAGGACCGGGTTAACATCCAACATAACCGGCCACCTTGAAAGGTGGAAAAAAAAATTTATAACGCTTAATACTAAGACCTATAAACTGGTAAGCTTAAATGTTAAGTATTGAAAATACAAGTCTTGTTGAGCTATAATAATGGATTGAAAATATTACAAAAAAACACATGTTTAATAGTTTGTTGGTAATAAACACACCTTATTTAACACGCGTTTTGTCTCACCATAACTTGTTTTGACACTCACTGTACACACTAAACCATCACTTCCAGAAAATAACGAGATGATTCTCGCAAGAGGCCATTTACATGGTGGTTGTTTGTTTTCCTTGAGAATAACTAAGCTGCCGATTAGCAATTCCATATTCATCTTTTTGAATTTCCACCTGGTCCGTTGTTGGAGGGTATTAAGAGCGTGCCGCTCAGAGTGAGAGTTAAAAGATGGCACTACAATAAAAAAACAGAGCTTTCTGTTAATCTCATTATCTTAAATTATAATTAATATATTACTATAAATTGAATGGCTACATTTTATATACATACCAATGACGAATTTTCACGTATATATTCATTGATTGTGTAATGTAAATCCGTAAATCCTTTCTTAAAGTACGTGGTAAATTGCAAAAAAGTTGTGTCACACAGATTTCATATTTTATCATTGCCTTCAGTATGTTAATTTTATTAATTATCCAAAGTCTGAGAATAAAATATGCAATATTTCTCGAGAAAATGAGAATATTGTGTACAAACTAAATTTCAAATTGCGTCATAGCTTGTATTTTGAGTGCAACAGTTCAGCTATTTCTAAAGAGGTGTCGCTTATTACTTGTATAAATTTAACTTCCTTATAATTATGCTTTTCATAATGCTGATTACACTGATATCTCTGTTTATCTGCGAGCTGCGAACGTGTAAATTCTTTCAATCAATGCTATTAGTTTGTAGGTCAGTATATGTCTTTACAGATTAAGAAAAAAATTAATAACAAGTCTTTAATTTATTGCTTGTAATTTTTTAATTCTTAAAATCATGCATGTTCATTGCGAAGATCAATTTTTAGAAAAAAATTACTAAAAAATATCCAAATCCAAATTCAATAGATTTTAAAACAATGCACAAATAAAAAGGGTACCAGCAGGTAAATTCTTTCTCTCGACACTTTCGCTCAATGTTGAATGAACTTATAAATTTTGTTTGTCACTTTAAAGATGATCATTTTTAGTTATACTAGAAAAATATTTATTAAATGTAATTTTTTTAAATAATAATTATTTCTATTTTAATTTTACACAAGTTTGTTTCAATAATTTGTCAGTTTTATTACTCCTCATGTTGTATACGAGGTGTTTTTTTTTTCAACACATTCTTTCTTTAAGTATAAGTTCTTGGTAATTTAATCATACACAATTTTTTTTTAAACCAAATTTTGAACCAATAAGTAATTAGTATAAAGATGGCAATAACGTCAAAGATATTAATTATTTAAGTAAATACCGAGATCATGTGACTTTTATTTAACAATATCTCCAGGGACATTAATTATATTAAAAAATTATCAAACAAAAGCTGTTCTAAATTACATTTCCAACAACTTTTATTCAAACTTTTCTTCCTAAAACGTGTCGGTTACGATGTTAGAAGAAATATTTTGAAACAAAAATTCTTGCAAGTTATTATATGTACTACAACTTTTATGGGAAAATTTTTTTTTTTTTTGTAAAAATAATATTTAGATGTGGAAATATGACAATCACGTGACACTAATTGTGTGACCAAGAATATTAATTATACAAAAAAGTTATGAAAGGAAAGTTGTTGTAAATTATATGATATTTAACTTTTATTTGAGTTATTTTTTTCAAGAACGCTTGTTTTAATTACTAGTAGTATAAGTTGGAAAGTCAATAACTTTTTCGTTTACTACTACTAACTTTGACAGCATTTTTTCTTCCCAAAAGTTAATATCTTTTGTGATTTTTTCCACAAATGAATCGATTTTATCATTGATATAGGCGACAAAATAACATGTGTTTTTTTTGGTTATATTGAGTTGCCCTTGAATCTTTAAATTATAACAATTAAATGAATGTGAAGTTTGTTAAGTAGGGGGATACCTGGTAATAATAAGAGTGGTTTCTTTTTAATGTTAGTGTAGAATCTTTTTTTTTTTCTAAACAAATAGTTTTTAATTTTATTGCATCTTGCATGGTGTCGAGATTATGAGCAGAGTAAATACACTTGACTTCTAAAATAGCATCGTCTCCAATTATTCCTAAAAATTTATTCATTTTATTAATTAAAGATACAATTTATTTACCATCAGGAGAACGTGCAAGGAAACCATAACGTAAATCCACCAAAAAGGCCCAATTTTTACACTTAATTGATATACTTAATTGAACCCATTCGATAGTAACTTGTTCTTTTGCATGGCCATAATTTATGGCTTCTGAATAAAATTGGCTTTTTACTAAACATGTTTTGACTACATTGGGGCAGGGTGTATGAGTTTTTTTTTTTAAATAACGGTTCCAAATATTGAAGCTTTTAATCGTAATCGCTTTAATTTTCATAAATTGGATTACCGAATTGACCAATTGAATTTTTTTTATTGTGATCTCATTCTTCTTCGTTAACCTGCGAATAAGTTTACAATACTGTAATAATATTTCTTAAATTATAAAATTACTTTAAGCTTTTATAGTATAAAGTCAAATTCTACCGAAGAGTATCTGACTCTATTTAAGGTACATTTGCGCCATAGTCTCTGTTTTTTGTGGTGGATATTTTAGGTTTTTTGGCTTTATTTATGCTATCATTATCTAAAAACAATCGTTTACGCAAACAGTGTGTTTTTGCATCTGTTTTATTGATAAAAGTTGTCATGTACATTCAGGGCTGGTGCCTGTGATTCTTTTGTAAGAACTGCAATGCCATTGGCATTTTTTATTGTACCTCAGTCCTGCAAGATACACTCTAGTTTCATAGGAACTACGTTGAATTAAATTCAGTCTGTTGCCCATATTGAATTGGGAAACGACATTCGTCAGGCGCTCAGCTCTATGGTTATTTCATTCTTTATTAAGAGATGGGCTTTTCATATTAATAGTTTGAGAGCTCCTAAAAGAACATCATTAGTTTCAACAAAAGTAAATTCCAAAGAAATATTGCATAAGCAACTGTGTCTAATATTTCTTTGGTATTATTTTCAAGTTGATTTGCTGTATATATTGTACATATTGTTATTGTATGTTTATTGGACCAAAACCATAAGTACAGTTGTTGCCAGGTGTAAGTAACATGGTAAATATAAAATTATACAAACATAACAGTATAATAATAAAATATCTATAATAATAACATATAAATTCTAATTAAATTAACTTAATAACATCTTACTTACTTAATAACATCTATTAAACTTAATGATTAATCGAACGTATTTGTGTTTAGATATTCCGTTACACTGTAGAAAACGTGTTTGTTTAGAATGTTAGGCTAAACGTCCGTATTCTTTGTAGGAAAGATCACGTGATCGTGTATGCAAAGGTAGATGATTATACTATCGTCGCCACCAAAGAATAAACCTGCATCATCACTTACAATAGTACGAGTTAATATTAAAAAACTGATTCAAATTATTTCCGTAATTTCTTTTAATTAATTACCCTCTTCCGAGATGACGTTAGTGGAATTATAGGTTTTCAAATGATTATACTGTTTATTGCAGTGACGATTAACCAAGAAGTATGAAGAAATCTTAATTGGTTTATTGTAAAATTTACACCGTAAAAGAAAACAACGTTTACTTTGTGAAAATCGAAATAAAATTGTTCATTATAATTAATATATGGTGAGCAATAAATAGAGCTCTAGCAGACATCTTATCTTAATGGTTTTTGTGGGTTATAATTTATGAGTATTCAACAAAATTCCGAACAATTGTTACAGGTTCATTATGTTAAAAATGTATACGAATTTTATATATTGTGAATAGAAATCTGAATTGAGCTTGTTTATAGATAACCATGGAAATAAGATTTCCAATTAAAATAAACATTTTCGTTAAAAAGTTTGATTTACGTTTGAAAGTTAACGTTCCAGATATATATTAGCGTAGAATGTGTTAATTGATGGTACTGTACTGGGTATATTTTCTTATGATTAATATAAATACATATTAAGCAGCAGAATATTAAACGAACACATAAATTTTGTTAGTACTAGATAACTTTTAGTGTTCCATAAGTCCCAACTTTATTTCATGATACCACATAACTGCAAGGTGTGCATTTAAGTGTTTTTATTACATTTACCATTATTACACATTCTTTTCAATTACAGACACTTATGTTATAAAAATAAACTTATAGTACCAAATTTTTAGTCACTATCTATATCAGAACTTTCAGAATAGTTCCTCACATTAATCACCATCCCATCAACTGTAAACTCCAACGCTTCACGTTTGAACCACTGCTTTATAGTATTTTCTGTATGCTGCACACAATTAGACCATACAATTCGGTTACATTGCTTCGTTTCACATTGCAATAACATTTTCGTCCTCATCACCATTTCTTCCAACGTGTACGTCATAGTACCATTTTACAATTGCATTAAATTCACAATGATATGTGGCAATCCATAGCTTCTAATTATTTCATCTACCTCATACCTTTTCGCTATTTACCGAGATTTAATAAGTGAATAAAGTTCAGTTTTAAATAGTGTGGTTTCATAACTAATATTTTTTTGTGTTGACCACGAAATCGTCTTAGACTTTGTCCAGGGCGATGTTGGTACCTTCTCGACTAACATTGAGTGTACAGTGCATTGTCCATAATAATTAATGAAGGCTTTTCTAAATTATTTAACAAATGCTCAATAAGCCATTTTTTAAACAGATTACCATGCTGCTAATCTTCTTTCAATAATGTTGAAGAAAATAATAGGAATGCATTTTCTATAAATCCTGTGTGCAACCTGCATGAATAGCAATAAAGCATTTACCATCATAGCTTTGAGGTTTCTGTACACTCTTTACATCTTCATCTTGCCAGGGCTTGTCTGGCTTTCCATTTGAGTAGACTTGTCTGGCTTTCCTTTTGAGTAGATCCATATTTCGTCCATAAATATTAGAGCGCATTTCTGCTATATTATGTTTTTCCAATAAAGCTCTACAATTAGAGACTTTTTGAACTTGCATCCTAATGTTTGTAATGTACGATTTAAACTTCTATCACTTAATACTGGGTGGGGCAGAAAGAGTTCCCCGATTTAAAAACCGTCTAGCTACGGCTATGGTGGTGGTAGCGCAGTGGGGGATATATCATTCAATGTGTGTCTTCATGCCATGTTTAGTGTACAGCAGGGCTTGGTCAGGACAGCACCGCGCTTTCGTCGTTGAAGAGTTTATTCGAAATGGCGGTTTGCAGATAATGACTCAGCGTGCCTTTCGCATTCACTTCGAGCTCGGACGACATGATCCGGATCCCGATAGAAAGACAATTGGTAGATGAGTGTCAAACTTTCGAGAAACAGGGTCGACGTTAAAAAGAAAGTCTCCTGGTCGACCTCGGACAGCGACAAGACCAGCAAATGTAGCCGCTGTGAGAGCGGCAATTCAGCGATCTCCGAGGCGGTCTGCATGGAAACACGCGACTGCCTTGCGGTTATCAAACCGAAGTGTTCGGAGAATTCAGTACCGGGATCTTCATATTCACCCCTATAAAACTGCCATTGTACAGGAGTTGCGTGAAAGAGACCGTGAAACCCATACCACTTTGTGTCAAGAACTTCGCAACATTCCTCGCATGGACGTTTTAATCTTTAGTGATGGGGCACATTTCCACCTTTCGGGCGAGGTCAACAAACAAAACTGCAGGTACTCTCGGGAACTTCACGAGCGGTCACTTCATAGTCCTAAGGTTACAGTCTGGTGTACCATTTCTGAATTTGGTGTGTGGGGTCCATAGTGTTTTGAAGAAAACGATGCTACTGTTACGGTAAACACAGATCGGTATTGTGTGATGCTCGAGAACTTTCTACGGCCCAGCTTGTCGATGAACTGGACAAGAGCATGTGTGGTTTCAACAAGATGGGGCAACAGCCCATACAGCTCGTCGTTCAATGACAATTCTGAGAGAAATGTTTCCTGGGCATGTTGTCTCTTTACGTGGTGGCCCCCGTATTCGCCGGATTTAACCCCATGCGATTTTTTTCTTTGAGGCTACCTTAAGGAAAAAGTATCAAATCCAAGAAATTGCTACCATTCCGCCTGAAATGATCCGCAGAGTGATGGAAAATTATCGGGGGAGGCTCACTCAGTGTATCAACAATGGAGGCGAACACTTGAGTGGTGTAATTTTTAAAAGCCATTGATTTAAAATAGCATTATGTATGCTTATTGATGAATAAAGTTTTTTTTTACATCTTGATTAGTTTAGTTTTTATTAGTTTTCCAAATCAGGGAACTCTTTCTGACCCACTCTGTAAAACATGACTATCACGGAGTTCAGCATTTAAAGCTCAAACTGTGACATGCTTTTCTGTAAATAAAAGCATTTCATATGTGGGAATATGTATACGTTAGATTGTACTTACTTTATGCATACCTGTTGTACAATGTACTCCTAATGCACATTTTGGATGGTTCTGGCAGATCGTTGTGATTTGTTTTTATTTTTACGAGGTCGTTTTTTACCTGGACTGGACAAAATTGGATTAGATCTACTGCGAGACTTAATATTCTTAACTGTGGCCACAGATATACCCATAGCATTTGCCACACGCTGTAATTTTGCGATTACAATAGTCAAATAAAAATAAATTTTACTTACCTCTTGAATGCAAGATTCTTTCCTAGCGAGAATAGTATAGTCGGTGATATGTATAAATGCGTATAATGAAAAATTTTATTTTCTGTTTTTTATAATCTTATATTATTTTTTGCCTTGTGTGGTGTTCGTGAAGATGACAGTTAAAATTAAAAAGGTAAAGATTTTGCCTTATATACAGTACGCTCTGCAAAATGTATAAGTTTACAACTATTGTAATATTTAACGCTCTTCTGGGAAGGCCAAGTATTATTCTTATTGCCTTTTTCTGTAATTTTAATATGTCTTGTAATTTGTATATATATATATATATATATATATATATATATATATATATATATATATATATAATACATACATGGTGGTCCTTTTAAAGTGTTACAAAGCGATATTGAGAAAATGGCTGAATGAAAATAAATGAAATATCTAGGGATACAATGGGTCGTTGGGGGACACTTTTTGACAGAGTAAGTAATGTTTTAACCCTTTCCACTTTTTAGGGGCGGGGGTAACTTTTAAATGTTAAATGGAAAGGTGCAGTTTTCTTTCCAGATTCGTAATCTCCAGAAAAAACTACGTTATAATCAATGAATAATTTAATGCCAATGTCAATGTCACTACGCTAAATTTAACAAAATTAAAAATAAAATCAACTAAAGAAAAAACTGATATTAGGTACATTATTTTATTATTTATTGTTCAAAATGACCATTTTGTTCTAAACATTTATCAACCCTCTTTCGAAAAGAATTCCGCACTCTGAATGACATATCTGGGGTGATTTCACGAACTGCACGCGTAATCCTTTCCCTCATGTATTCAGCTGTAGTTGGAGCAGTCACCATGACTTTCTTTTCAATCCATCTGTTAGGGTAAGTGTCATTCAATATAGCACGTGCTCCTCGACAGAAATGTGGTGGTGCGCCGTCTTGCTGGAACCAAATTGCTTCACGTTGCTGCTCTGGAATATTTGGCATCAATCTTTCCAAGTTATTTCGAAGGAAATCGCAGTATCGCTGTCCATTAAGATTACCATAAAAAAAATGAGGTCCAATAACAACATCGCCAAATATCCCACACCAGGTATTTATCGACCAAGGGTGTTGATTAGCGACTGTTCGCATCCATTGTGGATTTTCTTGAGCCCAATAATCTATGTATTATAATAAAATAATGTACCTAATATCAGATTTTTCTTTAGTTGATTTTATTTTTAATTTTGTTAAATTTAGCGTAGTGACATTGACATTGGCATTAAATTATTCATTGATTATAACGTAGTTTTTTCTGGAGATTACGAATCTGGAAAGAAAACTGCACCTTTCCATTTAACATTTAAAAGTTACCCCCCGCCCCTAAAAAGTGGAAAGGGTTAAAACATTACTTACTCTGTCAAAAAGTGTCCCCCAACGACCCATTGTATCCCTAGATATTTCATTTATTTTCATTCAGCCATTTTCTCAATATCGCTTTGTAACACTTAAAAAGGACCACCCTGTATATATATATATATATATATATATATATATATATATATATATATATATATATATATATATATATATATATATATATATATATATATATATATATATATATATATATATATATATATATAATATATATATATATATATATATATATATATATATATATATATATATATATATATATTTATATATTATATATATATATATATATTATATATTATATATATATATATATATTTATATATATATAATATATGGAATTTATAGTAATAATCTGTATCTAATATGTGACTCTATTAGTGAAAAGTACATTGTTTGCATTACTGATTTTGAGACATAATCTTTCATTTTCCGTAAACCAAATAAACCCTAATTTATTTTATTTTTTAAATTTTCATAATTTAAAAACCAGTTTAATTGATTATCTAGTTGTATTCATAATAGTGCATTAGTTTGCACCTCTTTAATAGCAAGTATGGGAGAATTTATTATTTTATTAGTTTGCTTGTTTTGAATAAGTTAGTTATCTTTTATAATTTTTGTGTTAAAGGTAAAGCAACTACTCTTATCGACGTTTATACATAGTTTACTATAATGAAACCAATCTTCAATTTTACGTACTGTTTCATTAATTTTTTCCTTGCGATTGGCGAGATTATTTGCTCTTTAATCACAATCATTTCGGTAATGTCCGCTAAAATGACTATATTGTGAATACATGAACGGACGAGGATAGAGGAAAGATCATCTTGCACATTTGGACCGACCATCAGTATGTCGTTTCTGGATATTCCGTTTGACGATTTACATAAGGCTTCAAAAACTACTACTACTGTGATGCGATAGGTAGTAAGAAGTATCTACATTAGGATTTGTAATTTCCGTCATGTGCCCTAAGTCATAAATTTGCGATATACATTACTTGATTCTTAATTAACTTGTTTTCAATGGCATTGAAGACAAAACGAAAAGGCCACGTGTTTCATTCCCTCTCCAAGGGGGAAGGCAGGCTGCTTGAGCTTTCCAAACTCCTTTGGCCACAATCATGGATTCCCAACATACATACATTAAGTATCTACGCATGGTGGGATTAAGGATAGGTGTGATCAGAGTAGGATCGGAAGAAACGGAGTTAGGGTTCTAAGGGGGAAGGTACTACTTCAGCATTCGCCTAAATACCCACACATGATGTGCGTATACGCAGTGACCATGCCGCTATATGTGCATGATGAAAACTCCCTGTAAAACCTCATACCAGGTAGACGGTAACGGGAATTGAACCCATTACCTCCCGAATGCTAAGCAGACCATGTTACCACAACTCCACTACCTCGGTATGGCATTGAATCTATGGATTGTATATCAAGAGTTTTCCCTAACTTAGTTGGATTGGTTACGTAGCAACAAATCTTCCGGTCAATTGATCGCGTTCGTAAGTGTTTGAAAAATGTTGTTCACACTTTTGTTCCTCTACTCATTTTAATCGCGCTAATGGGCATTCTTTTGTTTCCCAGAATTTTTCTAACTGGTTTTGTATGTCTTCATTTTTTGTTTCCTGTAAGGTTGGTTTATTATTGCCCAATTTGATTTGATCTGTACTTAATAAATCCAAAAATATCTCCGCACCGCACAGTAGAATGTCTACCGGATTTTTCATCCGACAAATGAATGTGATTTGGTATCTTTGAAAGTTCGTTATCAAAGGTGAATTGTGGTAAATGATCAGTTAATCTCTCGGTGATTAAAAATGATAAATGTGCTTGGTACTCTGAATACAGGGTGTTCCACGTAGACCTTCAATTAGACGTTTCTAGAGACCTGCGTGTGTACTGGGGTTTTTCGCAGTTTCCAATCGATTAAAAATATTGTTATTGTTGTGCGATTTCCGGTTCTACCGGAAGTCGACGTCAACTCGCTTATTTCAAATGGAATATGCCATTTTTTATTTTATTTTCAGATTGTACGTCAAATTTAAGGGTAACTCTCATTAGCATACCCTATCCTTATCTTTAATAGTTTTCGAGATATCTTGCGTTTTCACAAAAATGATCAAAAAACTTAGTTTCATTTACTCCGTCATATTCCGTTAATTTTTCACCTAGGAAGTTCAAATTTTAATAGATAAATCACGAAGTATAATCGAAGATCTGGGATATAAGAAAGCTAGCTTGATTTACACAGGGTGGCTAAAATTACTGTACCAATTGTGACAAATTAAAAATCAAATAACTCACTTATTTTAAATGGAACGTTCTCTGTGTTTTATTATGCCAATCCACGCATTTTTGAATTCCCTTTCGATTGGTATTTGCACTCCCTATACCTAAATATTACGGATTTGAAGATATTTGGATATTATTGTCACTAAAATAATGGGGTGGTTAACTGTCATGCTGGCTTTGAAACAAAACCCTTAAACGTCACTTAAATGTCATTAATTATTTAGCATTGTTTGGTGAGATATTAAAAAAAATAATGTGATCAATAAAATAATTGCACCGAGGTGTATTATTCTCATAATGTAAATAAAAACAAAGTGAAGTATTTTTAGGAAAAATGAAATTTTTAAAACTTGTAATAATTCATACAAGTCAATACAAAAGGCATTTATTCTAAATATCAACAATATTGAACAATAAGAACGTAAAAATTTATTTAACATAAGTAGGACTTAAATTTAATTATCATTTATGGAGAGTACAATCAAATTGTTAGAGCAACATAATGCGTATTTGAAGAGGGACATCCGGAAAAACTAAAGAACATATCTTTCCGCCTATCCACATGCATCAATTAGAGACGGCAGAGGAAACTTATACCTATTAGGAACTATTTACAGAGTGGTTTGATGGGGCGGTGATCTGTTTTAATTTTACAATAAATGTTCGATATTAGCACCGTTTACTTCCAGGCATTTTACAACCCTTATTCTGACATTACTAGTAGCTCGGGAAATGTATTGCGGCCCTATTGAATTAAAGGCATGCAATACTCTGTTTACCATATTTTCCTTAGTAGTGGGTGGTTCCTGATAAACCTTGCTTTTAATACATCCCCAGATGCTAAAATCTAATAGTATTAGGTCTGACGAACGGGCCGGCCAACGATGAGGGCCATTGTTTGCTATCCATCTGTCCTGGAAAGTATCGTGGAGAAGATCGCTTACTATCCTCGTGTTGTGAAGGGGAGGGGGCTCCATCTTGTTGGTACCATACTTTAGCAACTTCGTCAGGACGCAAGTTATTCATAGCTGCTATTATTACTTGTTGTAGAATATCAAGATACCCAATAACTATTAATATTACACGTAATTAGTTTTGTATCTAGATTTCTTTAACTAATTCCAATCATAAAGAGAACGACAAAGAGATATGCGTTCAATAGTTATATTACGACAAATCTCATATTTTCAAATTTAATTACTGTGAATCGAGAAAATGCATTGAAAATTTTAGGAAAAAATACTAGGAAAAAGTTGCTATACACTTCAAATAATAAAATATGACTTTATTATAAATTTATACTTGTTAGATTTTCGTTATAAATTTGTATGCCAAAAATTCTATTGTACTTCACGGAGCAAAAGACTTTAAAACTCCAACTTTCTTGAAAATAACGTTCTCTAGTTATATGAGGATTTTCGTCAGACCAAAAATGACTATTGTGCCGATTAAACAATCCATTTCGTGAAAATTTGGCCTCATCAGACCATATAATTTTCGTCCTCTTGAGTTTTCACAAAACTCTAAATCAAGCTAGCTTTCTTATATCCCAGATCTTCGATTATATTTCGTGATTTATCTATTAAAATTTGAACTTCCTAGATGAAAAACTAACGGAGATACGCCGGAGGAAATGAAATTAAGTTTTTTGATATTTTTTGTGAAAACTCAAGATATCTCGAAAAACTATTAAAGATAAGGATAGGATATGCTAATGAGAGTTACCCTTAAATTTGACGTACAATCTGAAAATAAAATAAAAAATGGCACATTCCATTTGAAATAAGTTCCGTTAGAACTAAAAGTCCCACAACTATGACAATATTTTTAATCGATTGGAAATTGTGAAAAACCCCAGTATACAAATTTTCAGAATTCTGATACACGCAGTACTCTAGAAATGTCTAATTGAAGGTGTACGTGGATCACCCTGTATAATGATCGAATTGTTGCTTTAGTTTTTGGTGATATGTTTTTGGTTTAATTACTAATCCCCCTAATATGCACGAGGATTTTGTTATGTAGTCCTAATTTATCAAATAATGATTTTGTCATAAAATTTTACCTAATACCGGTATCTATTAGTGCCCTACACCTACGTGCTGCCCCGCGAGTATGTATAGGGTGGCTAACTAAGAATGCGAGGTACTGTATCTGGGAAACTATCCATCGTAGAGGCTTGCGCAAAAAAAAAGTTATTACTAAAACGGCCAATATAAAAACCTGGAAAATATTTTCAAGTTTCTGAAATGGCCGCTAGGGGGCGTAACTGCAATCTTGAATCTAAAAAGTGATGTTTCTGTGAATTCTGCTATATTAACCTAACAAAAAATTAACTGATATTTAAAGTCGAGGATAATCTGACCTTTTTTTGTTTGACACTTTTTAACGTATATCTAAAAATAAAGTGGTGGTGGGGTATTCAAAGGTTTCTTTAAATAACCCCCTGTATCTTCGAAACGGCTAATCCGATTTTAACAAACTTGGGCGCGTTGAAATGGGCTATTCTTGGGCTACAAATGTTATAATATTTAAAGTTTTGTTAGTTTCACATGTCGTCGCTAGAGGGCTTTGTTCGACATTCCGACAAAAACGGTTAATTTTCAACAAGTAGCTAAATGATGCCTAAACAAGCTCGCGAAAACCGCATCTCGAGATCTTGTCCCTAACCTAAAATATCGGCCAAAGAAAGCTTTATACGAAAATCTCTTAAATTTTTATTTTTTTTAACTATGTTTTTCTGGAATTGTTTCTCTTATGTAAGTTGTGCCCCTAAAAAGAACCGATTTAAAGGAGGAAGATTTTTAATGCCCCCGTAAATGCTCGAAATGCTGACCATCACGCTCTATGCATTGCTGAAGCCTCTCATGACTAGACAAAACTGCAGCTTCAATTTCGGCTCTCGGTATGTTACGTATTGCGTTACGAATTCGGTTTTTCATATCTTCTCTAGTAGTAGGTTGAGTTCGAAAGACGATGTCCTTTAAGCGTCCTCATAAATAAAAATCGAGGCAAGTTAAGTCTGGCGATCGCGGAGGCCATTTAGGAGCTGCTCGAAAAAATATGGCCCAATAATCCTGCCTCTCAGTATGCCACACCATACATTTAAACTCCCAACGTCCTTGGCGCTGAACTTCACGCAACCAATGGGGATTTTCTGCAGACCAATAATGCATATTGTGCAGATTGACTCTCCCGTCACTACTGAAGGTGGCTTCATCGGTCCAAAGAATTTGAAATAAAAATTCTCTAACCTTCGATCAAAATCTTCCTTTTTCAAGGCCTGATGCAAAACGACATGATATGGGTGCATTCTTAAAGTAATTAAAACAGGTTTAAACGAATACCTATATATTTTGATGGCTATTAGAACTTACCTATGGTCCTTCAAAATATTTTGAACTGTTGTCCGTGATATGCCCAACTCAGTGGATAATGCTCTTGTGCTAACATGAGGATTTCCTTCAATATAGCCCAGTACACGGTCAATATTTTCTTGTGTTCTTCCAATTCTTTGCCGTTGAAACGTAGGCCGAAAACTACCATTGGTTCGTAAGCTCGCCATTAATCGGGGAAAAAAACTCTTACATCGCAAGGACGCCGATTTGGATATCGAGCCGCGTAAACTCTTTTAGCTACTGAGGCATTCTGATGACATTCAAAATAAACCGCAAGCATATCAACAGCTTCATTATTCGTAAAACGCATTTTGAAAGCACAAAAATTGCTCAAAGTAACGCGAAAGTATTGACAATTATTGACAATTTGAGGATTACGTATGTTTTGTTTAGGTATCTCTTTGCATTGCCTGCTTCTATTAATTGTATTTTTCGTATATATCCATAGTGAATATGCATTTAAACAAACAAAAAATAGGCCTTTCGTATAACTTTTAGCATTGCTTACTTGCCCGTAGTAATTTCAAAAAGGGTGATTGTATTCTGGTGAATAAATTTACAAACATTTAAAATCGCAATTTCTAGGTAACCTATACAGAGCCGAAATTGAAGCTGCAGTTTTGTCTACCCATAAGGGGCCTCAGCAATGCATAGAGTGATGATCAGAATTTCGAGCATTTACGGGGGCATTAAAAACCTTCCTCCTTTAAATCGGTCCTTTTTAGGGTCACAACTTACTTAATAGAAACAATTCCAGAAAAATATTGTTAAAAAAAAATAAAAATTTAAGGGATTTTCGTATAAAGTTTTCTTTGGCCGATATTTTAGGTTAGGAACAAGATATCGAGATGCGGTTTTCGCGAACTTGTTTAGGCATCATTTAGCTACTTGTTCATGAAAAAAAGTCATACCAATGCATTTAATTTTTTTGCGAAAATTAACCGTTTCTGTCGGAATGTCGAACAAAGCCCTCTAGCGGCGACATGTGAAACTAAAAAAACTTCAAATATTATAACGTTTGTAACCTAAGAATAGCTCATTTCAACGCGCCCAAGTTTGTTAAAATCGACTTAGCCGTTTCGAAGATAAAGGGGGTTATTTAAAGAAACCTTTGAATACCCCCCACCACTTTATTTTTAGACATACGTTAAAAAGTGCCAAGCAAAAAAAGTTCAGGTTATCCTCGACTTTAAAGATCAGTTATTTTTTTATTAGGTTAATATAGCAGAATTCACAGAAACATCACTTTTTTAGATTCAAGATTGCAGTTACGCCCCCTAGCGGCCATTTCAGAAACTTGAAAATATTTTCCAGGTTTTTGTATTGGCCGTTTTAGTAATAACTTTTTTTTGCGCAAGCCTCTACGATGGATACTTCCCAGATACAGTACCTCGCATTCTTTGTTGGCCACCCTGTACATTGTTTGTAATCGCGCTGGATAATAAAACAGTGAATTATTAAAGCTAGAATGTGCAACTGTTGTATTTTCAATTCGCGTATTATCTGTTATGTTTGATGTTTGTGCGGAGTTTGTATGTAAATTGCGGCTCGTCTGGAGGTTGATTAACTTCCATCATATCCCGTTTATTAAAGTTATTTGTGTGTAATAAGGAATTATGACACCTGTATATTTTATTCCTATTGGGTGCGGAATAAAGTACGCAATATCTTTTATATTTGTAATTATAATGTTATGTTTCAAAGTTTCAGAGATATTCATCAAAAGCTGTTATTAGACATAGATTTCTAATATTAATAATACGTTTTACTACAAATTTTAATATTTAAATATTTTTTATAATGGGACTAGTATCTTTTTTTTTATACGCTCTTCTACTTCGTTAAAATACGGTAAGACATGAATCGTAAACTAGGATTAGTAAAAAAAACTACTGTTATTATACTTCCTTGGGAAAAATAAGAGGTATGTAATAGCTGGCCATGGAAAAAATATGCGTGGTAACTGTCAAATAAATAAACGCTAACGTTTCAATTCAACTATAGGTTTTGTACATCGTTACTTAACTAAATATTGATTCCAGTGGTTTTTGCTGATAAAAGTGCTTCTTGTGATGGAGTACCAGAAAGATGAGCTCGTAGATATGATTTTTGTACTAGGGGAATGCCAAAGTAGCTCTTTTCTGGCAAGTCGAGTTTATGCAGTGTTACCCTGAACGAAGACAAGCGAAGCCTGGAAAATTACAAAGATATATACAAAAGGGACATTTATACTATACAAAACCAGTTAAGAGTAGACCCATTCAAAGTGAAGAAAATGTATTGTCTGTTATGTGATCTGTTACCGAAAATCATTCAGTTAGTCAAAAAACAATGAGTTCTGTTGTAGTTGGTAATGAAGCGTTCAACGGATTTTGAAGGTTAACCCTTTCCATGTGTATCATATCTAGTTTCATCAACAACTATTTAATATGGATTTGGAGCAATTGGGCCCAACATAAGATTGATATAACTTACAACTTTTTTGATAAGATTTTGTTCTCTGATGAAGCTACATTCCACAAAAATGGATTTGTGAATCGCCATAATTTCCACTACCATTAAGATCAGAATCCGAGGATTTTCAGGCAGGTTTACTATCGACACAAATGGTTAATAAATGTTTGGGGCGGAATTATTGGTAAACATGTTATTGGACCTAATTTTTTTAACGACCATTTGAATAGAGCTATGTATTTTGATTCTTTGCAAAATCATTTTCAAAATCTGTGTGCAAATTTGCCAATAACTGTATGGAATGAAATGTGGCTGCAACACTATGAAGACCTCGGATTGGCAGAGCAGGGCCGTGTAACTGGCCACCCAATCCTCCTATTTAACTAAACTAAACTGGATTTTTTTTTGTGCGAATATGTTAAGGAAATCGTTTACCAAGAAAATATGTAACAAAGAATACGGAACGCGTTTGAGAATATTACGTCCGGCATGTTAAGAGTAGCAGAGTCCTTTGAAACCCACCTTCAGTTGTGCCTCCAAGAAAGGCTTATCGAGATAGATTTTAATTAACAAATTTTGAAATGCTAAATTGTTATCAAAAACTTTATTTATACATACGTTAATAACAATGTCACAATAATTTTAATAATATCCATGTTTGTTATGTCTAATAACAGCTTTTGGTGAATATCTCTGAAGCTTTGAAACATATCAGTATAATTACAAATATGAAAGATGCTGCGTACTTTATTTCGTACCCAATAGGAATAAAATATGCAGGTGTTCCCTTTAAAAGATATAACTTTTACGCCTAGTTTTGATTAATAAGGGGTAGTTTCGGATGAAGACGAATTTAACTAAAAAACGAGTGGGTTTGGGCATAGGGAATGCTTAATAAAATTGATAGAGTAACAAATAAGCTATCCCATGCTGTTCCATTTATAAATATCGAGAAAATCTATGATTCTTGCTTTGGACCATACTGTATACGACTTCCAATACTTGTAGCATTCTGTATAGAAATAAAATATACCATACACATAAAATATCCTACTACAACTAATAATTAATTTCGTTTGTTGTTGTTGTTGTACAGAGTGATTACCATCCATTCGACAAAGAAATTCTCATATCTTTGAAAGCACTCAGTATAATATGCTGAAATTTTGTAATGTAATGTACAAAGTGCGGAGAATTCAAATCTGGAATAATATATAGGGCGTTCCATTAATAAATATATGTTTGTGTTGTCATAGACTATGGGCCACCCTGTATTTGTGAAAATATTTTTAAAATGTGTTGTCTAGTTGCATTTTAATTTTTTTTTCTAATATAAATCATTTAGATGTAGTAGAAGATGGGAGCCAAGATGCAGGACCCTGGATAGACGTTTGAATTTGAATTTGCATGTGATATTATTATTAAGTTATCTAATGTGTCTACAGCACCTTTAGTTTTGTTGTAATCTAAAATCATCTTTTATGATCTTGGTTACACACTGTTATCGTGGTGCATGGTGCTCATGAGCATAACATTTTTATTCCGTTTTGGAATATAGGAAACTATCGACGTGTCCTTGGTTATTTTTCTTTTCAATAGCATCTGCCCAGATCGTTCAGGTAAAAAAATTTCATAGTTACGTTGTGACCTTTTAGACCATAAATCGATCTAGCACAACTCTTTTACCTTGACCTCTCTCTGGAGGTTACCTTCTTTTTTCCTGAGGTACAATTGCATGTTATATGCATAAGCGGTTACAGAATCGCATAAAATCCAAATCTTGATTCCTAATTTAGCAGGTTTATTCGCGATGTACTGTCTAAAAGGACAATGGCCCCTAAAAAGTACCAGTTGCTCATCTACTGTTACATTTTCGTGAACATTATAGAGCTTAGGTAGAATTGCAACCCGTTCATCCCACAAGTCCGGTATGGAAGCTAATTTATCAGTTTGGCGTCGTTGTGGTGAGTTTTATTTATCGTCAAACCGAATTATTTATGCAATTACATGAAATCATTGTAGGGACATCATTGCTCTGAATATTGGACGACCTACATTTCCATCCCACAGACTGTCTGTTGCCTCTCCATGAGATTTATACACTCCAGCTAGAAAAAGTGGGCCAAAATATGCTTTTAGTTCAACTAATGAAACAAATCACGGGGTCATATAGACCCAAACACAGTGAGTGTAACAAATACATTTAAAACAAACTAATTATAATTTTCTGATATCAATCTAGGTGCACCATTATTAGAGTAATAAAATAAGTAATGCAGTGGCAACGAAATAATAAATTAACAAATTATGCACATTAGAAGAACATGATTGGGTCATATTAACGAACACAATAGGAGGTTAAGTAACTAATGCTTTAAGGTGCATTGTGCAAGAATTCCTTTGATTAACTTTAAAACACTAAACTTAATTAAAAGAAAAATTTTTTTCAGGTATTTTTATGCATAATAATTTAATACTGTATGTTTTAGTAGAAACCTTGTTCACATAAAAACTTTAATTTGTGATTGCTTTGATTAACTTTAAAACACTAAGTCTAATTAAAAGAAAAATTTTTAATTATTTAATGCATACAAAATAATCTCACTTAACCCTTAACCTGAAACATGTCTATTTCTACCTTTATTAGTAATATGTCTGAGGGACACCTAGTTTGTAAAACAGACATAACTACTGCAAGTATGCAAGGTTTCTTTTGTTTCTTTTTATTGTAAGTATACCTAAAATAAAAGCCAGAAATATTTTAAAAGTATTGATTTTAACTCAAAACTACATTATGATTACACAAAATAACCATCTTTCATTAAATAAATAACAATATTTATTTTACATATTTTGTATTGTAGCCATGATGGTACGTTAGAGAATAACAGTGGACTGGGTATTATATCTTTAAAGAAGTGCATTTGTACAATAAAATTATAAAAACGAATCTAAGTGACGATTGTCGAACATATTAAATCATACAATTTTTAATTTAAATAAGGACCCGGTTAACATGCAACAATGAATTAAGTTTATCTTCTACACTTACACTGTAAGTAAAATTGTAATTTTTTAATTAAAATCTTATTTTGTAGAAATCACTCTGAAGGAGGACTAATACATTCCAAAATATAAATATATTTAAAAACGCGCCATTACTAATTTTAAACTTAGAATAATTTTAATACACGTTTAATATCCATTATTTGTAACCATATACCTACATCATACAGCAATTATCGTTGAAGATAAGTATTTTTTTTCTAGAAAGTAATTTTTGGATCATAATACATAATATAATGTTGAGGACATTTAAAACATTTGCTTCGAACACTTCATAAACAATTTTTTACTACATTTGAAGAAATTGAATTGAAGATAAAATTAAATATCAAAAAAAGCCATATTAAACTAATTTGTAGTGGTAATGTTTCCATTTCTTTTCAAGAATATGCAAGACATAATGTTAAGATCTTGGTTCTTATATATTGCAATAAAGGTGGTTAAATGCTGGAAGTTACAAAATTTGTGCTTATACCATACAGAAATGTTGTAAGATTTTTTTTCTATTTAGTAATTAATTTACTATAATTACTCTCATCATGGTATGAGCGTTACTTCTAAAGTTGTGAGGTATGAAAGCACCAAACACATTTCAGAATATTTTGTAATTTGTATGACATTACTTATTTTATATAATCTTATTTTCAACAGATGAAAATGTTGAGGTTGGAGAATAACAGCCAGATTGATTGAATAAAGGGAGTTCTAATTAGAGATTACATTATTTTCTTTTAACCCTCCTACTGTGTTAACATTTTGTTTTCACTTATTGTGTTCGGTCATTATGACCCGGGAGCCTATAGTCGTCGTTTTATTGTCGTTAAATTGATATAACAGTAAATAATAAGAAATAAGATTTATTACTTATAACATTTTATTACATATTATAAATGTTATGTAAAGAACATCTGAAAAACGTTGTAGTTAGGTATATACATTTATTTGTTACAGTCTTTACAGTAGTAATATACATGAGCTTTACATAGGTATTTTGAGCAATTACAACATACCATATTAGTTTTTATTATCATTTGAAGAGGGACAAAATTACATCTTTTACACTTGGTTGTGGTTTATTGTTCCCTTACTTCGGCATTACTAGTTGAAGAACGTGATTTTATAACCATTTCAGCTGAGGAATACTTCGTGGGAGACGTTGTCTTTCTTGCAATAATGGAGTGATCAAGGAATTACTCAGTTCTTCAAGAAATAGTCATTTTGTGAGTTTTCCAGCATTCCAGATTGGAGTTACTTTGCACCACAGAACATAAGCGTTGTAAGCTGAAACGCCCATGATATTGTAAAAGATAGTCCTTGGCCATCTTTTAGTTTGACGTCTGCATGTGTATATTATTATTAAGTTATCTAATGTGTCTACAGCACCTTTAGTTTTGTTGTAATCTAAAATCATCTTTTTATGATCTTGGTTACACACTCCGTTATCGTGGTGCATGGTGCTCATGAGCATAACATTTTTATTCCGTTTTGGAATATAGGAAACTATCGACGTGTCCTTGGTTATTTTTCTTTTCAATAGCATCTGCCCCAGATCGTTCGAGGTAAAAAAAAATTTCATACGTTACGTTGTGACCTTTTAGACCATAAGTACGATCTAGCACAACTCTTTTACCTTGACCTCTCTCTGGAGGTTACCTTCTTTTTTCCTGAGGTACAATTGCATGTTATATGCATAAGCGGTTACAGAATCGCATAAAATCCAAATCTTGATTCCTAATTTAGCAGGTTTATTCGCGATGTACTGTCTAAAAGGACAATGGCCCCTAAAAAGTACCAGTTGCTCATCTACTGTTACATTTTCGTGAACATTATAGAGCTTAGGTAGAATTGCAACCCGTTCATCCCACAAGTCCGGTATGGAAGCTAATTTATCAGTTTGGCGTCGTTGTGGTCGAGTTTTATTTTATCGTCAAACCGAATTATTTATGCAATTACATGAAATCATTGTAGGGACATCATTGCTCTGAATATTGGACGACCTACATTTCCATCCCACAGACTGTCTGTTGCCTCTCCATGAGATTTATACACTCCAGCTAGAAAAAGTGGGCCAAAATATGCTTTTAGTTCAACTAATGAAACAAATCACGGGGTCATATAGACCCAAACACAGTGAGTGTAACAAATACATTTAAAACAAACTAATTATAATTTTCTGATATCAATCTAGGTGCACCATTATTAGAGTAATAAAATAAGTAATGCAGTGGCAACGAAATAATAAATTAACAAATTATGCACATTAGAAGAACATGATTGGGTCATATTAACCCGAACACAATAGGAGGGTTAAGTAACTAATGCTTTAAGGTGCATTGTGCAAGAATTCCTTTGATTAACTTTAAAACACTAAACTTAATTAAAAGAAAAATTTTTTTCAGGTATTTTTATGCATAATAATTTAATACTGTATGTTTTAGTAGAAACCTTGTTCACATAAAAACTTTAATTTGTGATTGCTTTGATTAACTTTAAAACACTAAGTCTAATTAAAAGAAAAATTTTTAATTATTTAATGCATACAAAATAATCTCACTTAACCCTTAACCTGAAACATGTCTATTTCTACCTTTATTAGTAATATGTCTGAGGGACACCTAGTTTGTAAAACAGACATAACTACTGCAAGTATGCAAGGTTTCTTTTTGTTTCTTTTTTATTGTAAGTATACACTAAAATAAAAGCCAGAAATATTTTAAAAGTATTGATTTTTAACTCAAAACTACATTATGATTACACAAAATAACCATTCAAAATAAAAAAAATCCTAATATAAAAATGTTTTACAAGTATTGCAGAGTTTCTTAGAACATTGTAAACATATTGCATTGCTTTCTAACATTTAATGCATTTGTATGCAGTTATTCTATTTTTAGTATATGGACACATACTGTACTTCCTTTTTTTGTCTAACGTATCAGTTTTCTCAAGCGCACTGTTTGTTTCTTCTTCAGTCTTTTCAATATTCAATACTTTCGATTAAAGATTTTAATTTTAGCGGTAAATTTGGAATGGAAAGTTTATCATTTAGGAAAAGTTCAATTAGTTAACTTGTCTGATAGTTCAAACCTTTTTATCTTTTGCACATCTTTGAAACATAAGTATAATATGTGAGCATTAGCAGCTGCAATAAAATTGATAATGGCCATCGTCGACTTCTTTTTTTGGCAGAAAAATTAGCGCACGTTTAGTCCATTCAATCGACACCACCCTTTGTAGAGTAGTAGAATTCTATAATTTCGGATTTTTACTTTTTACATCCATTGTTATTGAATGATGCATACTAGATACAAGTGAAACTGCTTTATTTTTCTTCGGAACGTAGCTGACCAGTGTCATATCTTTAGTAAAACCATATAAAGCTGAGCCAATTTCCCTAATTCGTGAGATTTGAAATTCGATTGTAATTTCTGTTTTATTTTTTTTTAGTGTCCCACCATAGGTCAAATTACGTTTTAGCAATTCCTGAACTAATTCAACTGATGAGAACCAGTTGTCTGTCATTATAATTCTGTTTGAATTGATAGTAGGAGGTATAAGTCTGAGAATAGTTTGAGTCGGAATAGAGTGCTTTTTGTCTTCTTCCAATAAAGAAAATCCACCAGATCCTTTTCCACAATAAATGTATGCGTTATAAAAATAGCTTGTTCGCGCATCTGTAAGGGCCAATACCTTCAGTCCATATTTATTTGGTTTTTGAGCATTTATATATATATATATATATATATATATATATATATATATATATATATATATATAGTATATATATATATATATATATATATATATATATATATATATATATATAGTCAAATCTCAAGCATGTAATTAAAATTTCAAACCTTTTGACGGACACCGTTGGTTTAGCGGAAAATAGTGAAAGCATGTTTTCGGGATTTGACTTGTAAAGAGCGGCCAATAGAAGTAGTCCAAGTAAAGCTTTGATTTCAGTTTCATTTGTCGGTCGATAGTTTTGACTACTTTATTTCTGTGAATATTTTCTCTAATGCCATCAAGTTTGATATTTGTCCATTGGATAATGTCCGCATCAAACAATTTTGACCAAAAGTTCTCAACCTGTGGAGTTCTACCAAGAGATTTTTAAATTTGTGTTATTCCTGGTGTGCCTCGTATTATATTGTGTTTTGAAGCCTTGGTTTTTATTGGCTTGGAAGAGCTCCATTTGAAATAATTCTTACATATAAATGATGTAGGCACAGTAGTTTCCACATCAGTAGCTATGTCATTATTACTCTGAACTACATCATCTTCATGAACTTCGAAGAACTGCCACTTATATGTTGTGTAACAATTTCTTCACCTTCTAGGTAATCCGGATCCTCATCAGAAGCATCAATGGATCTAGTGTATCCACCTGCATTTTCATCAGCATCAAAGTCATCCAAACATTGCATCACTTTTTCTTCAAAATTAGGGTTATCAAATCTAAACGTATATATTTCTCTTTTTTTGCGAATCAAAGTCTCTCTTGATGTACTTGGAACTCCTTCCATTGTAAGTAAATATGACTAAAAAATCTCAAAATGGTAGCAACATAAAAATAAATAAAAATATTTTATTATTTACGGCTTGTCTGTAATGTAAACAAAAATAATTCAATCAATTAATATTTAATGGTAAATCACAAATTAAATTTCTTGTAAAGGTTTCTTATGACTCATTTTACGAAATGTACAAGTTAATTTTTAAAAAACGTATGTCGTTAATAATTTCAGAAGTGTACTTATATAAACAAATTAATCTGCAAATAATTGTTGATATACCTTACAAATGTTTTTGTTGTAAAATGAAGTAGAGTTAGTTGCAAAGAACTTATAAGGAGTCGATTTACAAGCACTTCTTTAGTTAATCATTAGTTGGTTTCAACAGAATTTTGAAATCGTTACTTTTATTTCCATTTAAATCAAATACAATAATAGTAGATTATTCTGTAAGACGTGTAAGTTGATCATTATTGAGCTCAAGGTTTGCTGCAAAGTTGATCGAAATATTGATCAAATTACATGTCGAACGCAATTATACTATTTTATCTTCAAGAGACTAATAAGTATCTTTCGGAGTGATGACTGATGACAAGTGTGCATCATTCTGGCAGATTTTTTTGTATCTTAAATTTTCTATCAAAATCGCATTGTCCTAGCCTCATTATTAGTTTCAACATCAATCTCATTATTAGGTGAAACGAATAATGGTGGCGCAAGGCACATGTGTTTCGAATAATACACAAATAAAAGGCAGCAAACTACCGAAATTGACAAGTTTATTAGTCACTCAAGGATAAATAAAATTATAAGTTCAATAATAGTTTTTGTATATTCATGATTTAAGAAGTAAACACTAAAGTGAATGAATTCATTAGTATTGATTGTCTGAATACTGGACATGTTTAGAAATGTCCAAATCAAATTTTCTCTCCTATCAATTAGTGAGTATATATTAACATAACCTACAAAATGCAATAAAATTTAAATACTAAATATTTGGAATGAACAGGAACAGACTACACATAGCCAATCCTGAACAAACTTCGTTTATTGAAAAATTAAAACAAGAACTGAACATGTTTCATAATTTTGGCTTTGTTTCCAAGGAAATACCATAATGACATACCTATTCTACTTTTGAAAATGTACCAAGTTTAAATTGTTCAAAAACTTTCGAACTGTTAAGCAGTCATTTTCACGAAAGTATTCCAAATGGCAATGTCTCATACCTTGTTGAAATTAAGCCGAATTAAACCAAAAAAAAAAGTTGGTCAAAAATTATATGATTGCCAAGTGCATGATATTATTATTGGTCACTTGTACATGTGATAGTTTAATGAAAGCTTTTGTGGGATCATACAGGGTGTAGCGAATTATAGGGACCAAACTTTACCAGGTGATCGAAATGTTCAAAATACGATCATATGAACATGGACCAGGAAGTATTTAGTGTCCAAGATGCAAGGTGTCAAAGATTTTCGAACATTAATCATTTTTTAATAATACAATAATAATTAATTAAACAGTGTATAATTTAGTTAAGATTACACCAATCAATTTCCTCTCCCTTCAGTACATTTAGTAATAATAGTAATTTTTCACCATAAGTCAATAGTAAGCTCTAATCGCAAAGCATTGTTGAAGAAAATGTAAAATATCTAAAACACCAAGCATTAAATAAAAAAATTTCAAGAGATATGAGTTCGTGAATTAAATTTACTATCAAATGAAAGTAGTTTTAAGATCATAGACATACACTGAAAAATATTTGGGGGAGGGCAAAGGTTCTAAATATCGTAACAATTAAGTCGTGAATTAAACAATTATTTGTTTTTCTTTACACCTTTGATACCATGCATCTTGGTACCTAACTAAGCATTTCCCTACCCATGTGTATATGAACTTTTTTTCGAATTTTCAAAAGTTGTATCACCTAGTAAAGTTTGGGACTCCTTGTATTTGTCTATTTTATTTGAAAGGTTTATCTTAACACTGTACAGGGTGGTTCATTTTCGATGATTTCTTATGGGAAGTACCCTTTCTATTACAGATAGACAAAAAGTAATATGGAGTCCTTGTGCTCGATTTTGGTGTTAACTAAGATCCAATAGTCATAATCAAGATATCTCTGACCGTTATTTGCGCAATTAGCTAAAATTGAAAAAAATGACTATTTTCAAAAACTTGAATAACTTTTTTATTTCTAAATGTATTGACAAACTGTAAAAACATTCTTAAGGCACTATTATTATAAGTGGTAGTGCATTCACATGTTTAATACCTCCTTAATTTAAAAAGATATGACATAAAGTTTTATTTTTTTATATGGAAACCGTGTTTTGCTATGACATTTATTAAGGGTAACAGTTGGCTTAGAAAACCAGATATGAAATTGAATTTAAGATATATTCTACTCAAAAAAGAAATTTCACTTCTAGTGAAATATTTTAGACATTTTGTAATTCAAATAAGTTTAATTGTAATGTTGTTCTTGTGGAATGGTAACAAAGTACAAAATCTAAAGATTGTATATAAAATTATCAAAAAACCTCACATGCAAATTGAAATGAAGTGAAAATAAACAATATAACATCATCAGAAATTATGAAAAGCTGATAGCAAATTAATTTTTATACGCATGTAAACACCTAATTCTGTAAACGAACAAAAATATGAACACAAAATATCAATATAAAAAACACACTAAAACTACAAATATTTTTCAAACTGTGCGCCCTCTTTTTGGATGTGGACTTCGCATCGTCTTCTAATTGAATTTATAGAGAGTTATGTATAGATAATGGTGTTAATTGTGTAAAAGGCACACGAACACTTTCTTTAAACTCATTCACAGTATTATTAGTTCTTTTGTATATAATGTTTTTCAAAAAAAACCATAAAAAGAAATCTAGAGGCGAAAGATCGTGTGAACGAGCAGGCCACAAAATTGGTGAGGGGGCTCCATCTTGCTGAAATATGACATTGCAGTATTGTGCTAAAGGAAGACTCTCTAGAAATCCCTCCAAATGAATTCGTAGGGTATCGAGATATTTCATTGAGTTTAATGTTCCTTCATATATGTGATAATAAAAACGTTCGTTTTTAATGCAGCACCACACATTTATTCCAAATTTCCCTTGCCTCCTGCGGACAACACTGACATGAGCGTTAGTATCTGCCCAGTAAGGTAAATTGTGATTATTAAAAATACCATCACTACTTATTTGCGTCTCATCTGACCATGCAATAGAGTTTAAAAAATTAGGCACTGACTTATATACCGGTTACAAAACTCAGTACGCCGCCTTCTGTCGTCTATAGTCAATAAATGTTCTTTCCGAAATCTATAGCAATGGTATTTGTGTTTCTTTAAAATTCGAAGGGCTTTGCTTTGAGACATGCCTACATTAACCATTTTTCTAGATGAAGTTGTTGGCTCTGCTTCGACTTTTCTTCAGAATTTCGTTTAAAGTAAGTTTTTGGCCTAGGGTTTTTAAAAGAACCGAATTTAATTAAATCTTTCTGTAAAAATTAATTAAGATATTGCTTTGAGCTAACAAAAATTTTAATTTCTTTAACTATACCGTCCAAAAATATTTTTATTTGGCTGCTGCCTTTCAGGAAAATTTTGTAAATATAATTCTGATGCCACATTCTTATCACCTTCGGATAATATAAAACACTTTTAACATGCAAAATTTTTCTGAATTTGTATAATTATGCATGTTAATAACTAAATTCCAAGATCACTTTGTTGCACACTTCTAATTTATTATCATTTGTTTTTATTTAAAAAAATCTCAGCCTCCTATGCCTACTGTGTATTCTTAATATAAAACGTAAATAAGAAAAGCCTAAAAAATCAATTAATTATTAAAATAGCATAGAAGTGTTATATATTTTTGAAAAGCACAAAAAATATCATTTAAAAATGTCATAGACAACTATGGTTTCCACATAAAAAATAGAACTTTGTGTTTTTACAGTTTGTCAATACATTTAGAAATAAAAAAGTTATTCAAGTTTTTCAAAATCGCCATTTTTTCAATTTTGGCTAATTGCGCAATATCGGTCAGAGATATCTTGATTATGACTACTGGATCTTAATTAACACCAAAATTGAGCACAAGGACTCCATATTACTTTTTGTCTATCTGTAATAGAAAGGGTACTTCCCATAAGAAAACATTGAAAATGAACCACCCTGTACAGATGACTTTTATGGAAAGAAAAAACAATTTTGTTTATATTGGGGAATTAGGTATCTTGAATCTGTTGTATTAAGAATATTTTAAATATACACGTAAGGCGTTCATTTGACATTTATGGTTATCTGATGGAATTGATTTTTGATAGGTTATACAGTTATATAATGGAATATCTTGTACGGATTAAAAAATAAATTTCAAATTTCCGTCACTTCCAGTAACATTACCAGAAGCAGGTGGTAACTTTGTTATTACATATTTTGATTCAGTGTAAATCTCTGATAACAGCGATACCATAATTATTTGCATATACTCATGTCAGCCATTTTGAAGTTATTCTTTTTTTTTATATTTGATCACGTGATATCAACTTTTTAAAAATGTATCTTGTACAATAATTAAACCAAAAATTAAAAGTTTTAGCAGAGATAAATAAAAGTAAACTATTTCTAAAAATTGCAAAATTTTATCATATATTATAATGGGTGTTTTAATAAATTCACTGTTAATTTAAGATATCTTAATTGTCTAATAGTCGACTGTTTTAAATAGCACGCCCAGTATATTTTGACTTTAACCTCTTCAGAATTCGGTTATGATTAAATCTATATTAGCATTCCTTCTACCCTATTTCAAACCTCCAACCTCCAAAATTGAAATTAAAAGAAATGAAATAGTTTTAATAACATTTTTTTAGATAATTATGCAACATCTTTTAACATTAATGTGTGTCAAACAGACGTTCAGAACTTTATGACAGGCAGAGTTTAATAGATATCTAGATGCTAACTTAAATTAAATGAAATGAAATAATTTTAATTTCAATTTTTTTAGGATAATTATGCAACTTCTTTTATAGGAAGTTCATTACGAAAATAGGAAAATTGTAAAAGCAAATACAATAATCTATGTCAGAATTTAAATTAACAGTGATATACTTTTACCTTTACCTGTCACACTTTTCCTTCTTGTGGTAGGCAAACATTAAAAAGCCTTGCACAACTTATTCTCTCCTCTGAGATCCTTCTCCAACCTGCTCGATTCTGGTTTATGTTGGTTGCCTCACTTATACCTTAATTCAATGTGCTGTGTCTAATACAATTTTAATTTGGCAGTATTGTGCTTCAGGGTAATACATATTCTTCATTGTAAAGCTATTTGAATTATTGCTAATTTACCATTTTCCAAATTTAAAACTAGAATTATAGGTTTTGTAATTTTTAACACACTATTCTTTTGATGAATATGCGGCGAAATGTCATTTTTTGTTGTAAGTTGTGTTAATTGTGTAATATAATGGCAGTTTTATATGTTCTACTTTAATTTTACATCAGTTCTTGCATTAGTGTTACTCAACCGGCCAAGTGAATAATAAACATTATGCCAACGCTGTTACTTTTACTTTTTATGTCCACAAATGAAATATGTATCTATGCAATTTAATTTAATATAAACTTTACATTGATCTCATTTCATGTGACGAAATAATTATAGCTATCTTTCTTTCATAATTTGGAACATGCAATGTACTCTTCTAAGATGAACAATGCAGTCCCATAGTAAAAAAATTGAATAACCAAAATGGCTGACATGAGTCATGATTTTCAGAAATTTTAATACCTACTACCAGGACAATCGGACATTGATACATAAGTTTCTAATGAACACCTTACATGAGCACAGTGTATATTATAAAATTTGTATACAGGTTTTTTTGGTGTTGTTAAAGTGGAAAGAGAACTAATTATTTTATAAATACTAAGCTATATTTCCAATTTCAGATTCTTTTGTGATTGTGGTGCAGGAACTTTAACAAATCAGTGTCAATTGCAAGGTGAACCAACTCAGGATACAGACACGTTGTATGACTCTGCAGCTCCTATGGAATCTCATACATTAATGGTTAATTAAATATTTAAACTAAGTTTGCTGTGTTTCTCGTTAAATAGAACATTATTGTAAAGTGATGCGTCTGTGAACAGTGTTGTTTTTCACATTAAAACTTATTTTGTAGTGTAGTGCTTGTGCACACAATGTTAAAAAATCACGACTGATATTGAACATTTTTTTATTGTTTGTAGTTTTTAGAGACAATCATTACAGGCTTCCACATATTGTCTTGATAGGGTTTGGTTAATTTTTAGTGTAAATTTTTCAATTAAAGTTTCAAGAGCAAACAATTTTAATTCTGAAAAAAATATGTCCATGATACTATGCACTTGTGTTTATTTATTTTTAAAGAAATGTTTACTGTCCCTATTTTAATTTTTCCCTTGTATAGTTATTTATAAATTTTAAATAAGCAAACAATAATTGGTACTATGCTTCATTTAAAAAAGAATCTTAACACAGCAATCTATGACTGTCAAACATGCATTTCTTCCAAATTTTTTATGCTTTTTAAATGTGTCACCTATTTTATAAACCCTTTTTCTAAGTTGACACCTTTATTTGATTCCAAAATTGAAAATATTGACAACTACCTACTTTATTCAACTTTCTGCATGATCTTTTTTGCAATGCAGCAATTTCGTTTGAAATTGAAACAATTGAGAGTAGTTCATTTAAAAAGTGAGAAAAATTTAATAGAAAATGTATATTTTATATGTTAAATAATTTTGTGGTCAATTTGATAAGTAATATCATTATTTTTAGCTATAGTACAATTTTTCCATTTATGTTATCTGAAGCTTTATCGTCAGTGATACACTCACAATCGCACTTTGCGATTCAAATAGTGAAATTTAGATATAAGTAAACGTTTTTATTATAGCTAAAGCGTTTTGTATAATAAAGCGTAAACCCAGCCAAGTAAGACACATAAAATGTATAGTAAAAATATTAGATAAGTACTTTAAATTGTTTTTAATTTATACATGGTTAAAAACCCTATTAATTACACTGTTAAGATTATTTTATTAACTGTAGGTTAGTTATTTATTATTTTTTAGTGGACTCGTTCATTACAGTAACTTTCCAAAAATTTATGGTTTGTTAAAATTTATTGTTGGATTTTACCCATTAGTTTTTAACTTTATTTGTTTTCTTTTGTTGTGAAAAGTATTATTGGAAAGTTACAACAGTTTGACTGAAAAAAAGGATTGTTTCAAAAATAGTTCCTAATACTGTCAGTTCTTTATGTATTTGTTTGCATATGTTAAATAGTTATACTTTTAATTTTTTTTGTACAAAAAATTTTGCCAATTTCACGATATCTTTATATCACTGCCCAAAGTAAGGAATATACATATATATATGTAAACAGTATAGAAATTGAAATTCACAATTACATTTCACAAAATGAATGATGTCGCTGATTTTTAATTTTTTAAGATATATTAGAGCTTTAAAAATTAGAATTGTAAATAAGTAGGTATCAAGAGTTAATTGTGTGATACGGTCACTAATATAAGAATCTTATGGGTGTGTAGAATGCAATATTTTATCGGTCAGTATTTTATTTCACAAGCTACTTTCGTTTTTCATATTGATTAGAAGACGTAATTGCATTGCTTACTAAGGTATTATTATATAAAAAATTTAATTTTAAGGTCACGCATTTTATGGTATTTAAAACTTTTAATACTAATTTATTCCGAAACATTTAAGGTGCCATAACCTAATTCTTAATAATAAGAACTTACTTTTATGGCTATACATTTATTATTATTCTTGCCTCGTTTTCACATGTTGTTAAGAGATTGAATTTAATTTAAAAATGGATTGGATAAATTTAATGAACCAATATTGATAATTTATTAAATTTGTGATTTTATTTTGGTGATAAAAATTTTTGAATGATTATAACGTCACTGAACATGTAGGCAACTACAACTTAATAAAAGTTACTATTTATTTTAATCGCTAGCATAAAGGAGAAGAAATTGAAGTTTCAGAGCCTAATCAGTTTTTAAGTGCTTCAATGATTCGAATATGACTGTAGTCCATGTATATCATATTGTAACATATGTCTTTCTACGATTATACTAATTCTAAATATAAGTACTATAGAATAAGTTATTACATAACAATTGGTCAGGCTTGTAGATCAATCTGACATCATTAGTAGCATTAGCACATTGTATTGTACTGTGTACATTATTATATAAAAATATATATGGATTAATATGAAAAAGTGCTAAATTTCAAATGGTTTAGTTGTCACATATTGTACTTGCTCCTGATGCCATTTACCTACACCCACAGCTGGTGCTGGTAAGGTTGGTCGTCCACAATATTCCAGCTAAAATAGAATAATTAGTAATATAAACAAATATACAGAGTATTTACATTTTTTCCTAGTAAGTTTTCGAACCGTGGTTTTAAAAAAGTCCATGCTCCCATATTCCTTGGCTCTTCTTGGCTCCATATAAAATCTGAAGTTTAAAAGGGTAAAATTAAAAAAAAATTATGTAAGATGTAATACATTTTGAACTTCTCTGGATTACTTGTAAGGTTTTAGTTTTAAATCAATAGATGGTTTAGGACAATGGCAGTTTTCTGTAACTGCAAAAAAATGTATAAATATTATTTATGCTGTGCCAGTAGGTTTTAGTGAGGATAAATTGTTAAAAATTTAAATATTCCAGAATGTTATTTAGGAAATTTCAAAAATTAGCATTTTATAAAGATGATCTTATAAAAACATCATTAGTATAGGCACAGATGAACACACATTGTATATCTATGGTATAGGCATATTAGACCTATTTTTGGAGACGAAAAAAATTGTTAGAAAGCTGATTCCTTCTGGAATATGTTCCTTAGGTCCCCCAGTACTTCTCCAGAAAAGTCTGGGCAACCTCCTTAAATTTTAAAAATGGCATTTCTCGGGAACGGGGTCGTAAACAACACCCCGTTGGTACTAAAATGCGTGTTTCTTGCAGGAGAACCATATACTTACAATAAAAGTCAGATTTCATAAAAAAAAATATTTTTTTTTTTTGAAAAAAAAAATCTTTGTGGCATTAAAATTTGTTCTATAAGAATGTTAAGCTAACGATGTATGTAATGTTTTAGAAAAAAAAAACAAATTTTCTCATTAATAAACAGTTATTTGAAGTTGATACAATTTAAATATAGTTATTGGAAGGCTCTGTCTTGGTGACTGACTGTTGTCGAGCTTATGACTGTTCCACAGTAATGGCCATTTTAAGGAATTCCAATATGGCGGCCGTTGTTAAGGGTGTTCTTGACTTTTATTGTAGTTTATTCTCCTACATGAACAGCGCATTTTAGTGCAAACGGCGTGATTCTATGAGAGTCCGTTCTCGAGAAATAGCCATTTTGGAAGAAATCAAGATGCGGTTATTTTCTCATAATTTAAGGAGGTTTCCCATGTCAGATTTTTGGCGATTTTTCTGGAGGTCAGTGGGAATCAGCTTTCTAACAATTTTTTCCGTCTCCGACCCTAATTTTCCTATACTACATATAAAACTTTGTCATTAAAAAAAAACTATATCAATTGATGAGATTTCTGCTATTTTAAATTGACTGATAAGTACTTTATCAGGTTAACTACGGCACCAGTCCTGGGGGGGACCGGTGTTCATGTTTGTTATGGAATGGAGCTGAAAATTCATAAACTTTGAAATTTTACGGAACTTTTAATTACCATTATTTTATTTTTTATTGCAATTTTACAAGTAGCTTTCTAACTGTAATCATGTTTAGAATTCATATATGCTAAAAAAACTACTGATCCCACAGTACCGGTTATGCATAGAAGTCATATTGCATTACTTATGTGCAGCACCGGTCCCGGGGGATCGGTGTTGGTTTAATTATAAATAAGTCTACGTAAGGCAAAATTTTTAATTGTAGGTGGTGAAAAACATGTTCATATATCTGTTGCTGGTTAGTAATAAAAATATTATTTTTAGTAAAGTTATTCAAATAACATTTAGATACATGAAACCCCTAAAACAGTTGAAGAAGAACGAGCGTGCCCTATTCAATGTTCGTCAAAAGATTTTGTATGTGGCAATTCACCTTTGTAAATGCTAGAAAGTGGTTGGAAGTTAGATTTCGATTCAGTGCAAGATAAAAACTATCTGCAGACATCAGCCTTAAAATTTTCTTGTGAGAATAGTTTTAGTGATGATTGCATAGAAGAAACATACTGAAAATGTTGATTTCCATAACTTTAATATCTTTCATCACTTGCTCTCCCATCTCACTTTTGGTATACCCCCTGTTATTTTCCGTCCTGTCACTTCTCTTATTAACGTATCTGGTTCTCTTCTTCTTCTTAATATGTCCATACCATTTAAATCTTTGAGCCTTAATTATTGCTACAATATCTTCTCCCATCTTCACTTTTCATTTCTTGGTTCTTTAGTTTCCTCACCTCTCCTTCCTCCGTTATAGCCAGTCCCATCATTTTTCTTTTTAGTATTCTCAGATCTTCATCTTTTTTGTTCAGACACATTATCTCTGCTCCATATGATATGACTGGCCTGATTCCCGTTTGGTATATTTTAATTTTGGTGTTTTTACTTACATTTTCGCCCTTTAAGAATCTTATGTCTCCATATCTCTCTATATCCTACCCTAATTCGTTGTTTCCACCCTTCCATTATTTTTTTCATTTATGATTACTCTGAGGTATTTGTGTGTTGCCCTCTAGTTATCAACATGTACTTGGTTTTTTCAGTATTTACTTCCAGCCCCCTCCCTGCTTCTTCCATTAACTGCAGTACTATCTTTTCCAGGCTTCTTTTGTTTCTCGCCATCAGAGCTAGATCATCGGCATATCCTACTATTTGCGTCATGTTCTTCGCTATTGTTCTTCCTCTATTGCGTTTATTTCTCCTTAAGTAAGGTTGTTGACAGTGTGTCTTCCTGCCTCACTCTTTTTTCTATTGGTATTTCTTTTGTTGGTCCTTCTTCTGTTTGTACATTTGCTCTCGAGTTTTCCATGGTATTTCCATTTCTGGTTCAAGTTATCTTCGATCTATACTGTCGAACGCCTTTCGAAAGTCGAGCCAACATTATGTGCAGATCCATTCCATGCTTGTAGAATTTTTGAACTGTTTCTGTCATTATATGTACTGCATCCATTGTTGATCTACCTGCTCTAAAACCTTGTTGATATTCTCCTAGTTTCGGTTCTGCGTATCTTGCTAATTTGTTCTAGATAACCGTAGTTAGTATTTTATATGTTGTGTTTAGTAATGTTAGCGGTCTATAGTTGTCGCACCTCTTGGGATATATATTTTTTTAAATTAGTATTATCCATCCTATGTTCCATTCAATAGGCATTCTCTCCGTTATCCATACTTCTCTGATTATTTCGTGTATCTTTTTTAGTAATGCCAACGTTTTTTATTCGTTCATAATCTCATCTGGGCCTGGCGACTTTTTGCTTCATTTGTTTGATTACCTATAGGTATTCTTCATACTTTGGCATTTCTTCATATCCATTTCTGTCTTCGTTACTTATATTATTGTCTTCCTGCTTCTTTTTTATGCGTTCTTCTTCCTCAAAGAGTGTTTCAAAGTAGGTTTCCCATGCTTTTTTTCCTATTTTTGTGAATGATTTTTTAACCTTATTTCGTATTTTAATGTTTTGAAATAAATTCCCATTCTCTGCTATTTTTTTTCCATTTCTTCTTTCCTTTAAAGAATTTTAAAGCATCTTTCTCTATCCCATTAGTTCGTTTTCTCTATTCGTTGCTATCCATTTAAGCCTGGTTAAGTTCTTTATCTTAGTCTTGTTTTCGCATTCTTTCCTTTTAGTTTCTCTTTTTTCTCCTAATATATATATATATATATATATATATATATATATAAATATACACGAGGCGTTAAAGAAAGTAATTGATGCAAGGTTGAAAACAGTTTATATTGTAACATTTTGTGCATTACCTGACTGCTTGATTAAGTAAATACTACAATTTGTAGAATAAGAAAACCTAGTGTAAACAACAAAATTTCCTGGATACTTCCATATGAAATGTTTGGCCAAATATTAATATTAAAAATTTAAAGACCTCAACATTTTATTGTCTAGGTATCTAATGTAACAATTTTATTTATTTATTTTAGTGTATCTAAAAGATCAGGATTTCAGGAAGTAATAACATCCTAAGCATTAATAATGTTTGATTTGACAAGATCCATAATATTAAACAAATCAGTCTAAAGTGTTTATATTCATCAAAGATTACTTTTAATAGAATCCTTTGATTGATAACTTATATTACATCTGAATTAAGTACGTACATATTTTGGTTCACAGAATGAAGTTAAAAATATTTGAAATCCCATTTTTGATTTGTCTTTGTTAACCCGAAACATAGTACTTTTAGTGGTAATGCGAAACATATGGTCTATTGGACTAGGATAAGTAAAGACTGAAATAAAATAAAAACAAATATATTTTCTTTTTAAAATGAAAGATTTATTAAATATAATATTTTTTTTTTAAATACAAGGGTTATTACGTATAAACAAACAAAGAAATTTACATACTCCAAGATAAAACAAAAAATTTGATATAAGTACTAATTTTGAAGTCAGGTAACACAAACCTTTCTGCTACACTCCAAACAAATAGCATTTGAGCAACGGACACCTCCATAATTTGTCTTCCTCATTTTCGTTGATGGACAAATGCTACACAATTTTCTTTTCGGAAGTTTATCGTCTGGAACATTGTTGCCTATATTCTCGATAGGTAGATTGGAATTTATTCCCAAAACGATCTCTATATCCTTCCTTAGGTATCGAGGAAGATATGTTTTCAGTCTTTGCCTCAGATGAGGCTGAAGTAGTTCAAAAGCCAAACTTTTTACAAATTTGAAACGAGAAAATAATTAATTTTCCTTGTAACAAAGATGAAGAATGTAACTGTTGACTTATGTTTACAATTGTATAAAATACCGCTAAGGGCCAACGCGGTTTGCACTATAATTGGCACATTTCGTGTCTAAAACATCAACTCCTGATTTTGTACTATTGTAGTATTTAATTGTTTCCGGTTTTCCCAATTCATAGTCTTTGGTGTGATGCATAGAGGATAATAAATGCACAGCTCTATTTCGCTTTGGTACATATGATATCAAGGTTACGTCTTTAGAAAAACCATTGAATGTTGTACCAATACCCCTATTTTTATTAGCTTGCAATTCCAAAGGAATTTCTCGCTTGTTTTTTTTTAGGTCGAATCTAGAGACCCGTCAAATACACGAAAAATTTGGCGAATTATAACCTCAATCTATGAAATAAAAAGAAAAATTCAAATCTACGGTAACCTAGGATCCTCAGTGAATTGTAAAGTACCGTAGCTTGTATTCTAGGTTACCGTAGATTTTAATTTTCCTTTTTATTTTCCATTTTTTTACAGATTGAAGTTATAATTCGCCAAATTTTTCGTGTATTTGATGGGTCTCTAGATTCGTCATTTTTTTTAATGTACCCACATAAGTGAGGTTACGTTTCTTCAACTCATTGACTAACTCTATTGAATAAAAATAGTTGTCAGCGGTAATATTTCGGTTATAGCCCTCTATTGGTTTGGATAGTCGGATAACACATGGAGCAGGTTTGGAAAGCTTCAGTTCTTCTGAAAGCCCAACACAATCCGAATCCATATATATATATATATATATATATATATATATATATATATATATATATATATATATATATATATATACCCATTATAGGAATACGAGCTCTTAGCATCTGTCATGCACATTACTTTTATGCCGTTTTACTAGGCGTGTAAATTCGAAAACCACAGTGACCTCTAAATGGAAGAAGCATCGCATCCACAGTTACACAATCGCCCAACGTGAATAGCTTCTGGTAATTAGACACAAAATTATGGAAAATGTTAGAAATAGCCGCTGTTTTATCAGTTTTCCTCCGCTCTTCGCGATTCAAGCTATTGTAAAATCTAAGACAAGATAACAATATTTCAAACCTTTTCAACGGCATTTCAAAACATCTTTGGAAAACAGTTGAAGCATATCTTCATGAGAAGGTTTTACAATTAAAGATACCATAAAAAGTCCAAGCAAAGCCTTTATCTCAACTATATTTGTGCATCTGTAGTTTGAAGTAGGTATGTGTCGAATCAGACGACTTTTCATTATAATAATTTTTTGGTTTGTCCATGTCACATTTCTTCTAGCATATCATCATCAATCAACAAATTCTAAATATCTGACTTAGAAGGGCTATTTCCCAGAGTCCTGCTTAACGCTGTTAGACCTGGTAATCCTGTGATAATGTTATGTCTTCGAGTCCTTGTGTTTCTTGGAGGCACCACCCCCTGCCATTGAAAACCATTTTTCCTTTGAATATGTTCATATGAGCCGCTTCTGCTTGTAAAGAATCGATTCTGGATTGTTGTAACTCATTTGAAGGTTCATCTAATTCCAAAAGCTCGGGTTCTGAATTCGATTCTTCACCGCTAGAAGATTCACTTTGCTGAATTACATAGTCGGGATCTTCATCTGAGTCATCTATAACATCTCTAGTCTCCTCATCAGTCTCTCGGTCTGATAAATATAAATCTTGATCTTCAGAAAGTAGCAAGGCCTGTATTTTATTAGCAAAATCTGGGCCGGTCAGATTTACTGTCTTAGTACGGCCAGCGCTGCTAGGTCCTGCTCTATCCCGGCTCACTATACAGATTATGAAAGTAATTATGTTTATTAATACAAAATATAAAATACCTTATTGTTCATCAATACACAATCCGTAACAAGGGCCTCCTAGACCTGTCATAAAAACACCGTAATCCGAAACACCTGGCCTACTAGATCTGCACGTTTAGAAAACTACTGTTACTACGACGCAAACACTATAGGAGTCATGACGATACTGTAGGAATATGCTTGTTTTAGACTGCTCAGAAGATATTTAAACGGATGTGCGCGTGGGGCTTGCACTGTTGCCGTGATCAGCAGGCATTCTATGGCTTGGGCCTGTAAGACCGGGTTAAGGCTTAAAGTTTCAGTACTTTTAATTATAAATACCGCGAAATGGGGTGAAGTGATACAATGGGGTAAACTGATACAAAATGCAGGGGTTGTAAAAAATCCCAGTAATTAAATTTGAAAGTATATGTCGGCAACAATGGTGTGCTCCAGTCCATATTGGTCAGTATCACTAAACTGTATGTACAGTTCAGTGGTCTTTATTAATGTCTCTAGCAGTCACCTGATTTTTCCCGCTAATTTTCATGCACATTTGGTTTGTTTACTTTTTGGGGTTATATTGTGCAGTTTTGAAGGTGTCGTGAACTTTACTTCCAGAACACCGATCCAGCATTTTAATATGACTGAATTTGTCACATAATGTAAGTATATAATTCATAATATGTAATTTTAATTCAGAAATCAAAACAGTTTTTTAAAAAATAAAATTTTAAAAATGTTGGTCCCGCCCCTGGTGAAATGATACATGTATCACTTCACCCCAACCTAAAATCCAACTAAATTCTTTTTTTTTTCAGATAAAACAGATATTCCAAGGTTTTATGAGACCCCCTGGGAGAAAACCTTTGAGAGAATACGATTCTGATATTTTACAAAAGGCCGTGAATGCAGTAAGATGCGGAAAATTATCGTTTCGTGCTGCTGCGGAAAGTATCATATCAAAAATACTCACCAATAGGCGCATGGTGGGCAGACAACTTTGAGTTCCATGGAGGAGTCTGTTTTGAAAGGTAGGTAGGTAGGTAGAGCGTTAGAAAATATAACTAGGTCTAGTCTACTATAATAAAACATAGCAATGTTATAATACGACCGTTGGTCCTTCTCGGAGAATGGGATTTCCCATTAACATTCATGGATCTGGGTCTCGCTGTCCAAGGATACTTGGACTAGCAAGGGAGGACCGTAAGGAAATTCAGAAATAATCTACTAGGTGAGGATTGGGTTATTTCCTTCCTTAAGAGACACAAATAGCAGCTTAGCTCAAGAATGAGCCAAAATATCAAAAGGGCACGAGCAGGGGTTTATGCGAAAACAATAAATGAGTATCTTGACAATCTGGAAGAAATCCATAGGGTTGTCCAGCCTTGCAGCATCCTTAACTACGACAAAAAAATCTGACCGACGATCCAGGCAACAAAAAATTTTTTATAGAAGGGGTCAAGAGCTTCCGGAAAAAGTAAACGACTTTGCAAAATCTGCAACGAACTTGATGTTTTCTTGCAGTGGTGGCGGTAATGTGTTACCAATTTACGTAAAAGTTGAAAATTTGTATGACTCGTGACGTTTGGGAGGTCCTAAGGATCCACATTACGGGTGCACAGAGTATGGTGTGACCAAATCCATTTTGAGGACTGGTATTTTACAGTAGCATTATCATACCTGCAGAAACCGTCGCAACCGAGAATTCTCATAGGGGACAATCTCTCAAGCCATTTTTCCCAAGCTGCTTTGGCATCATGTGGAGATAACGGAATTACATTTACGATGCGTCCCAAATACTCAATGCATCTGGTCCAGTCTCTAGATTTGATCATTTTTAGGCCTTTAAAACGTAAGTGGACGTCACTGCTTCAAAAGTGGAGAAATCAGGGTAACCAGGGCTCGCTGAGTAAGATCCATTTTCCACCAGTGTTGAAAAAACTCGTTGATGAGCTGTGTGACAGTTGTGGGGACATTAGAAGTGGTTTTAGAAAAACGGGTATTGTTGCGTTGGACCGCCAGGAAATATTGAAACTGCTGCCCAACAAAGGAGTCGGTGTGAATACTGTTCGCGTTGAAGAATATATGAATGATTCTGTGATAGGTCTGCTTCGGGAGCTACGCCATGGAAAAGAAAAGCCCAGACCAAGAACCAGTCGGAAGGAAATGCTCCTGGTTGAATGAGGAAAAAGTGTCAAATCTTGGAGAGGGGTCGGCGGATAAGCCGAAATCGGCAGAAGAGTCGGAAACGTCTCATGATAGCACAGGCGAAGAAAGACTTTGATACTGATGCCTCAGAAGAAAATAAAGGATCTGAACCAATTCCAGAAATTAATTATATGTCCATCCATGAAGGAGACTTTATAGTAGTAAGATGTAATTATCCGATCACAAAAAAAATAAATTGTATTGTTCTCAGGTGACAAGAGTGAGCGAGAACTGCAGTCATAACAACAGGATCATAGAAGTGTGTTTTTTTAACGCAGTATAAGTGTCATAGAGACATGTTTGTGTGGCCTGAAATTAACGAAAATAGGGTAATGTATCCTCACGAGGTGATCACCCAACTTCAGAAGACCGAGGAACTGCGCTACGCCGCCTGCAATTTTTAAAAAATCACCTTTAGAAAGTAATACAACGTTTATTTTATGTGGTGTATCAGTAGTGTACCTACCATTTCACCCACCTACCTAGGGTGAAGTGATACAAGTAGTGATAAAAGAAAGAATTTTGAGAAAAAAATTGGATCATATGACTAAATAGTCTGAAGGTAGAGCTATAAAATCATGGGTCCATTAAAAAAAAAGGTGTAGCGTGTCAATGCAATTTGAATTTGAAAACTGTATCACTTCACCACATTTTACGGTAATAACTGTTATTTTGAATTTATTGAAGCTATTTAGTACTTCTTTTAGGCACCATAAAATGAATATCAAGATACGAAGTGTCTGTGTAGTAATTTGACTAGGCAATACAAGTGTAATTCAAATTTATCGGTGGGAACGAATTACAATAACAACATACTTTTTACATTGGGAAATTTCTTTAGTTCTTCTTGTATTTCATAAACAGGAAATGGACAAAAACATTCAATACGTATAACAGCAACATCATTTCTTCCGTTGGTCTTTTGTGCTTCTTTTAAAGAATAGTAATGCTTGCCAGAGCAGAAAATCATTTTTGTAATTCCTAGATGTTCTGAGACATCTTCACCTAAAATTAAATGTTATGTTTACAATCTATATTTACTGAGCATCAATTAAACCTATCACTGGTAAGTAGGTAGTTCCAGGAGACATATCATCTAAACTAGATGTAGCAGTGGAGAGTCGTAATAGAGTTTTAGGTGCAATAACAATAAGTGGTTTACGATAGTTACGAATCATCTAAAATAAAATTGCTAAGGGTTATACTTAAAATAAAAATGGTTTGGTAACCTGTCTTCTCAACAAATGAAAATACTGTGCGGGTGTACTTGGTTGACAAATTTGTATGTTTATATTATCACTATCTATTTCATTTTCTTTTGAATCTGATAATTGTAAAAACCTTTCTAGTCTGGAAGAACTATGTTCAGGACCTGCTCCATCATATCCATGTGGTAATAGAATAACAATACCAGAATTCCATAACCATTTTGCTGTAATTAGAAAGAGAACAATTGCTATTGTCATATACTTTAATGTAGGTACTTACCTTCCCCACTTGCAATGAAAGTATCAAAAATAATTTGAGCTCCATTAAAAAAATCACCAAATTGTGCTTCCCAAATGATCAAATTTTTTGGATTTTCAACACTCATTCCATACTCAAAACCTAAAACGGCTTCTTCAGATAAAATACTATTTGCTATCTAGAATTATCTATCAGTAAATAAATTATTTGATTAAGTATAGCCAACGTGAACCTCTAAAAATCCGAGTTGTTCATGATGAATTTCATTTAGAGGGATATGAATATTGTTGGTGTCCTGGTCTACGAGCATCACATGACGGTGTGAGAAAGTTCCTCGGCCAACGTCTTGACCACTTATTCGTACATTATATCCTAAAATAAGTATAGCATTGTAATACAGCATCAAAATTTAAAATTACACGTAGGGGAAGGTAGTACATTGTGAGATGGAGGACACAGATCGACATTAGCTTTATTTAAAATATCCGCCTTTTTAAAACAAGTTCAACCCATCCCATTTATACGTCATTTATCAGTAAACACGTACGAAAACACTGGGGCCTTCATCTGCTTGAATTGAAGTATTATTGAGAAAGTGATTATCTGCAGGTAAGTTCTGTTCTGTTTTCGCTTCAAACGTCCTGGTCCTAAATGCCTTCGATTTTTCAAAATACTTTGTATTTAGTGCGCCACATATGGGTTTGCTCTTTAACCTCAAAATGCTTTCAGTCTCCCGGCCATTCTGATATTTGCGTTTTATTATGCCAAGCTCCTTTGGTACACATTGAGACAGTCTTACTGTACACAGTAAGACACCATTGATATATGTCTCACTGTGTACTTATCACTGTTTTATCATCCCGTAACCATTTACATTCATTTTTAAGGTATGGTGCGTATAAAAAAAGATAAAAATTGGCGCCACGTCATAGGAAGCTATGGAAATAGCAGTGCGAATGGTTATAGATGAACAGCATTCCATAAGAGGCGCGGACGAAATTTGCAATATTAAATTTCAGTCACTAGCACGATACGTCAATAAAGCCAAAAATGAGGAAGGCGGAAACATCGAAAACGTACCCGTGGAGCCAAATTATTCCAACAGGAAGAGTTTGACTGAAGATGATGAGCAAATTCTTGCGGAATATATTATAGTTTGTTCAAAAATGAAGCCTATGGGTTTACCCCGGAAGGCGTGAAGAAATGGGCCTATGAATTTGCGACAGCGAACAACCGCAGTATACAGGATTCTTGGAATGCCAATAAAAGTGCTGGGAATGAATGGTTAAGATCATTTGGAAAACAACGTAGAAATCTAAGCATACGTCAACTTGAGCAGTGCAGTCTTAGTCGACTCGCATCTTTTAACGAGACTAATGTTAAACTGTTCTCTTCAAATCTTAAAAATATTTTAGAGAAAAACGAAAAGTTAAGAGATTCCTCTAGAATATTTAATCAAGATGAAACCAGTACGACAACCGTTCAAAAATCAAGAAAACTCGTGGCTGAAAAAGGGGCGAGGCAAATTAGCCATTGTACAAGTGGTGAGAGGGGAGTACTTGTCACAACGTGCGCCATTATTTCGGCATTTGGAATCTTTCGCCAGCAATGGTTTTTCCTAGAAAGAAATTTAAAGAACGTATGACATGTGGAGCTCCCTCAATGACTCTAGGATTAGCAAATCCGAGTGGTTGAATGACCGTTAAATGTATTTATGGAGGTTTTAACCCATTTCATCAAACATTTTGGAAGTTCCCTCTTGATGTATGATAACCATGAGAGTCACGTTTCGGTGCGTGTTGTCAATATGCCCGGGGATAGTGGAAGTTACAATCTTAATTTTACCTTCACAATGTAACAACAAAATGCAACCTTTAGATCTCTCAATTTCCGGGCCCTTTAAGCCATATTATTATGCCGCCATCGATTCATGGCTTCTACAGCACTCAGGCATTCCAATCACTATTTATGAAATTGCCGAGTACGTTGGTGTATATAACATCTGCTGCAACCGACTGACCATTACCACAAACTCACGATCAACAACCTACAGTATCGACTTCGAACATACAACCAAATAGTGCTGAACAAGAAATCCAGGGACCTGAAGGGCGGCTAAACCTGACCCCACCCCACAAGACCAAGAAGAATATAGCGGACATTCACAAGTGAAAGAGACAAAGAAACAGTTACCTCCGAAGCAATCCGCGGTTACCCAAGGCTGCACCAAGAAAAGCGAATAGGAAACCTAGAAATAAAGGCCGTAGTACCATAAAGCCCTGAAAAGACAGCAATAGAGGAAAAAAGCAGAGCGACAAAAAACATACAAAAGTACATTTCTTATATGAGGAAAAGTGAGAAATTTGTTGGTTGGTTTAAGCTTCCCAATGTACCCGATGTTCATTCGGTTAGCAGCAGAGATATTCTGTTTATTCTTCCCGAACCGAAAGGTATCGGTTCTAAAAGCCTTGCGTCAAGTTATGTGAAATACCCCATTTCGTTTGGCACGTACAACGCGTTGATATATAATCTCACAGTATACCACATGTTGTCTCACTATGTACATGTTCCACACTGAGGCATTCATAATAGTTTTTAAATAATTTGCTCCATTTTTATTTCTTTTTGAAATTCATTAGAAGCCTTATCTAATATATAACTTATGTTAATACTAAAGTCTTGTAACAATTATTCAAGGCTATTAAAGAAAATCACGGTTCCTGACTATTTTTTTAAATTTCGTCTCACTATGTACTACCTTTCCTTACTACTAGTGCCCTGATTCCTAATAATTAGTTTTTGTTTTGTAAATCTCGCAAAAGGAAAGCAACGTGTTTCATTCCCTCCCCAAAGGATGGGTGCGATCAGGATAGGATCGGAACGAATGAAATTAGGGTTCTGAGGGGGAAGATACTACCCCAGCATTCACCTCAATAGCTGCACATGATGTGCGCATATGTAGTGATCATGCCACTATATGTGTATGAGGAAAACCCCTTGAATAAACCTCATACAAGGTAGACGGTAACGGGGATCGAACCCATTACCTCCTGAATGTTAAGCAGACTGTATTACCACAGATCCAACTAGGTCAGTGTGATCTAGCATTAGCGTTGACACAGTATTTTTAATGCTCCATGCAGTGTAAATTAATTTCGTTGTTAATGTACAGAAGATAACAAAGTTACAGAAACGTCTGTATTAGCACAGTGGCTAACCATCACCTGGTCCATTAGACAAACAAACAGCTACCCCAGTTAATGTAATTTGGTATGAAGATATTTAAACTTACCGGACGAACTTTATGAACGCGTACTTACTTCGGAAAGCTTAGCAGATTAGAACAATATGGTACCACCCAGGATTCAAGAGGAATTCACACATCCAGCTGATAAAAGTCAAGATCCCAGCATTTATGAAGCAGGTAGAAGAAGTAAAATTAGCAAATCTATTTGAAGATTTAAAAAAAGATGCAGGTAGAAAGCTGGTAGAAGCAGTGAAATTAGAAAATCTGTTTGAGTGTTAGGCAAGTTAAACAAAAATAAAATAGATATCAACCAACTAGTTTTGTGTAGGAAACTGTTTAAGTTAATGTGTAGAAATTTCAACAGAAGATTTAGACGTATTAGAAGAGAATGTAGTAGAAAATGGTTTAGAAGATATAAATTTAGAAAATCAGCGACAAGCCGTTATACTAGAAGAGGTTAAGATGCTACAAAACATGGTGAGTCCGAAGACTTAAAGTCTTAACATATTGACTTAAAAGATGTAAAGTTAGAAGACATAGTAGCACAAAATGTCTTAGAAAGTGCGAAAGAAAATCTGGAAGAAGTAATTAAAATTATTTAAGTAGAAGAGGAAGAACAACTGCAAGAGTTTTTCCTGGTGGCAAAGGTTACCGAATTATCTGTAATTATGAAGATTACAGTAAACCTGAAGCCAACATTGTCAACGATAGATGTAAACTTTGGAGCAACACTACATTGTGAAATATCAACGGCAAACAATAAAAGTGCATATGTGTTCAAATTATAATTATGTTAGAAATAAATATGATTTACAAACAATCTTGGTTGAGATGTATAAACGTATAAATAAGCATGTATGTATTTCAAGCGCCATTAAATGCTTTGTCAACTCGTCAAAAAAAATTGGAACCTCTACACACGCAATTTAATTCCAATTAAGTAGGAACTTAAACATTAAAATCTATCAAATCATTAGGTTCACTGGATTGGTACACTTTCGGACGAACAAGAAGTAATGAGAAGTAAAGTAGTTAATAGGCCACCGGGCGCCCTCATTAACGACTACACCTAGTGTACGTAGAACATGGGATAATTAAGTGAATTTGTGCTTCTATGCCACGAAATTAGCAAATTTGCCATGTGCAGTTGTCTATTAATAGTTACTTATTGCACACTAAATCACAAGAAAATTAGTGTGAGCGTTAAACCAAGGTTGGCGTCAGTTCAGTTCTTTAGTTTGTATGTTTTAATTTTCCTTTCTCAATTGTCAGTTCGCGAATATCGTCTTCCCTGCCAATATTAGGTAATTTATGAATAATTAAAAACTGTTAAAAGCAAATTTATGAGGAGTTTAAAGGTAAAATAAATCATCTCAAAGGTATAATAGATTATGCGAATGTATCACGTTGTTGATGGATATCGACCTTGGCGTCTTCTACTTGGACCTCATTTTGTAAAGATTGAGCTTGAATAGAACGCCATGAAATACATATTTGCAACCTCTTCAAATTAAATGACACGTTATACTGTGACAAATAGGTAATGTGTAGAGGCCAATAAGATACATATTGAAATTTACACAAAAACTGCTCTCGAATGCCACTCGATTTCAATGATATAAACTGAAAACTCTGTTAACCTTGACCTTTGATCCAGTACAGGTTTCCTGACCATGCTTCGTTGGTGTGCCATTATTTATTGAAAACAGTTTTGAAAAAAATTTCGTTGTTTATCGTGTAATCACGGACATTGACCGTTAACCTGCAGGAGTCACCCGCTCGAAGTCAAAGTAGGATATTAATTAGCGAAAAGGAATAAGATATGATTGGGTGCTTGGATGTAAGAAACTACTGGTCAAATGGGCATATCTGCTTATGTCCATTAGACTAGTAGTTATTTACATTCAAGCACCTAATGATATCTTAGCATATACCTATAATCATATCTTAGCAAATAACAACTAAACCACACAATAACTAACAATCTGTGGATTTGAGACCGTATAGTTTTGGTGCTTGTGGGTTCTTGTTTAACATCTGTAGAGAAGATATTGCTGTTTTGTAAACTTCGTTTCGCATTAACTTTCTGCATTTGAAATAATTATTAAAGTGTTAGATTTATGTGCTTTAACAGAAATTAGATTATTTTTGTTAATTTTATTCTTAAGAGATTTTGTAAATAATTGTAAGATTTAAATTGATCTTTAAGTAAATTAGTAATTTGAAATTTAGCATAATTATTACATTCATAAGATGCGTTTCGCTTTATACTACTAAAAATTTTAAAATTTTGTTAGTGAATATAGGAAAATCGATAAGATTACTTGAAACCTTTGTTAAGGACTTCTTATTTTTTATTATTAAATTGAACATTTGATAAGTTTACGAATCTTATGTAAAATTGAACACAAACGCAAACACGACAGCCACACACACAACAAACAGATACGCACACGCTCACGTGCGCACACATACATCATGGCTGAACTTGGCCAAACGTTGTAAAATGAGGTAGTAAGTCGATATAGCGATAGTGAAAAAAAGCCGATTGCATAACCTTCTATACCTGTATTTGTATATGTAGGTTGGAAGGTAAAAAGTGCAAGTGAAAAAAACATTTTATAGCTTAAGGTGACAAATATTGAAAACATAAATGACAGTAATGGTGAATTTTTTTGGTACCCCTCTAGAAATCACTACTGGCAATTGAAGCATCTTTAAATTGAATATCCAGCAAATCACGCTAACAATAATAATGAATTATAATTGAATATTAAGCGTTAGAGGAGAAAGTCAGAATATGGGCCCGCATTTTGTTTTTTATAAACCATTTTTAGATTATTTGAAAAAATCTAAAATTCGCCAATAAAGTTTCAAACGCAAAAAATACCGTTATTTGAGGGGAAATATGAAATCATGTAAATTTCACATAATCAGAAAAGAGCAAAAAGCTAAGGAGTAACAAAATAAACTTTACAAAAATCACAATCATAGTTATCTTTTTCTGGCTCTAAACATTGCTTACGTTCCACATTTACACATGAGGTAACGAATACATTGCTCCCCTCTGGGGTCTTCTGAAAAACGACTGTCACAAAACAAGCATGTGACATCTTTATCATCTGAAACAATTTGGCCGATGTCATCGATATCTATGCCATTGCCAGCCGGAACAATTGGTTCGTTTTTTGCGTTGAAGTCTTAGTCACTATCAGCATCACATTAATTTTGTTTCTTAGATCCCCCTTGTCCATTTTGGTTTTGGACATACTTTTCGTTTGAAGTTGACTTAGGGGTCGAACGTGATTGCTCTAAATCATATTTATATTGTGGCGAAGTGATAACTTGAGATTTGAATGGCTTTCTCCCGCGATTCACTGTTTTCTTGTCTATGACAGGAATGGCTGCAACAATGAATGGAGATACATGGAATTTAGAGCCTCTTGATGGAGATTTGTGAATGTTTAAATCTTGTTCATCTCTTCACACTTCCACGGGGGTTCTGTTTAACTGAGCATCAACAACAGGCTCCTGGCTTGAAGTGCACGAACGAAGAACCGGTGAAAATGGCGCTCCATTCTTCGAAAGCGCTGAATACTGATTTGTGTCTACCAACGTGGAACATCCTAGTTGAAGTTCTGAGGGGGAACTATTTTCCGTATTTTTCGTAACTTCAAATAGAGTCATGTTGCAATTCTTTTTCGGCCTCAATTTCGTCAGTTATAAAATCAGCGCCTGAAAATATATGAGGGTTGATGGGAAAAATACCAATAGCCCTAAAATCATTTGTAGCAATTACACCAGTCTGCGATTTTAGACATGCTTTCCCTAGAAGCTCAGCCAGATCAAGCTGAGAGCACGTTGATTAGTACGAAGGCCGTTACGGATTTCTTCACTATAATAAACATTAAAACTACCCATAAAGGTTTTATCCAGCGGCTGACGTTTATACATAGTGTCAGGAGACAATCAAATGATGGAAGTGTGATTATCTCTTGCCAGCTGAATGACATCTAAATTTCTCGTATGGCTGTAATGCCCATCCTGTAGAGGTACAACTAGAGATTCCTCGATAGGTTTGACAAAATCTATGAAATGTCTCATCGAAACGGTAAAAAGGTTTTATTTCGCCCAACAACTGAAATGAACGGCACCAGCTGATTATTACGATTTTTGCTGGGAAAAATCAACGTGGGTGGTACACACTGACTACCAGCGCTCATGACCGCGATAAACGCAACTAACGAGCACGTTCTGTAAATGTAATAGACGCTATTTGTCTCTTTCCTTTTCTTCCAATTGGGCTACATTACTTTGCACAACTGACAAGCCTACCTCGTCGACGTTGAATATTTTATGAGCCGAGAAGTTGTGTTTTTGTACTACTCCTGTAAATGATCAAAAAGCTCCGTCATATTTTCTTTGATGAAACCCAGTGTTCTGCTGAAAGGGGCACCTGTTGGTTTTCGAACGGAAAGCAAACTGCCATGGTGACGTAAAAATACATCAAGCCAACTACGCTCAGCAATACCATTTCCGAATAAATTAACTCTCCCATTTCTAATGGCTGAAGTATATGCGATTCGTAGTGGATATGCTATACCGATCCTGGGCCACTTTTCTACTACGGAGGGAACAGTTAGGAAAAGAGTGTTTTGCTATGTGAATCATCCTAACGCTTCTTACCTATCATTGTTCACCTTGAGGGATAGGGCAGGGTATTTATACCTAAAATCGAGAGCATACAAACTTTATTTTTAGTAAATGCTATACATTAGATAAGCAGGGCGATAGTACCATATTTCCATTAAGCACAGTGTTATGTGAATTAATATTATACTTGACATTTATAACATCATGAATGTCTTTATAAATGTCATCATCACCGAATTCATTCTCACGAAAACGACGGTAGTCAACCACTTGTATGAACTTTTCATAGAAATACGCCAGATTGTAAGATTCAAGAAATTCCAATCTATAGCTTATTATATCCTTCAAATCGAATAGTTCTTCTACATGGTGGGCATTGAATGTACACGAACAACAGTTGTAGTTTTCTATCATAACAGTTTTCAAAATTCTCTCATATCCTTTAATCAATTCCCAATTGTAATAAATACCGAGATTGATAGATAGAGATTCGTAATCTTGCTCGTGTATTATATCCTCCTCGTTTACATGTGACCAATCAATTTGGCTTTCAATTTCTTGGGATCGGAAAAATTGCATTTCTACATATGAAGTTCATTCCATTCCTTCACGTCTAATACCACATTATCGCCACGTCCCATACGCACTATTGGTGCAAGGTTAAGGTGTGTACTGTATCCAATTTCAATATGCTTATCGTTCGATAGTTTATAGGAAGCACAATCGATTAAGTATTCATTAGCTGCCTGTTTATACACCTCATCCCTATGTTGAAATGATGATGACCAGTTGGAATAACCTTCATCTTGTTTCTCTTCATTTTTGCTACTACTACCATCACTATTTTGGCCGGATGAACAACAACATGTTAAATTATTATTCACATTGTTACTACAGCGGTATGAAGTATCCGGCAGTGAACTTCGTTCCAGGAGTGATTTTATTGCTGCTTGCATGACTTTAACTTGTCCACAACCGCACTACGACTAAACACTATTTTCGAAATGAGCATGTTTAAATATGGTTGGAGGCACTAAATGCTATATGATCCAGCGAAGTTATTACAAAATGTTAAGTGACAGTATATCAAACTTCCCATAATATGTATATTTACTTAAATCGATTTTTTATCTGTATATATAGATGAATATTGTGGCTAATAAATTATACGTTTTATAAAAAATATTTTACTTGTTAGATGAATCATTAGTCTGAACAATGGATCGCCTTTGTTCTTGAAAGTTGATTTGTCAGAATTGAGGTGGGGGGTAGCCAGATAACAATCTATTTTTAGAAACTATGACTCATCCAAAACAATGGATCGCCTTTGTTCTTTTATCAGAGGTGTGACCTTGAAAATTGTAAGCATAGACTTTGAAGCGTCGGCTTGAACAATAAATCGCCTTTGTTCTTGAAAACTGATTTCTCAGAATTGAGGTGGGGGGTATCTAGATAACAATCTATTCTTATAACTCGACTAGAACAATTAATCGCCTTTGTTCTTTTCTCAGAGGTGTGACCTTGGGGGGAAACGGTTACCTGTGTTGCGAAACAGCTATCTGTTTTGGGAAACGGGCCCCCTGTTTTAGGAAACGGCTACCTGTTTTTAGGAAACGGCTACCTGTTTTGGAAAACGGCTACTTGTTTTGGGGAACCACTTGAGTGCACTGGGAGGCGTGACCAAAGTACACTTTCAATAATTGCTTGATGACCTTGAAGCATGCATAGACAACAACGATACCTCAGGGCTTGCGTAGGTTTGTAATAAGTCTCGAACAATGTCTCAAAGTAAAAGGATCTCAGATCCTGATATGAAGGCTTTAAGGAAAGCTGAATGTATGGCTAGTAAACATTATAATGAAGCGATGAAAATACCTATTAGGAAAGATGATGTGGCGTGGACAACATTACACGAAAATCAGTTGAAGGAAATTGAATGTGAAAAACATATAATAAATAAAATAGATATGATCCAGCAAAGGTATTACAAAATGTTAAGTGACAGTACATCAAACTTCCCATAATATGTATATTGACTTAAATCGATTTTTTTATCTGTATATATAGATGAATATTATGGTTAATAAATTATAAGTTTTATAAAAAATATTTTACTTGTTAGATGGGGGGCGTGACCATAGTAAGCTTCCAAGAATTGCTTGATGACCTTGAAACATGCCTAGACAACAATGATTGAGACAGAGCTCAATGAACTTCCTGGGGGCATGACCAATTAAGACTCAGCCAGAGAATTGATTGGTGACCCTGGCCTTGAAGACTAGGGAACGTGGCCTTCAGTTTTTAGGTAGGCAATGTGATGACCTTGGAAACCACGTACGTAGACGTAGAGGAATAGATGTAGGTAATGTGTACGATAACCTTGAAAACAATTGACGTGGACAATCTGCTTCAATGAACTTGAAAAACAATCTAGTAACTTTTCTAGTGACTTTTTCAAATCTAGTTACTTCAATGACCTTGAAAAACAATCTAGTAACTTTTCTAGTGACTCTTTCAAATCTAGTTACTTCAATGGTCTTGAGGAATAATGTACGGAGCGTGTGACCTTGAGGGGAACGTGCGAGTATGATCTTGAAGCAATGTGACCTTGAAGAGATTCAGCAGGGTTACCAACCTTTCCTACCACGTGGCCTTGAATCGGTGACCTTGAAGAGGCAGGGTTACCAACCTTTCCTACCACGTGGCCTTGAAGCGGTGACTTTGAAGAGACAGTGTTACCAACCCACCACGTGGCCTGTGGTGACCTTGAAGCAGGCAATCTTACCAACCTTGAAAGCTAGTGACTTTTTTGGTTAAAAACGTTAGGATGATTCACATAGCAAAACACTCTTTTCCTAACTGTTCCCTCCGTAGTAGAAAAGTGGCCCAGGATCGGTATAGCATATCTACTATTCGTTTCTCGTTAATCCGTAGTAATTAGCTTCCTTGTTAAAAATAATTAAGCAGACCCTTTTCTATCTCTTCTCCTAAGACAAGTTAGTTTCTTTGTCGTTTAAAACCTTTGAAGTGTTAATCATGGCACGTTAAAACATTTACTCGCGCTTTTTAAGTCCACACGTTGGCTATTTACATCGTCCAAAGCACATATCTTCGGATTTATATTTCTTTCTTAAACTATTTGGTTAGTACGTTGGTTGATTACGTGGCAAGATGATCTTGGAAATAACATTAAATTAAAAATCAGGTCCAAATATGGGCCCTGGTCCATATTCGGACCTGCAAAATGTCCATATTACCAGCAAAGCGTGTCATTTAAACAAAATGTTTGTGAGGTTAAAAGACTTACTATATACGTGAATATAACAAACGTTAATCTTAATACAATGCACTGATGCAAATATTGGAAACCTAGGAACCTAATAATACACAACATATTCTTTCCCAACTTATCTCTAAATATATACTCAGATTTACGCAAACCCATTTACCAACACCTGTTATTAACAGCAACATTTCTACAGCAAACTATCGATAAAATAGTTGGCTATCCAGTAAGAGTATTTTAAGCTAGTTTACACAGATGTCACTTGATGCTCTATTGAATTTTTGAGGGGACCCATATTAAATGCAAGGCCCATATTCGGGCCTTCTCCTCTTCATTGTTATAAAATACTTTCTATTTACCGACACTTATGGCCACTTAGTAAAATCGTTTTTAATGCACGTAGAAAAAGTATTGTATGCAACTCGTGCGAAAAGTGTTCATTGCACTCGATGTGTTGTTCAACTCAACCTAAAGACCTCGTTGGAAAAATGCACGTCACGTGCAATAAACAGCAATTATTACATAAAAAACTGTTAGTTGGAGTAGCGTAATGAAATTGTTAGAAACGATATTTATGACACATATATTTTTCGTATTAGCACGTAGACGGAAAAGTGACAATGTAAATGAATCCATAGACAGCTGGATCTAGCGATTACCTAATTTGCTTACATCTTGCAAATTCTTTTTTGTTTATTATCAAAAAAATGGTATAAAACTGAATGTGATCTGAAATTTGTATTTTTTTTTTGCATTAGTATCGGTTATTGAAAATATTATGAAGTTGAAGTAAGTGCAACACGAAGTCAAACAAAACTGACGATTTACCTTCGTACATCAATGAACCAAAAGCTAAAGTTTCAGCTGTAGCCCAATCAACATTTGTTCCTTGTGCTATTTTTGACAATCGTGTTTTGATGTACGTTTTATCAAGGTGAGGATGTATTCTCTAGAAACGCAATATTAATTTTAATTAATTCCGCTTAATATATGTAACTTACAAATCCTTCAGGATACTGAACCGATTTGTTTCCAATTTTAGTTAACAAAGCAGTATGTACTCCAGTATCCCAAGTTGTAATCATTTCTTGAGCTTGGCTATATTCTTGCCATTGGCGTTTGAAGCAAGGATCCTCAGGTTCGTAAGAGTCGGCGGCTTTCATTTCATGATTTAACCATGAGTAATGTTGAGTAACAATTTCATCAACGGTTTCCTTAGACAAGATTCCTTCGTTTATTAAATATTCACTATAGTTATTAGGGACCGTTCTATGACATGATGCTAAACTAAATGAGTTTAAGTTATTTGTAGGTTACCTTCTGGAATGAATAATTCTATACAATTGGGGATTAGTAAAAGTAGGATCATCTAGTTCATTATGGCCCCATTGTCTGTAGCAGTTCATATCAATAAACACTTCCTTTCGAAATTTTCTTCGATATTCCATAGCTAACCTTGCACCTTTATATACATCCTGGTTAAAATAAACGCTGCATTTATTAGGCGATCAATAAATTAACTTACCTCAGGATAATCTCCATTTAGGTGTACAATGGGAGCGGATATCATTTTTGCTAAATCCGTGCAGTATGCAGTTGATCGACCTCTATTAGCAGGAGTTGTAAATCCCACTTGATTGTTAACTATAAAATGAACTGAACCTCCAACTTCAAAATGAGGCGCACTACTTAATTGTAAACTTTCTTGATTAACTCCTTGTCCAGTAAAAGCAGCATCTCCATGAACCTAAATGTTGGATTTATTCAATGCAATTGTATAAAAATTGTTACTCAGCCCACACTTGTATATTTAAAATTTTATCACTCCATTTTCCGGTTGGTGAATAATTTCCATCGTTCGCCATCATTTGTTTTGCTCTGGTTTTTCCCATTGATACTGGATTTACAACTTCCAGATGTGAAGGGTTGTACATCACCGTAATATGCATCAGTTTGTCGTCAATAGTCAAGTCAGTAGATACAACTGTAAAGTGGGTATGTAAATTTATTGAATAAAATCTCATCGTTGCTTTACTTACTGCTGTGGCTAAGAACATCTCCAGTCGCTTTAAATTTTGTGGGAAAATCTGGTAAACCTTTTAATTTCGCAAACATTTTTTTTGGTTGAAATTTGAGCATCCCTGTTAGAAAATTTAACCTACCCCTATGTGGTATTGCTATTACAATCTGTTCAATCGAATCTAAAAAAAAAGTTATTGCTCGTACATGTGCATAAGTCATTGTGCAGTTATACCTTGTGCAGAAAGTCGAAATACTTCAGAGAAAAATGCCATCATACTTTCGGCACCTTCACCACCATAACGCTTTAAACCCGGATATTTTTTTCCTAAAAAATTATCAAATGTTTGTGATTTTAACAATCGAGTAGCTAACTCTGTTCTGACATCTTTACTTAATACTTCATTATGTAGTTCTTCAATTCTTGTGGAAAACCATTCAATTTCTTCTTCTGTCTAATATGCAGAAACGTAAATATTACTGGCGAGATAATAGAAGTTTTAAAAATTCAAAGGCTAGTTTTAATTTTAAATAAGGTACGTAGTACGTAGTAATAATAATAAAAAAACCATTTGCACATTTATGTTGGCCTTATAAGAATTCGTATATTTTAAGTTAAATCTACAGTAAGGTCCGAAAGTCCTGTCACCCCCCTTGTTTGTGTTATGATGCATACTTATATGTAATTTTTCTTTTCAGGAGATGGACACAAGTACGTATAGTATGGAAGAACGTGTTTTAGCAAGTGCATGGGCTCATGAACGTGCACACTCGGGAAAACCATGAGAGATGTGCAAGGATTTTGCGGCACGATTCAATAAACAAGCGCCACCCAAGAGAACGATACTGCGATGGCAACAGAAACTGTTCACAACTGGATCCGTTCTGGATGGAAAGACGACAGGTCGACCATCAACACGACAAGAAACTTGTGCAGCAGTGGCGGATTCTGTGACCAGATCTCCCAAGAAATCATTGCGAAAAGATCTTCTGAACTTGAAATTCCAAAACGACTATGCTGACACACATGAAAAAGATCTGGAATTAAAATGTTTTAAGCCAACATTCGTAAACGAGTTGAGTGATGAGGACATTCGGCGAAGACATGAAGCTTGCTCAAGATTACTCGATGTGTTTGTGACACTCCTTCTCAGACGAATGTGCAATTACCGATCTTCTCGGAATAGGGTATTTTCTTCTGGAGCAAAGAAAATCCATATTATTATGAAGAGTTAGAGAATAATCCACCACATGTTATGATCTGGGCAGCAATGTCCAGTAGGCATCTGATAGGGTCGTATTTTTTGACGGTACTGTCAATTTTTAATTATGATATTTACAATAAAATAAGTGTTCTATAATTAAATTTTACTGTCATTCAAATTCCTCACGCAAGATCAATCTCTAACACAAGTTCATACACGTGTCTTACAAGAACCTCCTTATTAGAAATACAACGTATAAATAAATTTCTCGTATCGGTAAAAGCTAATCCGAACGTACCCAATAGCATATGACTATTTAAACAATAGGACCGATAATTTTAATAATAATATCTTATTAGGGTAATTATGCAATTTTCAACATTGTATGCGTGTGCGTTTGCCTAACGTCCAGGGTACTGATCCTAACACAACCAAAAGGATCTTAATTAGGGTTAAAGATGACCATCAAAATAACCCTAAGATCAACTCCAGGTCCAAAACCTAGCCTCGGCTCCAAGACCAACCCAAGTCCCAGACCAACCCTACATCTGCCCCTCACGTGAGCAAGTACAAAAATTGCTGTCAAAAGACTCTATTTAGGGTTGAAAATTCCATCAAGAGTTGACCGAAAAGAAACCATAAAAATAAGGGTGAAAAACGCGTCTTACACGTGAGCGAGTAAAACAAAAATAATTAGGTTGAAAAAGGCCTGATAAGAAACCATAAAAATAAGGGTGGAAAATATGGTCTACCCACGTGGGCATCCTTGTGACGTCAAAATCTAAGATTGCAGCCCTCTTCTACTGCCAGGTGCAGGATAAATGTTGAATGCAGTCATTGTGAAATTGAAGTGGCGTATGGGTAGTGGTTATTTTTCTAGATAGGTTGAAGTACTTAACATTTGTTTTATCAACGTTAAGCGTCAGTTTTTGTTCATAAACCATGTATTCAAATCTTTAATATCGTCGCTCATTTTAATGTGTATATCGTCCCAAGTATCCCTACATATGTGAGTACTGTATCGTCAGCAAAAGCTGTGACTCTCCAAATTTCCATTACACTGATCGTTACAATATACTAGAAATAGTGTGGAAAAATAACGCAGCCTTGAGGAACCCCGCACGTAACTGAAATTAAGTTACTTGTGGAACACCTGATTTTGACACATTGTTTCCTGTTACTTAAATAACTTTTGAACCACTTGTTTGAATTACCTCTAATACCTGCTTTTTCCAATTTAAGTAGCAAACTTTGTCTATTTAAAGTATAAAATTCTTTTTAATGTCAAGAAAAAGAGCTGCGGTTTTTTTGTTGGTGTTAATATCATTGTATATATTTGTTATAAATTTCCCTAAGGCTGATTCAGTACTTTTACCTTGCATAAAACCAAATTACAAAGAGAAATTTATCCGGTAAAATAAAAGCTCTTGTGTTTTTACTGTTGATCAAACTTTGAACCGAATAGAAGAGCAGGTAAAACTACAGATCTTAGTCACAAGTTTCAACTGTCATTAAATGATGGATACTTTGGTAGAAATAACGAAATACGTGGACTGTCTCATTTATTGATTGTTACAATCAGTCCAATGACATCACAGATCCAGTCTGAACGCTGTGTAACAGGAAAATCACTAGATCAAATAGTTTATCTATCTTACGAAAACATAACTTTAATCTCAATAATTGCGTTGGTATTGGGACTGATACACGCAGCTTAATAGTATCTGATAAAAAAGGGGTCATTTGTAATCTAAGAAAGAGCTTATCAAATGCAACAAAGCGTCCATTCTTTGAATTTATCTGTTTCAAATTCAAACAATGTTCAATTGGTGCGAAACTGTGCCAGGGTTAATAAAGAAGTTATTCTTTTTAATGTATCTGCTAAAAGGAATAAACTACTAAATAGACCGAACTCTACGAGTGAGTTGAACAAAGTTGATGCTTTAGAGGTAATATCTAATAGAAAAGACACAGATCTCTTCAAAAGTGCAAAGTTTAATTAATTCAATTTTAGCACAGAGTTTGTTAAACACTTTTTAATGACGCCAGAGTGCGCCACGGAAAACTAAATTTACAGAACTATACCTACACTAATTGGTTAGCAGGTGTATCGTTCAAATTATAACAAAAATGACCCTGATGTGTACTACAACAGCAGTGTATTTATTCCCTTAATATTATAGAAGATATCAAATTCCGATTTGAAGGCAACTTTTTTAATTGGAATGAATAGTTGTATTCCTACTCTGCATGCGACAAAGATGCATTTTCCGTAATCCATACAGGTTTAGAAATATTAAGCGGCATGTCTGTGAGCATCGCAAACGCTAAACGAAGCTTTTCGGTTTTAAGACGACTTTAAAACATAGTTAAGAACAACGATGGGTCAAGAGCGTATTCGGGACTCACACTGTTGCGCATTTATCGCGACGTTACAATCAACATCAGTGAAGTCATTGACACGTTTGCAACACGCAAACAACATTTAGTAAAAATTTGTCGTAAATACTGCAATTCTATTAAAATACGTTGAAAACAGGATGTTTACATTTAATTTTAATTACTTTAATAATTGTGTATGTAAAATATCTGCAATGCTGTAATGATTAAACATACTTATGTTGTAACGCGTTTGTGATTATGGCATTTTTCATCTTTAACTTTGGTTCATAGAGAGCGTTCTTAAATGTCATTGTCAAAACAGTTTAATAATATTTAGTCCGTTAATGATTTCGTCATTAATCAGTTCTCTTAATAACGTAATATTTAGTACTAGGAATTTAGTCATATTGTTATATCAGGCTTGTTCTTTGCGTTTCATATTATAAATTTTTGTTGACATTAACAGTTTAATTACTAATTTAATTTTAATTGCTATTGAAACTTTAAAGCTTGTAGAATTTGCTTTTAAATATACGACCTATATCCAAACAAGATTGTTTAGGGTAATGCTGGTTGTTTATAAACCACGTTGAGGGCAAGGTGCTAAATAAATTATACACAATCACTATAGTTATCGTTTCAATAATTGTTTACCATTAGTAAAATTTACACATAAATACCGTTCATGGATTTTGCCACTGATAAATTTTGACGGTTTTTTTATATTGTCGTACATATATTTTGTAGGATTGACTAGGCATATTAGGAAAGTGCGCGGAAAGTTTAAGTACAGTCCTAATCACATTTAGCCTTTATGTTTTTTGGGTCGCTGAACACGAATCCGAGGTTTGCTGACAGATATTATGCCTAGAACATTGTTTTTTTGCCATTGGTCAATTTTTTAGGTTTTTGGGCTAAATCTCGGTAATTATGCGTTTTTTTTCGAAAAGACCAAGCTTTGCAAAATTATAATACACAAAATTTACTACAAGTTTCATACATAATAATTATTTCTACGACCAACCGTTACACCGCTAGAGCGCACTAAAAAGTGGCCAGAATTCCCAAAAATTAAAAAAACGCTAAATACTGCAACCTCTTTAAACCACATGCACTTCTTCAACTACAAGAAGGCAGCATTCTAGGCGTCATCAAAAATAGCTGCGCTTCCACCCTCATCAGCTGCAGCAACACAGCACAGTTTCAAAGTTTACCGTCAAGTGCAGAAATACATGGTGTCGACAAGCGACAAATGATTTCGGTAAGAGGACCACCAACGAGCACGAACAATTTAACTCATTTACACTCTGCACGAACTGCTTAGGTTGGTAATATGACACCAAAACCTGTGCACAAAATTGCAGCATAAGGTATTACACTGATCTATGCATAAGCCATTGAGCAACAAATGGACGAGGCTGAAGATTTGGATCTCTAAGAGGAACTTGGTCTCAGTTTTACCCTTGAGTAACCTTAGCATCACAGGAGAGGAGGAGGAAGAACAGTGCATCTCCTCTCAGGCCTACGTACAAAATGGAATGCCGACCTTCAACCTGAAGAGTTTGAATTACATGATCCTACCAACCAACTATACCTATTCATGAGATTATACTTATCAAAACAATTTCTTGTACATTTCATGATACTGTTTCTGTGTGTATCAAGTAATTCTGCGTTTTTGACTTTTGTCACCAATTTTTTCCGATTTGATTTTAGACAGATATTTCTTTCAGGTGAGGCTTGTGACCAGCGGAACACTAGTTTGTTTATTTTTATGTTGTTTCATAAGTGTATTATCATATATAATACACTAGTTCGTCAAAATCATCGATAATCGGAAAAGCGGTATTGTCTGAATTGAAAGATGTTTTCTGTTGGTTAAAAGTTAGTCTTTAACCAACAGAGAATACCAACGAATGCCGTTTCCTTAAAAACTTTTCCAGAATTATCTGATTAATTTTGATGACGTGGTATTCGAGAATATTCCAGAATAGAAAAGAATGTATATACAGGATTTTCAAAGTTAAGTCTGCACTATTGCTAACTTTCTTGTTAATGGAGCTACGAAGTCGGTTAAATTAGCAAAAATGTGTTTTTACGCTGATTACGATGGTGGAAAGAAAACAATTGAAAGTCGCATTGTCGAAAAATCGACGAAAACATACTTTTTCTAATGGAACAGTACAATAATCTCAGTCGATAGAGAATTAAATTCTGAGGAACTTGTCATATGAATTTCATCCTACAGTAAAAATAATGAGATTATGCCGATTTTTAATTTCATCAAGTAGGATATGATTCGAAAGTAGTCTTTATTTTATGAATTTGAACACGCTCTAAATAATAAATAATTAACAGGTCTTAAATTAAATGCTGGAAAAGGTCTCCTCTTTGTTCCATACATTTTTCTACGCTTATAAACGCGTCTTGTGGCCTTCAAAATAGTTCTAGCATCAATACTGTTAATAATATGAATAATCGTTTGTTGAGTTCTTCGATATTTGTATAACGTCTTTATACAATTCATTTTTTAAATATCCCCAAAGTGAAAGTCCAAAAGGGTTATGTCCGAGATCGAGGAAGCCAGCGAACAGGACCTTTCGTAGCTAAATATCTATTACCAAAAAGTTCTTGTAATAAATTAAATGATTGATGAAATTAAAAAATCGGCAAAATCTCCTTATCTTTTACTGTAGGATAGAAATACATATGACAACTTTTGCTCAGAATTTAATTCTCTATCGACTGAAAAAATTGTATACAGGGTGTTACATTAGAAAAAGTATGTTTTCGTCGATTTTTCGAGAATGCGACTTCAATTGTTTTGATTTTTCCACCATCGTAATCAGCGTAGCTCCATTAATAAGAAAGTTAGCAATAGTGCAGACTTAACTTTGAAAACCCTGTATATTATGTATGTATATATGTATATATATATATATATATATATATATATATATATATATATATATATATATATATATATATATATATATATATATATATATATATATATACATATACATGCCACGATAGAGGACACTAAAGTAAGAAAAAAGTTCCTATGAACTTAGGTCAACGCCTTCGTTTAAAACATATAGCGTGTTGAAGTTTAATTATTTTTTGTTTTTTCTTAATATCTTCTTACAATGATGTAATAAGCGGGAAATTTTTGTATACAGGGCTTTTTATCACGCAGAATTCAAATATGACCTTAGTTCTTTTATTACTGATAGAGGCGCCACACAGGTTTCCATCTTGTTTGAACCGGTCCTAACTTTTTGCCTTACACTGTACGTCATTTTCGACTGGAACAATTTGTATTCATCTTTTCTGCTTCAGAAAGGTATACCTTATTGAAGTCGCCAGGACCAACGGTTTACGAGAAAATGCATCCGATGCATGTAAATTATCCAAAAGCGCCAAAGGAACTTATTTGCAAAAACAATGACATAACACTTCAACAATTAAATTTTAATAGCAACAATGACGGGCAGTGATTAAAAAAAACATTAAATTTTAGAAGATGTTCAAATTGTTGTCCTTGTACTTGAATACATTTTTCAATTCTACTTCAAGGATGGACGGCATCTTTGAAATATTCTATTACGGAATCTATCTGCGGATTCCATAATTTTATCCATAGTTGCTTTTCATTATGTATTTCTACAGAATAAACATCATTTTCATGAATCCCCAAAATGAAAAATCGAGGGATTAAGGTCGGACTACGAGCTGGCCAATACAGGTACAAAAACATATTAACTGAAATACAAACACTTAAAATTATAATAAATGATCAATGTGACCACCATTTTGTTACTGGCAAACATGAAGTCTTTGAATAAACGGGTGATCACAAAAATTAATTCAACAAGTAAATTTGAAAATGCTATATCTTCATTTTTTAAATAGCGCACCCTTTATTTTTTAACGCCTTGTCTTCGTCTATTAGTCGGCTTTAATTTTATTAAATATGTTCTATACCTATCTCTAATAGTTTCGAGATATTTAAGTTTGTTCAATTTTTTCGTTGATAACACTGATGAAGAGTAACATTAGTCGGTCAAAGCAAGCTGTGGATACATAAGAAATTAAAAAATATTAACTGAAATACATAAATTGTAATTATAATAAATATTGTATGAAACCACCATTTTAAGAGATATTTTTAAACGATTCATCTTAAAATTAAACAATTTAATCAAAAGAGCGTAAAACAAAAGATGAACGAAAACAAATGAAGAAATCAAACTTGTCAAACAGTGCTAATATTTGTGTAGTACTGTATACTTACTTCCTAAATTACAAAATGAATTAATTTAATATGATAATATAATGATTTACGTCCTTGGTGAAAGCGATAAAATTGTCTTTAGCTCATCGAATTTATAAGCAAAATTTCCAAATGCACGACACCCGCAAGTTTCAGCATTTGCAAGATTGAAAGAGCGTTTCGAGCAAACAGGCAGTATTCATTACGAAGACAATTTAAACGAGAAAGAACCGCAATTAACGAAGGTAATGAACATTTAGTTCTTCAATCCGTGATTGAAAATCCTGACGTTTCTTGCCGACAATTGGAATTGAAGTTGGAGTTTCAAAAACATCAGTTAATAGAATTATAAAAAATATAAATATCATCCATACCATGTCCAACTTGAATTAGACGAGGATGACTTCGTTAATAGTTTAAACTTTTGCAATTGAGCTATAAATAAAAATTTTGAAAACCCAACTATGTTAGCGCGATCTTATTTACTGATGAAGCTACTTTCCACAAAATGGATACGTTAATAGACATAATTTCTATTATTACGATACTGAGAATCCCAGATTTATAATTCCTGTTGATCATCAACACCGCTGGTCACTTAATGTTTGGGCCGGAATTATTTTAGCAGAAACGTTAGAAATTATTTAAATATCCAGTTTCAAAACAAATGGATTGAAGAGGAGGCCGATCTCCTGGCCTGCAAGATCGCCTGACTTGACAAAGCTGGACTTTTCTTTGGGGTTGGATTACAGAAAAGTCTATCAAACTCCTCCAACGACTGTAGATGATATGAAGGCAAGAATTAGAGACGTCATTCAAAATATAAATGTTTCCACGTTACGAAAAGTAAATTTGTCGTTTATTCAAAGACTTCATGTTGTTCAGCAACAAAATGGTGGTCACATTGAACATTTATTATAATTTTAAGTGTTTGTATTTCAGTTAATATGTTTTTAGTTTCTTATGTATTCATAGCTTGCTTGACCGACTAATGTTACTCTTCTTCAGTGTTATCAACAAAAAATTGAACAAACTTAAATATCTCCGAAACTATTAGAGATAGGTATAGAACATATTTAATAGAAATGAAACCGATTAATAGACGAAGACAAGGCATTAAAAAATATAGGGTGTGCCATTTAAAAAATTAAGATATAGCATTTTCAAATTTATGTTATTGAATTAATTTTGTGATCACACTGTATATTGAAATCAATTTTGACAATAGATTAAAGTAAGCTCATGTATGAATAAATTCATACCAAAGATTATTTTTTATCTTTAAAAATAACTGAGATACGCCTATTTGAATTACTACATAAAATGTCAGTTTTTAGTTAACTTTGCAAATATCTCAAAAACTGTAAGATTTAGCTTGTAAGTAATTCTTATAAAAAGATGTAAAATTATAATAAGGAGAATCGAAAATAAAATAATATATATATATTTAAAAATCAAAAGTTCTGTATTGTACCGCTTGTAGAAACCAAACTATTTTTAGATTATGCAGCTTATAAAAATAGACAACTTTCGTATTTAAACTTATCTTGTAAGTTTAATGGTTAAGGAGCTATCGACCGAATACGCACTATTGGGACACCCTGTATATATACCGGGTGTCTATAATCTACCCACGTTCTATGACTATCTTTGTTATTATAAGAGATACATAGTCGCTTAAACTAAAAAAATTGGGCAGAATTACATGATAATTACCGATCAGATAATTCAACATTGTTGCCAACTTTCTACGATCGTCCAAATTTTAAATCGGCTATATCTTTTTTAATATTCAAAATACGAAAAAGTTATAAGTGAGACTTTTGATAGCTATTTTTACGCACAATGGGAAAATGCGAATAAAAAATTTTTTTAGTAGTTATTTTTCGAGCTACAACCCAAACATACATTTTTTTAAATGACAATTATAGGTGGCTATGGACTCATTTGATGACTTATTTTTTTTCTGATTTTAAAAATGTATAGCTTTGTATGTTTAATATTAATAGTTAACTCACAATTTTCAAAAAAAGGTAATTATAATATTTATTAAACAAATTAAAGTGTGCTGTGAACATTAAGTAACAAAATAAGCTCATATTCTACTACTAAATTTGTGGAAACAACAAGAAATAATGTACTACATTATCAAAATAAAAAAGTTCTAAATAAATTCAACTTACAACGAAGAGTAACAGCAAAAAATATAAACCAGATAACACAATCATAGAAGACCTTCAAAATGCCCTCCATTATTTTGAACACACATTTGATATCGTTTTGAACTTTTAATAAACTTTGTGTTCTAATTTGTTGTATAGCAACACGAATTTTATTTTTTAAATCGTCTCGATAACCAGGTTTTACTCGGTACACTTTGTCTTTAATTGCACCCCACAAGAAAACGTCCAGGGGGGTTAAGTCTGGAGATCGCGGCGACCTCGATTTCCTACCAAATTATTAAAACGTTCCTGTAAAGAGTTACACATGAGTAATCCATTGTGTGCTGGTGCTCCGTCGTGTTGAAAATAATTCAAATTTTGAATTACGTTCAACGGAAAGTCGTCCAAAATTTCTTCAAATTCGTATCGTAAAAAAGTTAGATATCTTTCGGAATTCAAATTGTATTCATAAAAAAACGGCCCAAGGATTTTGGTACCAATAATACCGCACCAAACGTTTACTGAAAGAGCATATTGATCTCTCCTCTCAACAGTAATATAAGGGTTTTTTTGGGACCATTGGATATGATTTTTTCTATTGAAGATGCCGTTACTTGTAAATTTTGCTTCATGGGTAAAAAGAATGGTTTTCGAGAAGTGATTGTTTGCTCGACTTTCATTAATCAACCATATAGCAAAACGTAATCTTTTCTGTTAATCTTCAACATAGCGTATTTCCTATATGAAAATGATATGGCTTAAAATTTTTCCTAGACTACTTGTCCGAAAAGGTGTGAGTAGGCTTCCCAAATAGAATAAAAGTTGCACATTTTAAAAATATTTTCATATATACTGGGCGGTACAGAAAAACGTGTTCAACCCAACTTGATTTTGTTTAAATGGAATACCCTGTATATTTTCGCACCATCGAATAACTCGTGAAATTTTGCGTACATTTGACGCGTAAACTCAATTTTGTCATATGGAAACCACCATTTTTTATGTCACTAGTGAATTCTCCTTTGAAAATCAATAGGAAAGTATGTGTCATGCCCTATACCTAAAATAAGCAGTTTTTGATTTATTCGATAAAAACCAATATTTTTTTACAAAACGCGTTAGGAACTTTTTTTGTAGAGGATTGGGATAACAAGCTTCTTACGTTTGAATTGCTTCTGTGACCATCTAATTGGTGCTTTCGCTGCTGATTAAAAAAATACTTTCATGCAGTACATTATTATGACATGAATTTTCTCGTTTTAAATGTGCATTTTAGCAGAGAACGCTGCGGAATGGTTGTTTTCCTAACATGACATTTTGTTTATTATTTACCTGCCATCCAAAATGGCTTTATTGTCATAAACTTCGTTAATTTAAGTTGTTTGTACGTGTTAGTAAACCAATGAATCAAACAAATTATTCAAGACAACTTGTGAGCATGACGTATGCAATAGGAGAAAGTGATGGAAATCGTTTGTTAGCGTCACGACACTATGCTCAAAAATATCCAGATAGAAAACATCCCCAGGTAGTGTTTTGAAAAGTTAAAAGACCGCTTTGAAAGAACAGCCAACGCAAACTATGAGAAAATTGTTCACGACTAGAATAGCTCTGTTACTACGGTTTTTTTTAGTATGACGTCATTTCAGCTGAATTCCCGCTGTAATTCATAACGTACAATGGGATTATCGCTGTAATCTTAACGAAGTTGCATTATAGTATAGGAGTAAATTATACATGAGGGAAATGTTCATAAATAGTCAAAATTATCGTAACATGGGTCATTTCCACAGAAACCTGATGTAACACGGCAGTATTTAGTGTTTTTTTAATTTTTGGGAATTCTGGCCACTTTTAGTGCGCCCTAGCGCCGTAACGGTTGTTCGTAGAAAGAATTATTATATATGAAACTAGCAGTAAATTTTGTCTAGTTTAATTTTGCAAAGTATGGTGTTTTCGAAAAAATTCATAGATTTAGCCCAAAAATCTAAAAAATGACCAAATTTGGACGTTTTTAGCAAAAAAAAAAAAACAATGTTCCGGGCATAATATCTGTCAGCAAACCTCAGATTCGTGCTCAGCGACCAACAAAAACAAGGAATAAATGTGAATAGGACTGTACCTAAAATTTCCGCTAACTGCCCTTTTTATTCCCAGATTGACTAGCCTATAATTTAAAAGAAAAAGTTATTACTTGTAAATGCAAAAATTCCGCACTTATGTGATTTCCATACACTGATTTTAAAAACTTCAAGGCGTCGGCCACAGTCCCTTCATTTTGCCCATTATTAATAATTCCTTTGTAAGAAACTTTGTCCGATAATCGCAATCCATATCTTTCCGGTGTTAATTCTGGTCTAATACTACAAAGCAAAAGAATACAAGTAAAAAAAAATTATGTGTTATTGAGTTTAACCTCAAAGGTATACTAAATGATACTGGATTAATATCCGCAATTAAATGACCAAATTGTCTGTAAGCTGTAACTAATCTATAAAAATTACTTTCTTGATGTCGTTGTCGTACAACATCTTCGGGCACTCCACGAGTAATTTTTGTTAGGTAAGTTAAAAAAATATGTAATTTTATACTTACAAACGTAAGTCGTTTCAATTCTTTTTTTGTAACCAAACACGTTTTCACTATGATAACTTTTAAACGTACTTTGTATTAAACGCCTAGTAAACAGGCAAGGTCTTATGCATAGCCTGTTTAAATTTAGATACATCTTTATTATAACCTAGAACCTTACATAATTGATGCGACTATATAAACTAATTTTAATAACGCCAATGAAATTCAGTGACCTCCAGTATCAACGTGGATATATTTATCTTGAAGTAACTTAGACAGTGACGTATCGTTTTATCGTTTTTATCAGTATTTTAATACTCTAAAGTTGATTAACTTCTATCTAGGTAATTTATAATATATTACATTATGAATTACAACGAACATAAAAAAAACGTTTATTATTAATTAAACAAGATACACAGTTATAATATCTTTGGCACAATTTTTAATTAAAAATTTATATTTCAGGAAAAGCACTCCCGATTAACTTTTTACCATTGTAATCAAAACTGAATGCTCTAACTATAAACCTTTTTCCCGCTAACTGTAGAGGGCATACACGATCACGTCGTATAAGGAAGCATGTTGAATATAAAGCCATTTCCAATTCTGGACTAGTTCCTATAAATAAAGAATCAACAGGTTTGTCGATTCCATGGAATTTAAAGTGATGTTTCAATATCGCGGCTTTCTGTAAATATAAAAAAAAATCATTATTAAAACATTGTGCGCTGGGGTTAGGTAAGCTAAGTAATGTCAATAAACGAGATATAGTAATGTAAATATAATTGGATTAAGTATGTACTTCACACAGTATTATGGAAATAATATTGATTGATATTTTAAATTTTTTTTAGTTCTCTAAATGTGCAATAGGGTTCCCGTTTCTTAAGAGATTAGAAATCTGTAAAAAACACACATAAAAGTGTAGACAAGAGTCAGAGTTAAAAATCGATTTGAATATTCTATAAACCTGCTACCTGGAATGTCGTCTTGAGTGTCTATTTCCAGTCGAAAGTATATGATTGGTCAAATATTTTGACATTAATTATCGAAGGTACCGTCAGTAACACTGTCCACCGCTCTTACGTGTAACACTACAACCCGCCGAGGAAATCAAGGTTAAACATTTTGATAACGATGTGACTATGTACAGGGATATTCATTATAAATTACCCAATTGATATTTTTGTTATTATAGCAGATAGATGTATACATTAAAGGTAAAAGTTGTAGGATGGACAGTAAATCATCTTAATTTATCACGAAAAACACAGTGGCGTACTATACTATATAAAAATAATTCATTTTTTTAATAGAACACCCTGTATTTTATTTTACCTTCGTAAAGCCCATATTTTTCTGAATTAAAATATATACCATGATACTCCCACGTTTGACCGTTGTTGAGTTATTTTTACATTTAAAATGGTGGTTATGATATACTTACTTGCCTTTTGAAAAATTATTACAACCAAAGTCAACCATGAAATATTATTTTTGTTATTTTCCGCGCGCTTTCATTTTTATAATAGCAGAAACACGCCATTTTACACCTTTATCTTGAACATTTTTTTAGTTATAAGTTATAACGCGTCGAAAACCATACACTAGATATCGCTGATTGTTTATTATTGTTTAGTCTATATCGGAAATAGTTTCATTATTTAGGTTATTTAAATTGTTGCTTTCTTCACGGACTCTACGCTGGATCATTTGAATATTATGGTTATTATCATTATTAATAATATCTTTTAAAAGTCCCCAAACAAATGAATCCATAACAGTCAAGTCAGGGCTATTAGGGGCCATGCAATCGTACCGTTATTTCCTATCCAGATATTCATAAATGTTAAATAACTCAACAACGGTTAAACGTGAGGGTGTCATGTGGTATATTTTTTAATTCAGAAAAATATGGGCTTTACGAAGGTAAAATAAAATACAGGGTGTTCTATTAAAAAAAATTGAATTATTTTTTATACCCCTTAGTTATAGTACACCACTGTGTATTTCGTGATAAATTAAGATGATTTACTGTCCATCCTACAACTTTTACATTTAATGTAATCTGCTATAATAACAAAAATATCCATTGAGTAATTTATAATGAATATCCCTGTACATCATTTCAAAGAGTGCATGTATATATCAGGTATACGACGACAAACGACACCGACTGTAGCGCTTAGACGCCACCGATTTTCAAAATTATTTCAATACAATATGATATAGGATCATAATGCCCACATTTTAAAGTTATTTCCATTTTACAGGGTCTGCCAAAAAATAATGACGCATCAAAGTTATGTTTTTTTAACGAAACACCCTGTATATATTTGCATATTCGAATTGTACGAGTAAAATAAACCTAAGTTGCTGTTATATTGTGTATACGTAACCCTTGCCCTTTTCGAAATTTTCAATTTTTCGAAATTGTATGGTAAATTTTATGAATTAATCCCGGTACTATAGTACAATGATAAAATAACTATTGGTCACTATGAATATAATGAGCTATGAAATCCCATATGACTGGTTGGAGAGTTACAGAGTGTTTAAAAAAGTTAATCCTTTTCATTCTTATTTAAATATAATTAACTTGATTTGTTCAAATGGAACACCCTGTATATGTTTCTTTCCATAAATGGATAATTTAATTATCTTTCAAACTGTATTGGGTTTTTCTATACCTAAACTCAATGGTTTGTAGTTATTCCCATTTAATTGAAATATTTACAAGAATTACGTATTTTGAAAGGAAGGATATATCCAGGAGGCAATGATTGACATTTGCAAACTCTCATTGTCATTCTGTATTTAAATTGTAATACTGTGCATTGTCTTTAACAGTGCTTTAAGTAATTACAAAAAGTCAAAAATGCAAATGTATTCCATCCAAGAGCACCGAGCTAGTAGTGTAGTGGCGACACGATCTGCTTAGCATTCGGGAGGTAATGGTTCAATTCCCGTTACCACCTACCTTGTATGAGATTTTTTCAGGGGGTTTTCCTCATACACATGTAGCGGCATGGCCACTGCGTATATGCACACCATGTGCGGGTACTTAGAAGAATTCTGGAGTAGTATTGTCCCCCTCATAACCCTAACTCCGTTCCTTTCAATCCTACCCTGACCACACCTATCCATAATCCCACCATGCATATATACGTAATGTTGGTATGTATGCTGGTAATCCATGATTGTGGCTGAAGGAGCTCCGAAAGCTCGAGCAGCCCGCCCTCCCCCTTGGGGGAAGGAATGAAATACGTGGCCTTTTTCTATCCAAGCGCGGGTCGATATGATCGGCGAATACAAAGAAAACTGTCTGTTACCTACAAGAATTTACGCTCAGAAATGCCCAAACCGCAACCAACCTAATTTTTGAAAGACTTCTACAGAGATTCAAAAACACCGACAGCATAAGTTACGAAAAAGTACAAAAAAAAAGAAACTACTTACAGAAAATGAAGAAAACGAATTTTTAACATTGCAAGTCGTTATTGAAAATCCAAATACCAGTTTAAGTGAAATTCAAAACGAAACAGGAATAAGTAAAACTAGTGCCCATCCCTATCATATTCAATGCACCAACATTTAGAAGAAACCGATTTCCCACGAAGAATTTTATTTGTGGGCAATGGAAAAGTTTAATAGTGATCAAAATGTTTTTGGGTACGTCCTATTTTTGGACAAAGCGAGGTTCCACAATAACGGTTTGGCGAATCGTCATAATTTTCATTATTACAGCACCGACAATCGTAATTTATATCGAACAATAGATAGACTGAACAGATGGTCTTTAAATGTGTGTGGTTGAATTATTAAAGATTATGTTATGGGGTCTTATTTGTTTGATGCTCATTTAAATGCTCAGCAGTTTTTATAATTCCTTCAAGAAGAACTACCTGCATTATTAGAAGAGGTCCCCTTGAGTATCATAAAGCGTATGTAGTTTCAGTTAGATGGCACTCCTGCACAGTTTGGTCAGGGTGTAAAGAATCATTTAAATGAACGATTACCCGATAAGTGGATTGGAAGAGGTGGCCCCCAAAACAGGTCCGCAAGATCCCCCGATTTGACGTACCTCGACTATTTTTTATAGGGTTACATCAAAGATATTGTTTACGTTACTTCCCCGATGACAAAAGAGGACATGATAGGACGTATCCGGCACGCTTTTTCTCCTGAAACTCCATTAATCACTACTTCGAAGAAAGAGTACATTTGTATATCGTCGAAGAGGGGATACAATTTGAACATTTGATGAAGAAAGCTCACGTATTTTCCTTCTGGATGTCCTTTCTTTTAGAATAGTTAATTCACGTAAATACTTCAATAACTGCAAACCATTGATTTTAGATATAGAAAAACCTAGTCAAGTTTGAAAGGTAATTAAATTCTCCATTAATGGAAAGAAAAATATACAGGGTGCTCCATTTGAACTAAGCAAGTTAATTTTATTTAAATAAGAATGAAAAGGATTATAGGATTTGATAGCTGATTATATTGACTATTCATAGTGACCAATAGTTATTTTATCATTGTACTACAGTACGGGGTATCAATTGATAAAATTTACCTTACAATTTTGAAAAATCACAAATATTTCGAAAATGGTAAGGTTTACGCATACACAGTAAAACTGCAACTTAGGTTTATTTTACTCGTACAATTCGAATATGCAAAAATATACAGGATCTTCCATTTAAAAAACATAACTTTAATGCGCCATATTTTTTGGTACACCCTGTATAAATGGAAATAATTTTAAAATGTGGGTATTATGATCCTATATCATACTGCATTGAAAGAATTTTGAAAATCGGTGGCATCTAAGCGCTACAGTCCGTGTCGTTCATCCTGAAATACCCGGTATAACCGGCGTAACTGCCAGAAAGATTAGGTAGACAGATCCGTTTCGTGTACTACTGCAAGACCATAATGAAACCGCTTGTAACTTTACTATAAGCTAAATAACATATATTCAAAAGGGCGAATCATTGATACTACTTGGAGCGACTGTCCGAGAAGCGTTGCCGGGGGACCTGGATTAATGCCCGTGCTTCCCTCAGTACCACGATGGTAAAGCGCTCACATTTATTTTGTTAAACTGTAATTTAATTTTTCTTTCACTTTGTATATTAATAAACCATGAATCTTTAACAAGGGTTGCTTGTCATAGGCAATCAATCTACTTGGGGTGTAAATTTGTTAACTATTTTCTCCAAACAGAACTTTTTTGTTGTTAATTAATATGCAAAATTTTTACTGCGTATTCGACAACTACAAAACCAAGACGGCCGACAGCGTTATAGCCCAATCTATCGAATTTTTTAGACAAAATATAATTAGTCTCGCATAGAATGGATGTGTAAAAAGGTAAAATTATATGAGGAACAATATTGTTTCGATTAAACTTAGATTTGAAATTTAAAAATAGAAAATTACTTCAACGTCAATTTTTTAATTAAATTAAAATTTTAATAAACAAATATTGCCAAGCGATGATTAAAAAATGTACATACTATATATCTAGTTGACAGCGGGAATAGTGATATCTTTGCAAAAAAAAAAATTTAAAAATAGTTACTTACATTTCCCAAGTCAACTATTTTCAAATATCCCAAATAATCGGCATTATTGACTAATTCTTGATCATTAAAATACACCCAATTATGGAAACCAGATACATCATTATTCTTAATTTCTGCTAAAAATATATGCTCAAATCCACTAGATCCAAGCGTTCCTTTTTTTCTTGGATATAGGGTAAACCAAATTTCTTTCAAAATATTTTTAAACTCATTTGGATCGTTACTAATAACACCTAAAAATGAGGCTAAAATAAATATAATATTACATTTTTTTATGAATGCCTTTTGAAACTAAGAAATTTTTTGTAAAATCCATAACATTTGTGTTTAAGAACTCATTTAGCAAATCATCCTCTTCTTCTTTTTCTTGATTAGTAACAACTTCTGCTTGATCAGTCGAGGTAATATAGTTATCATATAGACGTTTTAATTTGTTAATTGTAGGAATTCCATTCACATTCGTACTAACTTGCAATAACCTACAATTGATTTATTAAAAAAATTATGATTTTGTGATTTTTAACGTACGGTTCAGGAGCAAGATCTTGCGGTGAGCTTGAAGTAGTCTTCCCTTGGTAATTAACTGTAATGTACTTATACGCGTTGTTAGTATCACGCTGGAATAAGTCTTCTGAAAAGCTTCTTAATTCGTTGTCATCTACCTCGACTTTAGATTCTGTCCGATTATAAACTGGTTTTTTACTGTCGTTCCCTATGTTGGAGTGTACAGGAAAATTGCTAGTATAATTATTACGTCTACGATTAGGTTGTCTTGAATTTACATCAAACCAAACATTAGACCTTGGATTTGTGTAATTACTTTGATAATTCCATACCAATGGATTTGAATTTAAAGGAGGCCAAAATTGATTTTGTGAAGGATACTGCGCTATTCCATTAGTATAATTGTGCCCATTAAAAGTCGAATTTGTACCTTTGTGTTGGATTAAAATAAAAATAACTAAATGTTTGAACAAAAAAAAATTATATAAGTGAAATAGTGATTAAGCAAAACAGTACACACACGCGCGTGCGCGCGCACACACACACACGCGCGCGCACACACCACACACACACATTTTGAAAGCTCAAGATGGATGAAATACTTAATACACTCTTAGGTTGTTACTTCAATTATAGTTATGGTACAAACCAAAGCATAACTTTTTTCGTGGATTCAACTGACAAACTGAAAAAGTACAGAATTACTTGAAAGTGTATCTTTCGAGTTTGTATACTTTCGTACATACAGTTTCATCACGTGTAAAATAACTATTACGACATCCTGGGTCTTGGATTAATATAATAACTTAAAATCATAGTGACTTAAAAAAAACGGTTGTGCATGCTAGCGTATAACATAGTATAATTTTCTTATACACCATTCAATACGCGTTTGGCTCAGCATTCCCAAAGAAACCGTGTCAAAAGTAGCTATATTGAAAAAGTTATAAGGCAAAATTTATAATTTTTGACAGTTTTTTTAGTGATTTTGGCGCTTGTTGGAAATGTATTTCTTCGTCCTTTTTGGTTCCTTGTATAACCATACCTTCTACCTGTGGTTAGTGAAACACGATCGCGTTAAACAAAATGACAATAGCAAAACCAACCACTAGTGCATATTAGGGTGACTTTTTGAACAAATTTATAACCCAGCGGTTTGAATATTAATAAACAAATAATAACATTAATCTAATTTAGTAGAATTTTAACGTGTGAAATGACTATACATACACAAATAAAAAAAAGCGCGAAAACGTGATTCTTGCATTTCTATGCAAATCCTAGGAAATTACGGTTCCTTTCAAACCCATGTCAGGTACGTTTGTTAAAATCATAAGGTAAACGTGAAAGTACAAACACCACTCCTTTGCCTAGGTTTTAAACTCAAACACGTACATTTTTATAATTACAGTAATTGCTTAATCAAGTTCTAAATTTGAATTAATAATAAACAAATAATAATCGAACCAGAAGAATGTTAGCACGTGTAAAATGGCTTATAGAAAAAAGGCACACAAATAGTATTTAGGATTACTATAGCATCGAAGTTCTACGAAAAAAAATACGGTTCCTTTTAACGAATGTTAAAACTCATATCATCGTAATCTGAACTAAAAGCACAAATTCTCAAACACGTAAACATTTTGCAATAACAAAAATTTAGAGAACAAATGAAGTCGCATATTCTATCTCACGGTACCACGGGGTATATAAAACAATCATAAATACGTGTTTGTCACAGTAATATAAAAATCAAAACATGCCGGACGTGATTCAAAAAACAAAAAATGTACACCTTAAGATCGAAGTAAGCCGTCTGTTCCTACTTAACGTTATCTGCTCTAAATCCCCTTTCTATAACAATACACAAACCATTATAATTATTAAATTAAATAAAAATTAATTAACTCTAACTCGGAAATCTAAATTAAAACTAATTAAATCATTTGGTCGCAAATAAAAAACACCAAGTCCGGTAAGTAGCACGAGAACCAAGAATCGCGTAGGGAACAATCTAACTGAAACATAATGTGATTCAAAACTATGTAACTAAAAAAGAAATGATATATATATATATATATATATATATATATATATATATATATATATATATATATATATATATATATACAGGGTGAATCTTATCTAATCCGCCAAAATTAAAGAAGTACTAGAACTCATCATTCTAAGCAAAAAAGTTCATATGTACATGGGTCCGGAAATGCTTCGTTTCCGAGATACAGGGTTGTGGTTGTGGTTTCTAGAGGGCGCCAGCGGCAACCATTTCGACCACTTTAAATCTTTCCAACTTTTTTGTGCTACACTGTATGCCATTTTGGCATACAGTCTTTTCTGCTACATAAAGGTATATCTTAATGAAGTCGCTAGGAGCAACCCGTTCCGAGAAAAAGACATTAAAAAAAGAAAAAAATTAATATTAAAAGTATACATGTGGTATGTCTAGGCATTCTATCGTATTTAATTATGGATTTTTTATTAAAATTTTATTATTAATGAACGCAAAGAGACAGATAAGTACATAAGTAAACAAGTAAGTTACTTAGTAACAATTAAAAATTCCTATTACCTGTCAAAAAATACCCTCCGAAAATGTGTATGCATCATGAGTTTTAAAAGCGTTTTTCTCGGAAAGGGTTGCTCCCAGCGACATCACTAAGATATACCTTTTTTTAGAACAAAAGATAGGATAATCGATTTTTCTAGTCCAAAATGGCATACAGTGTAGCAAAAAAAATTGCTACGATTTAAAGGGGTCGAAATCGTTGCCGCTGGCGCCCTCTAGAAACGACAACCAAATGGACCACAAATTTGAATTTGTCATCCCAAAAAAACCCCGTATACGAAATTTCATGAAATTATTTCGAAACAGTCGAAAGATATTGAAGAAAACGCGATTTTTTTTTTCAACTTTGACACCCTGTATCTCGGAAACGAAGCATTTCCGGACCCATGTACATATGAACTTTTTTGCTTAGAATGATGAGTTCTAGCACGCCTTTAATTTTGGCGGATTAGATAAGATTCACCCTATATATATATATATATATATATATATATATATATATATATATATATATATATATATATATATTCATACAGTAAGTATAGACCAATTATTTATACATTTCTTGGCTCTGTCTATATTTCTACTTCTTACTTCCTTACATGTCGGGGCAATAAACAAATACCTATCTGGTAGTAGAACGATACCGTTAGTAGGGAATGCTACATCGTCCGGAGCACGATTTGGCTAGTAACCGGTCTGGCCGCTATGGTTATACTCAAGATATACAGGGGTGGTCAAGGTCGAAACAGACGACTGTGCAAAGAATGAATGGCGAGTCGGTACGTGGAATGTTAGAGGTGTGCATGGTAGATTTGAAATTGTGAATGTAATGTACGAAAGACAGCTTGATATTCTGAGTGTATCGGAGACAAAGCGCAAAGGAAAGTATGCTGTGAAGATGGAGGATAACCTAGCACTATGGTCAGGAGTTGAGACTGAAGTGCATAGCACAAAAGGAGTTGGGGTGATCGTAAATGAAAGAGTGAATTGATGTCTTAAACAGTACGAATTGGTATCTCCCCTGGTAATGTGGGTTAGAATAAAAGTGGAATTTTTCTTATTGCATGCTATGCACCGGTGAATGGAGAAAGAGACCAAGAGTGTGAGAACTTCTAAAATGACGTAGAGAACGTGTTGAACGTATGTAAGCCAAACGAAAGAGTGATGATATTGGGAGATATGAACGGATGGGTGGGTGTACAGAGAGAACATACTGAACGCGTTCTAAGATAGTTCGGAGACCAAAGAGTCAATGAAACTGGCGAACGCCTGGTGAGCATATGTGTGGAGAGAAGCCTGTTTGTATGGAATACGTGGTTTAAACATAAAAATGTGCATATGTATACATAGCAGAGAGGTGAATCTAAAAGTATGATAGAGTTGATAGTGTATGATGAACGAGAGTGTGTTTAGGGCGAAAGAGGATCTGGAGAAGTAAAGCAAACGTAGTGCGAACGTCCAGAATTAGAGTAGACAAACTAGTAGATAATGGTGCGAGAATGAAATACGCAGATGCTATGAGTAAAAAAGATTCAGTGAAAATAAGTAAAGAGAAGGTGATGGCTGTGGAAGGGAGAGAAAATTCAGAATGATTTTGAAGGAAACAAAAAACTATTTTGGAAACGGGTCAAAAACATAAAACGTGACCCAAAACAGAGCGCTGCAGGAGTGATGAATACGAGCAACGAAATAGTATGGGACGATTGTGAAGTAAGGAAATGCTGGCGAGAATATTTCGGAAAGCTGTACGGTAATGAGGACAGTAAAACTGAAGGGTTAAATAAGGAGAATGTAGAAGGAATGGTGAAAAACGGCAAATAAGTAGGCGTAGATGAAATCACTGGTGAAATGCTAAAGTATGGGGGTGCAAAGCTTATACGAAAATTGTGTGAATTATTCAATGTATGCATTAAGTGTGGAAAAGTGCCGAGGGATTGGAAGAGCGCGATCATTGTACTACTGCATAAGGGTAAGGGGAACAAGAACGGTTGGAAGAACTACAGACCAATAAGTTTGCTCAGTGTACCTGGTATTTGGAAGAATACTGATTGATAGAGTACGAGAAACTACACAAACCAAGATTTGGGATGTGCAGGATGCCTTCATGCCAGGGAGAGGATGTGTTGATCAGATGGTTGCTCTCCAGCAGGTGACCTAAAAGTGTTTAAGTGTAAAAAGGAAGCTGTACTGTGCGTTTGTAGATCTGGGGAAAGCATACAGAAGACAGAAAAGATGAATAGGAAAGAAGAAAGATCGGATGTGAGGGTGTGAGTGAATACTTTAATATTGAGCAACGAGCGCGATAAGGCTGTGTAATGTCACCGTGGCTGTTCAATGAATGCATGGATAAATGTGTTAGGCAAGCATGTACCGATACAAAACTAGGGAGGTAATGAATGAAGATGATGAAAACAAATAAGAGGCAGGGATTGTTTGACCAACCCTCAACGGAATGACGTGAAGGTTATGTTATGTTACCATATAAGCTACCATATGACGTAAGCTCGAATTGGAAATATTAAAAACTGAAGGAGATGTCGTTTACACACATAGATAAAATGAGATGATGGCGCCATTCCCTGAAAGCTAGAGAAGTACGTTATAAATTTATGGAGGTGTATCAGTTGTCCCAATAAGGTAAAATTGCTCTTCGCCACACGTCCATAACTTTTTCCTACTATAACCTTTTACAAACAAAAGTTTTCATTATGGCGGATGGATTTTCAAAATAAAAACAATAGGATTTAGTAAACTATCATCCTTAAATAAAACTAGAATGTGAAAATCTCTAGCGCAATCGGTTCTTTGAAGTTCTTAATAACTGCACACAAATGTGCATTTCAGATTTTTAGGTTTTTTCCAAGATACTTTGGTACATATCCAAGATAGAACTGATTTTCTATAGGTGTACAAGTGACATATTTACAAAACAAGATTCAACTTTTACTCTTATTATGAAGTTTTAATAAATTGGCCAGATGGAAGGCCAACGTGCGAAAAATATACACAAAATTTTTGTTACTCTCAATTTATGGGTTTTGAGGCACTGAAAATAGTAGTTTGGAGGAAATGACAAAACTGCCATTTTAAAGATACTTGATTAAATGATTTGAAAGATAAAGCTTGTGATAAGATACAACAAGTAGAGGCCAAATATCGTTCGTTAGAGCGTAACCTCCGATGACCATGACAAAAATTGTTAATTTGTTTTGTAAAATTCATGATTAAAAACCTTGACATGTATGAGATCCAGTCTTACTTCTGTACCCTTGATGTATTCATAAGCTACCTTACTTTATGCAATTATTCAAACAATAGCTTCTAAGAGACCCAAGCGCCATAACGAATATAACCAAAGGTCAATTTATACCACTTATGAAGTAATACATTAATTTGATTTTGAGGATGGAATTTAGCACATTATGTAATCTTTATCGATAATACACTTAATATTGAAAACAATGTGTGCAAGATTATTTGACATGAAGTAGATTAAATAAAAATAACTACCTAATTAACATACTTATCTTTTTGGTATTAAATCGTGTATTTTTTATTCATTTTTTTTACAAATTTAAACGTTTCGATAACAATTACATTTATCATCCTCAGTAAATGATAATAACTTTAAAAATTAACTGAGTTATCAAAATGTATTTCTGCGTTTTCATATTTCATAAATTTATTTTCACACTCAAATAATTTTTAAAGCTATTATCATTTACTGAGGATGATAACTGTAAGTGTTATCCCAACAATTAAATTTTTTTTAAATATTCGTAGAAAATACTAGGTTGAATATCCAAAATATGTCTTTTAATTATGTATGATAATTGTGAAATTTTACATTTTTTCAAAATATCTTTTATTATGTTTTATACGTTTTTGTTAATTTTCATTGATTCGACATTTAATTTGTATAATTAGGTTTACCTTACCTTAAATGTATACATATTAGAAAACAATTCGCTAAAGTTTAAAACGATATAAAGATTTAAAAGAAGTTTTTAAATCCGATTGAATTTTTACCACCCTTTCATTTACCTAACTCTTGTGAATCTTTGACCATAAACATTTTTAAATAATACATGTACAATTTCTTATAAAGTAAAATTATTTTAACATTGTCCATTCTTATGAGATAGCTTTTTTTAAATTTTAGTAGTACTGCCTGTTTGTAGTTTTTCTAAAAGAGATAACCCCATAAATAAACCGCCTTCGCACGCTACTGATTGTGATTTTGGTTTGTAGTTTTGTTATTGATGAAGCAACGTTGTCGTCATTAATAACCCTGTTTCCGTATTAAAGTGTTACAGGCATCGTTTTGGCGTGATTATAAATTCAAATGAAAATGAGTTTGTTTGTCAAACAATAAAAATGAATTAAAGAAAAACCAATACTTACAATATACTTCATACACAATCACAGCAATGGTAATTAACATATAAGTTATAATCTTTGAGTTTGAGTCCATATTTGATTGAAGTAAACTAAGGTTAGTTTCAATTATTAATTAACCCCTCATACTACTTAAAATCGATTATGAATGTAGGTCTTACTCTACGATCTAATAATTTATATGATACAAGTTGTTATCCCGACCACAGTAATGATTTTAATCTGCAGTGGCGTATCTTAACTATGCTTTAAAAAACCATTCTAAATTGTTAAAATTCTTTTCCACAATTTAAGGCAATTCAGTTTGGAAGTGTGGTAAGTGTATGTAAAATAAAACGTGAAATGCTTTATTTTAAATTGAATTTTTTTTAAACAAACCATTTATTTATTATTAACCCATTAACGCCGGAGTTTTTTAATTTTAGTTTTTGATGATTTCAGTGGATTGATGGGTTTAGTTTGCCTTAAAATGTACCAAAAAAATGATTAAAAAAAAGTTATATGAAACTTACAAGAAAAGTGGTGGGTCCATATGGGCCCGCCAGGAGCGTTCCTAATAAAATTTATTTACAAATAAAATACATATTTATATTATAAAGCAGCAGTGTAATGACAAAATTTACATCTATGTGGTATGAAAGCCCTTAAAACAGGAAATACAAAGACCAACTTGACATTTACAACACATCGTCCTGTTTTTCCCAGAGCAATTTGCTGCGGCACACCGCTTTCTTTTCCCTTCCGGCACTGGAATTACATAATGATCAAGCCTGTCTTGTCTTATATTAGCAGCTACGCGAAATCTTTCACCTCCCGGAGTAGATGGCCTGCCCCCTTGGCTTGGAGGATTCTTATATCTGATCAGATATGACTAAAATCGTATATAATTAAAAACCAATAATTAAAATTATAAAATCACTTTATATTTACTTGTCGAAATTCTAGTTGGCTTATATGTCGACCCGTTTTTCGATAGATAATCCAAGCATTTTGCACAGCAGCGTCCAGAAAATACGTAAATATTGGCCAATACCACTTCTTTCCCCGGATTCCAACACGATAACTGAAACAATACAAGAACAGCAAATGTGTATAAAAATAATTATTATTTTCATACTTTGATATATTTTGATCCATAAGATCGGTGCCTCCCATGTTTTTGTTGTACTCAGATAATGCATATGGCCTCGGGACTGAATTTATTTTCTTGTCTTGTCTAGAATATCTATCCACATTTCGTAGCGGTGCCATACCAAAGGATGTGCTGGCAATAGTAACTGCATTATTGTCCTTCCATCTTATAAACTGAATACCACTTTTTGCTTCTAAACTAGATGAATAAGTGCCTCTTTTTTGTTTTAAAATTTGTGCTTTGGACTGTAATGGACACTGCTTTGGAATCCGGTTTTCACGGATTGTTCCCGTTGTCCCATATCCGTTTATTTTTAACGATTTGAGAAGATTAGTCCCCGTACAAAGATTGTCGAAAAAGTAATTATACCTTAGGTTCCTTTTATTTTCATCCAAATCGTTGATCATTTGTACTAGAGGGGCTGCACATTTTCCGAATATTTGTTCATACTGTATATTTGCTCGAGGATTTTTTCCCTGGTATACTTCGAAATTAATCATGTATCCTGCCGGTATATTGAGGCTCCAGACTTTGTACCCGAAACGAATAGGCTTTCCTCGTATAAATTGTTTACAGCCGTGTTTGCTGTAATATCTTATCATTGACTCATCATAGCACACATTCCTTTCAGGTACAAAATGGAGCAAAAACTTTTCTTTTAAATAATCCGCCAAAGATCTTAATTTATACATTTTGTCTGCTTTATCTATGACGTTGTTGTCGGCATATCTGAAAAAACCGGTCACGTCTCATTGCTTCAACCACCATATTATTTCTCATATCCGAAAAAGATGCCCAATAACTGCGTTTAGAGGGTAGTTCATTGTACCCCGACAACAATAATATTCCCAAAAATACTCGCATTTCATCTAAAAAAAATGAAGGATTCGAACAATTTATAAATAGAGTATATTTGGTGGTTTCCTTTATAATATTTAGTAGCAATTCATCCGAAAAAAACATTCAAATAAGTCCACTGGGTCCATTTCACTGTAGTATGAATAATTGGCATCTGGGGGATATGAAAACTCCAAATCAGCATTTTCATAGAATTCAAATGAAGGTTCCTCTTTTTCTAGGTTGAAATTGGATAGGTTGTTCTTATTGCCAATGGTCTGTTGGGAGGAACTATTTATTTCATTTGTCAATTCAGGAGATCGGGGTTCATTGTCATGGCCGCCAAGTCTTTTATTGCTAACAAAACGAATTTCGACACTTGCTTGGAGTTGACGTTGACTACGGTTGTTCGCAAACCCACATTCATCTTCATCTGCGGAGTCTCCGTCCGTTAAAACATCACTCACTGGGGGCTCTATAAAGAAATCTGTCACTTCGTCTTCATTATCCGAAGCGTACGCAATATCTGGCGCTTCGTGAAGCGTGAGACCTCTAAAATAAAAAAAAACAACAAATAGCATTTTTTGCAAGAAACGCCTAGCGGTCCCATATGGGACCAGTGACGTTTACACACTAATATAATCAAAAGTTAAATCTTAAAAAAATTTTGAAGATAAGGTATTAAAAATATGTACTTTTAAATAACTTTTACCAATAATTATACTTAGGCAACAATTTCTAGAGTATACTAGAATCAATTAAACCGAATTTTATGTCGTTATTTTTGTCCATTGAATAAATTCACAAAAGCAAACGCCTACCACGGTCAATAAAGGTCAAAATGCGCACAAAACGGCTTGAGTTAATTCTCTAACACGTCTAAAACCATGAAAGTTTTGCGCCGAATGGAAACGCTCGCGTCCCTGTTAAAATTGAAAGGGAAGGTGGTCCTACGGTACCATCCAGGCGCTGATGGGATTAAGTTACAATGACTTTGTTTAAACGTTCTACCTACTTATCTATCTTCAGACCCAGTTAATATATTTGGTATAGGGACATCGTATGATTTACCATGTTATTAGACACAAAACACACTTGAATTGTTTATGTAATACAGAGAGAGTTGACACTCAATGTTAAATTTGATAGACAACAGAATCTTATAAAGCTGTAAGTTCTTATTGTTGCGAGTTTGAATGAATTCGTTGTTTGAAATCGTTTTACTTCAAATCATACTTTATCTCCAATTACAATTTACAGTATGAAACACATTTGGCCGTGTTATTGTAACAGGTTATTCAATAAGATGACGAACCTGATCAGGTAAAAGTCCCAAAATACGATTTATAAAGCTAACTGATCTATTGCATTTTCATAATGAAACAGATAGCTTGTTAACGTCAGCCTCATAGACGGCAAAATTAGTCGAAACTCAAAATATGATGGAATCCTCTTGTTCATCAAAACATAATTTAATGGACAACAATAAACAATGTAATATCATCAAAAGAAATGTCAGGATACGATACCAAAAACATTTCTTCAAAGCGATTCAAAGTTGTTGACAGATGCTTCCGAACATTTCTTTGTGCCTGGTTAGAGCGTGGAACCCATTGCCGAAATTTTGCTGTAGCCAATGTTCCGATACTTGGTATGAACGCTTCCAACACTTATATCCACTTTGGCAATCTCCAACGTAATGCGGCGATCGCCTTCCACAAGCTCACGAACGGCCTGAATATTGTCTTCATTGACACTTCCCGGACGCCGTTTATGACTTTCATTTTCGACTCCATCACGACCATCCCGAAATTTTTAGCCCAATCAAACACTTGGGTCTTACTCAGTGAATCACCAAACTGTGCTTCAAGTCTCTTGAAAATCTCACCGGTTTTATTCCTTCGTTGACGAGAAAACGAATAAACCCAACAGACACTGGTATTTTGTTCAGTCATGGCGGTTGAAGCGGCGTGACTTAGAGCGCCTTGTGCATGGACAAACGATTTGCCACGCCGCGCTTTTCCACACCGCCACGCCGCGCAGAACAAACTTCCGGTTTATATTTAAAGTTAAAAACTACTTACACCAATTTTATGTCGTTATTTTGTCCATTGCACAAATTAAAAAAAAACGCCTACCACGGCCAAAGGTCAAAATGCGCACAAAAACGGCTTGAGTTAATTCTCTAACACGTCTAAAACCATACTGACAAGTTTTGCGCCGAATGGAAACGCTCGCGTCTGCGCTTGTTTAAAAATTAGGGAAAGGGTAAGTGGTTCCATACGGGTCCACCAGGCGCTCATGGGATTAAGTTAACAATGATTTTGTTTAACACGTTTACCTACTTATCTATTTCAACCTGCCAGTTAATATATTTGGTATAGGGGACATCGTATGATTTACCATGTTATTAGACACAAAACACACTTGAATTGTTTATGTAATACAGAGAGAGTGGGGAGATTGGACACTCAATGTTAAATTTGATAGACGTAACAGAATCCTTATAAAGCGTGGGAGTAAGTATTTTCTATTGTTGCGAGTTTAATGAAATTACTTTTAGTTTGAAATCGTTTTACTTCAAATCATATACATTTATCTCCAATTACAATTTACATGTATGAAACACATTTGGCACGTGCATTATTGTAACAGGGTTATTCACATAAGATGACGAACCTGATCAGGTAAAAATGCAACCCAAAATACGATTTATAAAGCTAACTGGATCCCTATTGCATTTTCATAATGCACATAAAACAGATAGCTTTTAACGTCAGCCTCATAGACGGCAAAATTAGTCGAAACTCAAAATATGATGGAAATCAATTCCTTTCTCATCAAAACATAATTTAATGACAACAATAAACAATTAATATCACAAAAGAAATGGGCAGGTACGGTACAAATACTTAACAAATTCTTAAAGTAAGTGCTCAAAATGCCTTCCTACTCTACGTAACAAACCTGGAGTTACAGCTCTGTAGGCTTCCCTGATTCGATTTTTTAAGTCTTTGATATTTAAAACTGGTGCCTGGTAGACTCTCTCCTTTTCCACACCCCAAAGAAAAAATCTAAAGGTGTTGTGTCTGTTCACTGGCTCATTATTACTAAATTTTGCCTCATCGCTGAACAAAATAAGATTTATAAAATCTGGGTTTAAATCAACGTGTTCTCAAACAAAATTACAGAACTGAAGTCTTTTGGGGTAATCTGTTGGTTTTAACTCTTGGACAAGGTGAATATGGTACCTACGGATGAAATCTATTGTTTTTTAAAATCCTGCAAACAGAAGACTGGTTTATTCGAACTTGCCTTGATAACTCTATTTAGCTGCTTCATTTTCAGGACAAGTGGCAGTCCTAGTTCTTTCTCTTTTAAAAGCAGACCAATTTTGACTTAACGTAGTTTCTAATCTTCTAAAAAATTTTTGGTTTGGAGCTCGACGTTTGGGATAACGCTCTCGATACAAATTTGCTGCATTTTTTCGGCGTTCCCCAAAAATCAGTATCATGTCCATTCTCTCATCGTTTGAAAACATTTTACAGTAAATACGAACGAAAAAATTTCATGACTCCTATCAAGCTACTAAATAACTATTTAGATTACTGATTCAGTTTTTAAACCAAAAAACAATGTGACCTTAGTAAAACGTATTTTGGGTTGCATTTTTACATGCCGTTGGGTCACAGTCTCATTTTCAGTCCTTATATTTTTTATGGCCGTGGACCTTTGTGGTGAAGCTATCCTTATTTCCTTAAGTAAGTTGCAGCATCTTTTCTCCCCGAATTAAGAACTGCCGCAAATGTGATTTCTAGATAATTACAATCAAGAATATGCTGAACTTCTGCATTTTGGTTCTATATTTAACCTCTTCAAAGGGCTTGGGTGGCCTACCAGTGGCTTGTATGGGAAGATCGTAATTAAAATCATAAGAAACGACTTCAAATTCGATGTCTTCTTTATCTAACCAATTGCTACGTTTTTTAAAAAATCTCTGGTTTTCTAGAAGACTTTTCCCATCGATCGCTGATTTTTTTCTAGAAAAATCCATTATAAGATTCAGCCATTTAGTTTGTGTTTCTTTGTTTGTGCTGTTTCAATTGAAAGCCTGCATAATTAACATCAATAAATCCTTTTGACGGTTTTCTTTGGTCGTGGAACGCCATATTTCAAAAATCTTCTTGACACCTTGCACATTTTGATAAAAGAAAAATATTGTCGCAAAAATTCGCAAAAAAATGTTACCATTTTTAAATTCACAAAACCAATTGCTATTTAAAAACATAGTTTGATTTTTGGCACTCTTTGGCCCTTTCACATTTTTGACAAAGTTAAAATAATTAGTAAAAATAGTACTTACCGTTAGCCATAACTTTCCGTCGTAACACTCAGTACATATCAAACAAGATCTTTCAAACTGCCAAGCTAAATGAAAACCTAAATACAAGATTGTCAACTGACATAAACAAACATTTTGTTTTCCACGGCCTTCCATCTAAAGGAGCAGAATAATAAAACGGTTTTATAACCGGAAATTAAGCATAGCGATTTATTTGAAATTAAAGTACGAGTTTATTCATTTACAAAAAAAAAAAAAAAACTACACGATATAACTTAAATTGACTATTCCACGTCCAACAGATGGGAAGTACTATATCGCTAAAAAAATTTTCAAAAATTTTTATTTGCTCAATCGCTTTAAACAGTCCGAAAACGTCTAAAAACAAAATTTGAGCAAAAAAAATCTTGTCTGTGTGTGTGTGTGTGTGTGTGTGTACTCCATAACCTTCGAAGGACTTACCATATCAACTTGAAATTTGGCACACATATAGACGTCAACCACCCCAAGCAACTGATTCAATGGGTTATGAGGAAAGGGGTAAAATTGGGGGATAAGTACGCGTTTTGTAAATTTTTATTTTTTTATATTTTTTTACTTTTAATATGTAATTAATAATATCATTGTGAGTATTTTTTATCCCTATAATTTTTCTGTGCAACAAACGGTTAACAATATATTAGCAAAAAACCGTCACTTTAAAAAACAGTTTTTTCCTAAATATCTCCGGAACTACTTAACATGTTCAAAAAGTGAAAACACTATTAGATAGGAAATAAAATTTTTCACAAAAAGTGATTTTGAAATTTTTTCGAAAATTTTATCATTTTCGAAATATTTGCAAAAAGTAGATTTTGGTACCCGTCCACACGATTTTTTTTTAATTTTGGCATTATATAGAAAATTAAATTTCTGATGGAAAAGAATTATTGTAATTTTTTTTTAAGTTAATGGTTTTCGAGTTATTTACAAAAAAATGATTTTTAAAATTAATGGTTTTTTTGCTAATATCTCGAACTTAGTGTGAACACGATTTATCCAAAAGAGGTTAATATATGTTGACGGTGTGTCAGTTTAAAAATAAATTTGAACAAATTATATTTTAGAATTTAGTAACAAATTTAAAAACTTCACTTAATCATAGCTCCATTCTTCTCTATCAGGAATGTTAATGGTCTAGGCATAGACGCAACCAGATTTTGGCAATACTGTTGTATTACACTTTTCGATTTCATATTTATGGCATTTAAGTTGGTATAAATTAAATAATTTTGAACTAATTGTGAGTATTTTTGTCTCTATAATTTTTCGGTACAACAAATATTGTAAACGTCATTTTGACAGCATAATTTAAATTTTTGATGTGGAAGTATCGATACAACTTGCAGCGTTTTTTTTATTAAGTTGATATGTTCTAAACAAGATAATATGATCAAAAAGAACATTTCTGAAGGTTACTTTTTACCACCTACTTTTCAATTCTAACCCACTGTACGCTGGTGCAATATACCGGGTGGCCAACTAAGAACGGCCGTCGGCCATATCTCAGGAATTGATTATAGCACAGGTTCGGGAAAAAAAATTTTATAACAAAAGTGGCCTCAAGAAACGCCTGGAAATTATTTTCAGAATTGTAGGTCCACCGCTAGAGGGCGTGGGGGAGAGTGTGAACCTTGTTACGAAAAAACGCCTTTAATTCAGGTTCTGCTTGACCGATTTTAATAAACTTGATGTTGTTTGAAAGAGCTTTTGTTAAACAATAGAAAATTTATAAATTTGAAGCAATCTGATTAATAACATAAATGCTAGAGGGCGCTGTTTAATATTTTTTAATATTGTGTTTTCTCTTTACAATTTTAAATGGAAGCATAAAAATTTAAGTAGGTCTTTAAAAAGTAGACTAAATTATTAATAAAACAGTGAAAACTGCAAGTCGATATCTTTTTCCTATCCTGAAAAACAGGTAAATGGCGGGAATTGTTCTTCCAACGTCTAGTAAGCTAGTTCGCGTTAACGGAAATTATTAAATTTAGCCTGGATGAAAAGATCTTACATTGGTCTACAGTAATTTAAACTGTTATCATACTAATGTTATGGTTGCTGCTAGATTACCTAAATGTAATGCTGTCGCTACTAACAATGAGAACAAATTATAAAATAATAATGTGATAAATCTAACAATTAAAACCTTAAATAAATAACTACGTAATTAGTGTCGCCCTAGATGTTCGAAATGTCGTCCATCATTTTCAATGCATGAAATCAATCGCTTACGGGTGGAGAGAACAGCAGTTTCAATTTCTGCCCTTGAAATACTTCATATTGTCTGTCGTATTCTTTCAATCATGTCAGGTCTTGTTATGGGTCTATCGGCATAAACGAGATCTTTTATTCGCCTCCACAAATAAAAATCTAAACAAGTTTTGTCTGGAAACCTTGGTGGCCAAATAAATAAACTTCCACGTCCTATCCACCTTTCAGGGTATGATTGATCTAAGAAATTCCGAACATCTCTAGAATAATGTGCAAGAATATGTCACGACGAATGGCCAAGGGTACGTCTTCTAAAATAAGTGGCAATTCGTTGCTTAAAGAATCTAAATATCTTTGTCCATTAACAGTCTCATTTAAAAAAAGGCCTAATTATTTCTCCACCTAGAATCCCGCACCAGACATTTACAGACCAACGACCCTGATGTTGGACCTCCTGCATCCAGTAGGGATTCGTTTCGGACCAGTAGTGCATATTATGTCGATTTACACTACCATCACTATGAAAAGTAGCCTCATCTGTCCACATAATTCGTGAAAGTATTTCAGGATCGTCGTGTATCATATTTGAGAGCCACTTGCAAAAATCCAACCTGATATCGAAATCTTGAGCATTCAAACTATGGTGTAGGACCATGTGATAAGGGTGCAATCTAAAATAGTATATATTATAAAGTAATCAGATCAATAAGACACATTGAAGTCCTTCGTTGTTAGTAAACGAAAAAGGACTTTAAATGCATTAACTCTCGTAATGTTATTACGAATTTTTTTCGCCCTGCCTCTCATTATTTTTTATTATTGGTACTTTAATTTAAATTAAAACATTTTTATCATTATAATACCGAATAAAACATGCATTAATAAATAAGTAGTCACCTGTGTTCTCTTAAAATATTTTGGACGGTGGTTCGACATATACCCAAGTCTCTAGCTATAGCTCTGGTGCTTGAATGAGGGTTAACATTTACATAAGCTAAAACATCAATAACATTTTCCTCTGTTCTACCTCTGCGTTGTCTTCGGTACACAGGAAGATTCACATTTCCAGTAGTACGCACACGGTGTGCGAGTCGGGGAAAAACTCTTCTGCTGTGATGCCGTCTGTTTGGGTACTGCAGTGCATACACTCTAGCAGCAACGGTTGCATTTCTCATACATTCAAAATAAACTGCCAACATATCAAATGCTCCTTCATTTGTAAGAATCATTTTGGTACGAAAAGATAAAGAAAGTCTATTAAATGCAACACGATGAATAATTTTTGACATATGCGTGAAAATCATAGCTTGCTTGTTTTCAACAGAGAATTTATTTTATATCTTACATGGCCCTCTTTACTGATTTTGTTGTCATCAGTAAATCGTAATTCATATTTTAAACTGTATTTGTTGTTGCTGGGCAAATATCGGTTTTTATTGATATTTTATGCTTGAAAACAAATATAACATTGTTATATAATTAAAAAAATGTTAGATTTATCACATTATTATTTTATAATTTGTTCTCATTGTTAGTAGCGACAGCATTACATTTAGGTAATCTAGCGGCAACCATAACATTAGTATGATAACAGTTTAAATCACTGCAGACCAATGTATGATCTTTTCATCCAGGCTAAATTTAATAATTTCCGTTAACGCGAACTAGCCTACTAGACGTTGAAAGAACAATTCCCGCCATTTACTTGTTTCTTACGATATCTCAGGGTAGGAAAAAGATATCGACTTGCAGTTTTCACTGTTTTATTACTAATTTAGTCTACTTTTTAAAGGCCTACTTAAATTTTTATGCTTCCATTTAAAATCGTAAAGAGAAAACACAATATTAAAAAAATATTAAACAGCGCCCTCTAGCATTTATGTTATTAATCAGATTGCTTCAAATTTACAAATTTTCTATCGTTTAACAAAAGCTCTTTCAAACAACATCAAGTTTATTAAAATCCGTCAAGCAGAACCTGAATTAAAGGCGTTTTTTCGTAACAACCACTCTCCCCCAGCCCTTATTTGAAGAGATAGACTAAAACTTGTCAAATAAAAAATATGCAGAATTTGTCGAGGAATCTGATTATAATATTTAATATGCCCCTTAATTGAGTAAATTTTGAAAAATTTTGTTTTTTAAAATTTTAACTGTCAAACATGCCCTCTAGCGGTGGACCTACAATTCTGAAAATAATTTCCAGGCGTTTCTCGAGGCCACTTTTGTCATAAAAATTTTTTTCCCGAACCTGTGCTATAATCCATTCCTGAGATATGGCCGACGGCCGTTCTTAGTTGGCCACCCGGTACATTAAAGGCAAATGAGCTATCCTTTAGAGTGTATAGTTGTTGACTAAATATAACGTCAAAATTGACATTTGACGTTTAATGTTTATGAGTGAAAGGTGGCGCAGCTCCCATGAAACATGTCCTTAGTAACCATTTGCCGCAACACATATAATAAATAGTACACCAATATTAAACATAACATAATTGTAGTGTTACCCATAATTGTTAATTGTTAGTAACAATTTGTAAAATAAATAAAATCATGTTTCAATTTGATTTTTGTTCTTTGCATAATTTTGAATAATTTGGGCACTCCTAAACATTAAACGTCAAATGTCAATTTTGAGGTTACATTTAGTATGGACGCATTATCACATATGTTGCGGCAAATGGTGATTAAAATCATGTTTCATAAGAGCGGCTGTGTCAATGATTATTGATATCATTGTACTATTCACGTCATTAAATCACAATGTGGGTAGGTAGGTACATACACAAAATCGCAAACATTGTACAAACTTTGACGGCACGGTTATTTCAATTGAGTATTATCAATTTCGCCAACCAATGAAAAATTATTAAACTACGTATAGAGCTTATGTCATTTTGCAGGCGCAGGCGACGCGGACACCTTACGCTGGCAACTCCGCCCGCAAAAGCGATAGAATTTATATTTAAATTGCTAATTACAAAATAAATTAGTATGTAACACAGGTATAAAAAATAACTATCGTACTGAATAATTCACTTAAATAGGTACATAACTAATCACTGGTCTTCACCAAACTATCGTCACTATCACTGTTGCTGCTTCCACTCATGTTTATAACAAGTGGTTCTTCAACTGTAATGCCAAGTACATTCTCCTTTTCTAAATAATCATTTCCAATTGCAGTTACATGATTGCAGCACTGTTTTCATATTGCTTGAGTCACTTTCGCAAATGAATTTTGCGCTAAAATTTTGACATCGTCCAGTTTAAATGCAGTGTATGCACGTCACCTTTCACTATTCCACAATTTTTTCGATTGGATTTAAATCCGGGTCATATGGGGGCAGTCGTAAAACTGTTATGACCCTGCTCTTCTAAGAATTGATCGAATTTGTAGGTAATATGCTGCTTTTTATTTTTTGATTAACTCATAAAGTTGTGGTTGGTTTGTACATAGTTTGGCGAATAAGCTATATTCTTGTCAGAAAGCCATTAATTTCATCATTTCAGCTTTTAAGGAATTTGATATGGGAGCTTCATTTACGTAATCATTAAGATGCGTTATCAGTGACCAGTACTGATCTGGGAGGTAAATTAGGTAGGTAGTAATCTTTGCTCTTCGATCCTGATTTAAAAATTAACAGGCAATTCGGAATGCATCCAATATCTCCATCAGCGTGAACAATAATTAACCTTAGAAATTGGTGTGAATAATCCGGACGATGTTCCATCATTCCAACAGTTGGAAGTTGCATGTGCAGTGTGAAAGTAAGGTTCATCCAAGTACACGATTGGTCTGCCCTTATCTCTAAAATTTTTCAAATTTCTAAATAATTTCCGAATGTCGTTTATTTCATACTCTGATACTCTTTGAAATTGCACCGATTTTATTTTCCCCTGTTTTTGGTGAACTGAATATTCCATTTCCATTATTTTCCGCAACCGTTACCTTTACTTCTTTCATACTTTGTTCAATTGTTCTTAGTGATACTCCAGAACAATCATGACCACGTTGCTTAATTTCTTGTTTAGATTCATTTGGGAATAGTGTTGCAAGATAACTAAAATTATTCTACATTACTTTGCGTGCTACCCTGTGCACTGCCTTTCCACCACCTAATGTTGAAATTTTCACAGTCATACTTTAAAATGTTCACAGTTACACTCTCACTAGTCGATATATGCGATTAGAAAGTTGGGCATAGAACATATTTACTTGCTTTATAATCAAGTATTAATTAACTACTATTATTACTAATATTAATAATTAATTAACATACTTACATCTATTTCGTACGTAAATGTAGCTGTAAAAAGCATTATTCAGGGTGATAAAACAATGTAGAAATTGAAATAGTTAAAAACGGTACCTCTGTACTTCTGTAACACGGAATCGTAACAGGATTAGGCTCAGCCTAAATTCTTTAAGACAGTCCACTTAGACTCCTGCTCTGTAAACATCTTACAACCAAGTATGTACTGAGCATTAATAGTAATATGTTATTCGTTACAGTGACTCTAGTACAAACAGTGGCGACAATCGTTGTATCGATTTTTATTCGCCTAACTGCTGACGTGGTGTACGGCCGCCATTAAGAGGCAAATTTTCTTTATTTACCTCTGAGCAGCGTGTGTTTTGTATTTAGATTGTCCCGTTTTTGCGTTATAAGAAAGTAATTGTTGATGTTAATTTAGTTTCTTGTAAATATAGTGTTATAATAACATTAAAATGTGTGGTGTAACGGGGTCCCACGTAAAAAACTGCTTTGTTTATTCGCAGTTTTGTTGCCGTGATGTTTTGTAGTTTTTTGTAAGTATTGCATATTAAGCTGTAAATAATGAAATATTCTCGCGATTTTTAATGAAAACGTTCCCGAAAGCTCCTTTTGGAAGAAATGAGTGGTTGATTAAAATGAAAAGGGATACCAACTGATTATTCATGTTTATGTGAGGTAAAGATTAAAATTAGATACATAACTGAGTACCGAGCAGAATATATAACACTACTTGTAGCAGATATCCAAGGCTTATAATAGTAGATTATATAACCAGGAGTAGAACGCACTCTTTTTTGTGTTGATCCCAAAGTTTGTAGCCGAGGCTTACAATTTAGGCGAAACACAAAAAGAGCGTTGTATATATTATTCTTCAAGCGTATTAAAATGGAAATATTTATTTATTACAAATGTACAATTCTTTAAAATACAGTTTTGTACGTTGAAACCACTGGTCGCTGTTTCATTGTCTATATTCATAATTTTATTGTTGGCTTGTTCCAAGTTGTATGTTGTGGTGTGTTCGTCATTTGAAGCAAGTTCATTACGGGTGCTCCAATTTGTGTCTGTAGAAGTACTGGGCTTATCATAATCGACCTAGCTAGAATTCTTTTGGCTGTCTGCTTTTTATTCGTTACGGATTCCTCTATATAACCCTCAGCTACGGAGCTTGGCTTCCAGCCCCCATGCCTTTTGAAACAAGAAATATCTTCACCGTTGTCCACAAAAATTGTTGCTGACGTTCGTCGTAGACAGTGACCCGTGTATTCAGGTGGATTTGATAAATTTAAGTGCAGAGCAACTTCTTTTGCCGCACTTGAAATTTTATGTATGGCCGTTACTACTTGATATTTCCCTTTTTGATATTTGATAAAAAATCGGGAAGACTGGAAATCTTTTGGGCGGAATTTGGTATACTGGCGGCACAAATTCAAGTAAAAGTCACCGACAATAGTAAACGACCGTGGCTTTTTAGTTTTAGTGTTTAGAATTTTACTAAAATGTCAATATAACCTACAATCAATCCATATTTATTTTATTAGTGAAGGACGCTAGATTTCTTACCTTTATAGCTAAATAAGTGGCATTGGGTGCATTCTGCATAAGGTCGTCAAACTGTTTTTTGGTTAACACTTTGGATTTTTTTGGACTGTAACATTCCCCTTGATGTTTTAAAAACCACATTTTGCAATGTTTATATTATTTTTAAGGTTTAATTCAGCTTTAAGCGTTGAGTACTGTGTCAAGAGAGTTGAACTTTTCATTTTCTGTTTTTCGGACAAATGCGAGAAATACGCCAACATAACGTTTTCGGAATAATTGCGAACATTTTGCTCTTAGGTCCATTTTATTAGTCGCTCGAATGCAAAGTCATAGACCTTGCAAGATTTCGTAAGAATTAAATTTGCTACAGCAGCACTAGTAATTTTCACTAATTCGGGTGGTGTACACTGCATTCATTTCTTCAAACATTTTTGGAAGCGAAAACCACAGATAATTCGAACACACTGACAGGGCTGACAGAAGGCTAGTGGATAGCGCGCCACCGAGCGCTGCGTTGGCTTCCGGTACCAACGTTATGTTACTAGTAACACAATATTCTATTTCTACTCCTGTTTTCCGTAGCACAATTTGAACATTTTAATACGCTTGAAGAAAAATAGTATATTATTTTATAAGGAGCTAAAGTGAATTAGCAACAAAAATGAAAATGAAAAGTTCGACAAGCAAATACTTGAAACTTCGTGCATATCTAAAGAAGCAGAATGAAGGATACACCCCAAAGCAGGCCAAAGTATTTACAAAAGACCAATTTAACAAATTTTTATCGGAAGCGTCGGATGAATAATACTTGGCAATGAAGGTAAGTTTTAGGAATAGAATGAAAATAAGTCTTTATATTTTGTATACTTTTTATATAGTTTTGATTATTGGTATCTCAGGGGCATGTCATTGCGATGAATTGGTGAAGATAAATATAGACGACATTCAGAACCTGAAAACTCTGCTACATATTAAAATTCCAGATAGCAAAACAAACAAAATTAAATCATTTGCAGTTGTAGGGGAACCTTTCCTAAATTTAGCGAAGAACGTAAAAGGTTCGTTACAAATGCTCAAGAGCGGTGATGGGAATCCATAAAATAAGTAGTGTTCCTAGACAGGTAGCTTTTTTCTTAAAATTAGCGAACTATACAGAATACACAGGGCATTGTCTAAGAAGAACCTCAGTTATACTGTTGTTGGACGGCGACGCAGATTTAATGTGCTTGAAGGGCCATGGTAGCTGGAAATCCAGCACTGTAGCTGAGCGTTATATTGAAGAGTCTCTAGCAACAAAAAAGAGGCAGCCTTGAAAATTTTTGCACCTAGTGCAAGCGCTACGAGTACAGAAGCTCATGTAGAAGAGGATGAATTAAAGACCATTTCCTGAGAACGCAGCGAGACCTCCACTGTTACCTCTGGCGGATTTTATTTTGGAGAAAATGTTAGTTTTAATCATTGTACTTTTAATCTTTATAACTCTAAACTATAAATTTGTGTTACGTGCCAATAGGCAGGGGCAACAAAATAAAGAATGCCGGGGCTCAGTTCGCCGGAGGCACTGGATGTGTGGGTGTGTCTATTATTAAAGGATTGAGGCAGAGAGAGTTTACTACTCAATCGTAACTAATTAAACGACCGTTTTGTTCAGAACGGATCGTGCATAGATGGAATAAAAGTTTAAAGTAATTTTGGGCGCCAGGAATGGCCTCCCAACGGCAGCCCGCACCGTTATCCCGACTCCTGAATACACGGTGGTGCAGTGGATGAGTAAGGAACTATAGGAAAAAGGGAGGAAGAAAACAACTACAGTAGTGTAGTAAATGTAAATTTAATAGTAATCTTTGATTACTTTTTCAAAACTGTGTCGAACTTATTCTCACAAAACAAACAAAAATAGATTAACATTTCTATTCTATAAATGCTACTAAGAGCCGAAGTAATATTATTACGATTCAAAATAACCCTAAATTTGACCCATCTACCAAATAAATAAAAACCAATGTTTATAGTACTTTAGCAAGCTGCTGGGTAACTATACACAACCCAAAACCAATTAATTCTAGAGTAAATTTTAAATAATTAACTGGAAACGTTTCCTTTGCTTAATGAAAAACTTTTCATTGTGTGCAAGTGCACTGAAAGAAAACATACATTCTCGCTACCACAAGCGTTTTAGATAACCTACCAAAAAAAAATGAAACAGAATCGTGACTAACACTTGCTGCAGCTTACACAAATAGTATAATTATTCCCTGAAATTATCCTATAGATAAGTAATTCCTATTGAAGTTTATAGAAAACATTATTATTTAATTAATTAACCGCCCATTTAAAGCGGTGACAATAAAGAAAAGAGGAGCGATTCGGTTGGCCCGCGTTATTTATTTCTGAGAAAACAAATTCATTAACCAAATATTTAGAAAGAAAAGGAGCCAGAAATAAATAATTGAGTCACTAAATCTTCCTCGCAACCTAATTTTGATTAAAAAAAATCTTTTATGAGAAAAGAAATATTCAATTTTATACAGTAAAAGTAATAATTTCTACACATGTAATTTAACGTCAATGATACCATGTAGCCACTTCCATTGTCCTAAATTCTCATGATGCGCATACTTAAATAATGAATCTCGTCTGTTGCGTAGCTAGCATTTACATTAAAAATAAATTGTAGTGTGAAGCCCAATACGTAAATCAATTAATAAGTAGGGCTATAAATATCACCTCAATCAGATAATGAAACTCCCTTAATTGCAGAGAATAGTCTTAAGAAGCTAGTACGATATTAAATCAACCATAGCAACAGCTGTTAACTAGAGGTTATTGATCATATTTGTAGATACCATTTAGATAAGGTGAGCATTTATACGGTCGTCAACCCTAACAGAATTCTATACCTTAATTCATATACAGTAATGGAAGTAGTAAACAAAATAATACAGATAAACTCTCTGACCTTATTGGATGGCGAGAGTTCTGACTCTAATTATGGGGTCGCAACCAAATCAGGTGCAGCACTCCCGGTATGATATGTCCAATGGTTTGTTCTATAGTAGCCAATCCAACTTCCCATTTAAGTTACCGTAATGATACACATGAGGAATAGTAGGTTCGTAAGAAGAATAATTTTTCCTTCTAACTCCCCAAATCGATTGATAATCGCTAAAAAAGTGAAGGGTAGGTGAGCACTAAGATAAGAGAGGTTTACGAGCTTACCACTAAGTTGTAAGGTGTGCGATAAATGTGAAAACGAGACTGCTAGGTTCGAATCTAAAGCTTTATACTTGTAGATTGCGTGGGTTCCGTTTCCTAAGAAGGAAGGTTTTAAATTAATACCAAATGAGAAAAACTGTAATTCTTACCCCTTATTGGACACGATTAAATTTTTTTAAAATCCGCAAAGCTTGCGATCAATAGGAATAGAAAATTTGGTAGGAATTCCTATTGTTTTGAAATCTTTACTAGTATCCGAAACAATTTCGTTTATTAGAGAAAGTGTAAAAGAAATCACAGCATTTTCGTAGCGTCTCCAATATGGCGGAGAAGAAAGTGAAAATTTTTTTATCAAAATCGAATTTGTGATCTATTAGATGTATATTCAATAAACGATTTTCCCATTGGCTATTTGATACATTAAACATCACCCTCTTACGATTATTTCGTAAACTAACCTAAAGTATTGGTGTTTACAACCATCGCATAGTACAGAGTTTGGCTAGACGCCGACGAATGTCATACCTATTTACTTTTGGTAAAAATTATTAACATTAACCGGATTTTTGTTAAATTACACAACTGAAGACATGTAAATTATTGCAATGCTTTTCAACACTGAGTGTACGAATTGTGCGTTTAGTACATATCGACAAGAAGTTAAAGTAGATAATTGTATAGCAATTAACAGAGTTATGCACAAATGAATTTTTGTATGTTACATTTGTTTTCGTTGTTTTCCAAATTGGGTGTTTGAGTTATTAACTTACATTACTTTTGCATCCGCTGCGAGGGGATGCAAAAGACTTTTGCAGCAGCCGGTGAAAATGTCAAACTTTAACGTTGTCAGGTGAAGTTTAAAATGTCATCTTTTATTGGCGTCTGAAGAAAAATAATGTATTTATTAGCATAATACATTTATTGCTGTATTAGCCGCTTCAGTAATTTTTGACGGCGTGTAGTTCTCCAAATCCATCATACTCCTACCAATGTAATATTTTTATTTACACAAATAGGAACAAAACGTTTAATAAAATACTTACAATAACACGGAGAATCTTCACAATTTTCAACTTGTTTAATGCATTGTTTTCAACGAAACCCAGCATCATCTACTGCTGCTTGCCAGAGCACGCTAAGTAAATCTAACTATTCCTCATTTTCACAACCTAATTATTTTTCCTTGTTTCACATTTAAGTGTAAAAAACGTCTGAAGAAAAAAATAGTATATTTTATGCGAGAATGATTTTGTAGCTCATCTGTATTTTCCGGACTCACTACGTTCGTCCGTCAAACCTACAGATTCGCCACAAAAAGTGTCACTTTAGCTCCTTATAAAATAATATACTATTATAAGCTATATTTTATTGTGGGTCAATAAAATTAAGATCAAAGTACCTAATCATAAAATAATAAGTCTTCTTTGAATGCTGTCGAACTTATTTAATTAGTAAGTAGTTAAGATTAGGTTTAAATCATTTTAGCTTTAATACCTGGATAGATTTAGTTTATAAAAAAAATTGTGTACTTAATTACAAAACCTATAGATTCATTTTGCTCTTGAAATGTGTGAGAAAACTCGTCACGATGGAACCAGAAAAGTAAGAAGTAATGCTGTACCAACTTTTTTTTTCGTTTACATCCTCTATTACAAAAAATAAAAGGAAGTTGCCGGCTAAAAGAAACAGTGGGTAAAAATTTTAATTATTTTATAGTATAATATCTATGAGTAGGTATCATCTAATACTGCTCTGAATTAAAAAAAAAGGTCATGGTTTAAATGTAGAGCCAGCCCCGTTAGCATTACCTCCTTCTACGTGTTCATCAATTGAGTCATAAACCATTTTATTGGAAGCTACTAGAAGCAAAAGCTTCAGTAAAAGTCCATTAAGTCTAGAACGTACCCCAAAAAGAGTAGAACTTGGAGTAGGGGAATTTGGACTAGTGGAAAAGTTAGAGTGGTACAGCCAGTTGTATAATAAGCAGGAGAGAAAAGTTAGGTACTATAAAAAATGCTCAGGAATATGAAAAGGAATCTTAAAGATTCAGAAACAATTATACATAGAAGTTCTGGATATGCTAAAATTGAGATTTAGTTGTGGAACTAACTAGTGGACATGAGGAACTAACAAAACAACAGTATCCTCTTCCATCATAAAGGACCCTTCAAAGACGCTTGCAAAATTTAAAATTTGATAGTAGTATCCTACAAGAAGTCTTTAGATTTCTTAAAACAAAATGTAAAACATTGAAACCTGAAGAAACTAAAGAAAATTTAAATGTTTTGAGCATAACTTCTGACCTGGATCCTTGTAACCAAGCTATTTGGAGAACGTGGAGGAATAATGGCAGACCGATTTGCGTTACTAAAATGCAAAATAGAAAGCCTTTAAAAGAAGATAATTTCATTTATATCTTGGCCGATGTGGTGCCACACCTGTTCAAAAATGTAAAAAATAAGTTCATGACAAATATGATCATTTATCTGGCAGAACAAATATATGAGAAGTTTGGGCTGCCTTGCAGAGAAGTCCATTCACGTCACATAGAAAAGCTAATAAGGTTTCAAGAGAAGTGCCATTTTGAATTAGCTCCCAAATTATCAGAGGAAGACCTCATGCCAACAGACTTCAGTAAGATGAAGGTTTCCGCTTCAACAAATGTTATAAATCATTCAGTAAGTAGTGAAATTTGGAGCAGAAGTTGAAAACAAGCTTGACTACCTTACAGCATGGTTTTTGGATGAAGTTGAGAGGTGGTTCTACATAATGACTTCAAGACATGTGTCTTGTGCACTAAGTAAATTTAATTTAGAAGTTTACGAAAAAACAATTCAGCTTTTAAAGGATTTTATGGATCTTTTTAGACACATGAAAGTTGGTGGTAAAAAGATTTGGAAACCTGCTCAAACTGGCACTGTTATTTCAACACAGTCAATGTTGGAATTACATAAATATTTGTTGGAAGAAAAAAAATACGAATTTGTTTCGACCAGTAGGTTTTCATAGGATTGCTTGGAGAATTTATTTTGTGTGCTAAGGAGCAAGCAAATTGTCCCTAATGCGATGCAGGTAAAAAATAATTTGAAATTAATTACTGTTTCCCAATATTTGAAGCAACCAAATAGTGGCAGTTATGATGAAGACGAAAGAGAATTTTTGTCAGGATTCTTGGACATTCTTACCAAGAGTGACGAAAGTTATAGTGAAGTGTCTGTACCCGAGAATGTTAATTTTTCTGGGCTTAATCTGAATTACAGTGACAGTAATTCATTGCACAACATTGCTGGGTATTCAATGCAAACTATTAAATGAACATCATAAAATCGTGGTACAGACCCTACTCAAATTATTAGACTCATTCATAAAATTACCTTCGTTGTGAAATTTTTCGCCTTCAAATGTAGGCAAACTTGTAGACAGGGTTGGTCGATAATATAGATTTTAATTAAATTAAATGTTAACTATTTGACAGATACAGAGGTTAGAAGTGTTTTTAAAGTGTGTTTTAACAGTTAATTATTTTTGTTTAAGACGTTATTTTGCTAAGGTTAGTGATTTTAGCAATAAGTGAAGCTTCAGTAAATGTTTATTTATATTTTAAGCAAGTGTCAAAGCCATAACTTGAAATATTAATTTGAACTGTTGCTGTTGAAATGTGGGTATTATTTTTAGATGGGTAAGTCAAAAGATCTAGCAAAGAGAAAAGGGCTGCTATTGCAGCTTTGTTAAGCAATACGAAATACATCCAAAGGGATATTGCCTCAAGGTGCGGAGTTCACAGTCCTCAGTACGTCGGATCCATCAAAATATGAATGCCAATCAGTCTACCGATGGTACTCGGAAAGGAAGGTGTGGCAGAAAAAAGGTGGTGATAGCTAGAGGAAGAAGAACCAATATTGTGCTAGATTGTCGAAGGGAAGTGCTAGTACAATAAAAAAAATTGAGGAAGCTGGGTGCACTGTATCCATTTTACAGTGAGGCGAAATCTGTACGACCTGTGTTTCAAATGTCGCAGACCAATTAAGAAGCTAAGATTAACAACAGCCATGGTTCGAAAAGGTTGACTTGGGCAAATGCCCATAAACACTTGACCATTGATGACTGGCGCATAGTAGGTTGAATTAAATCTTAACTTTTCCTTTTATTTACATACTTTTTCCCTATTACAGACATGCTTCAGCGATGAGTCAACCTTTCACATTCTGGATAACAAGTCACAGTTTGTCCGTCGTGGGCAGATGAAAAATTTAACAGCGATTGTGTTATAAAACTGTTAAGCATCCCATATCGGTCATGACATGGTCGGTGATCAGTGGCAAAGGTCTTGGTCGCCTGCATGTTGTTGAGGGAACGATGCGACAAGACCAGTATCTTAGAAAGCAAACTTCTTCCCCAGTTGCAGGAATGGTTTTGCAATGACAGGAAGGTGTTTATGCATGATGGGGCACCTTGCCACATAGCCAAATCAATAAAAATTTTTGGATGAACATCAAATTCCAGTTCTACCATGGCCAGGCTCTCACCCGATATGAACCCAATCGAGAATGTTTGAGAATTTTTAAAAAGGGAGCTGGCTAAAGAAAAGATATCTACCAAGGTTCAGCTAATAGAGAGAATAATTTACCATTGGAACCACAATGAGAACTTAAAAAAAATCGCCCTAAATTGCATAGATAGTTAAAGCCAGAGGCGGTTTAACTAAATATTAAGTTTTTTTGTTTTAAGTCTTACTATAACATATTTTCTTTAAATAAATAATTTCTAAGAAAAGGAAAGTGAGCGTTACTATCCAAAGAAAGCAGCAGGAAAAATAAAAAGCGTTGTCGATATGACTCACCGTGAAAAAGAGCTATTCGAAAGAAGTGGAAGGATAGAAGTAAAAAGTCGTATGAAGGAAAAAGCGACAAAAAATTTACAAACATTTTTATTGAACATACCCCACCAACAACGCCCAAACAAAGTCCACTACCCATGATACCTGCAGGACCTGTTAATCCTCCGGTGTCCAAACCCCAGAATAACTTCTGCTAGTTCCAGCAGTCAAGTTACTAGCGGGAGAGGATTAGAATAAAAATAGAGATATGATGAAATTGAGAATCAGAGGATTAGACAGAAAAGTTGAAGGATACAAAAAGAAAGCTAGAAAATACAAAAACAAGTACATCGTTTGAAAATAAAACTCGAAATAAAAATAGCCCAAGGACGTGTATTGATAATCTGGTCCGTGGATTGAATGTGGAGAGGATGTTAAGAAAAGTTACTTTTCAGCGAAGTGATGCCTGCCCAACTACGAGAGAATTTCCAAAACAACAATGTTGTAAACAAAAACGAACTTCATAGAGCATATCAGTGGACCAATTGACAGAAAATATGGCTTTAAAAATATGTTGGATCGCTCTCATTTTGCAATATCATCTTTGGCAAAAGTAAAAACTTAAGCAGATATATTTTATAACCGTTCAGCGACGTGTTATTTCCTTTGCCTCAAGACGAGAACAGCCGCCTTTGTCCTGATAAGAGGGATACAATAACCTATAAAAATGGGTGACAAAAAGGAAGTATTGATAATCAAGTAAAAGAAAAAGCGTGCCAAAGAACAGTAAAGGAAAGAATTATTTGTAAGAAAGAAGAACTGGTAGCATTATTGAAGGATACTTTCAATAAATTCTTACTACATGTCAGAAATATAAAACATCAATATTGAGTTATCGATGAAGTCGAGAAATGTTTATTGATAAATGAAGTTTTGATACATTATGACTTCTCAGAAGATTATGCGTGCAAATATGATGAGGACGTACAATCTGCACATTTTGATGGATCGAAGCCTCAAGTCACTCTACCTACTGTAGTCATTTATTATAGACATCCTGAAAATGCAAGTGTAGTATACCGTTATCTATTTGTACTTTATCTGACAGCTTGAGGCATGATCCTCCGAGATTTGTGCTCATTTAAAACTAGCTATTGATGAAATTTAAAAAGTTTCCTCTGTAGAAACCGTTTATTTTGTCTCAGATGGTCCTTCAAATCAGTATAAGAATAAGAAAATGTCTTTTCTTATGATCAATTATCTCGCAGACTGCCTGTTGGTGAATGAGCTGAGGTAGCATTATAGTGAGAGTGGTCATGGAAAAGGAGCACCTGACGGGATCGGTGGATTCATCTAACGAGAAGCTGACAGGTGCGTCGCCATGGGAAAAGATATTCCTAATTTTCGAGCATTGGTTGACTCATTAAAGGATTCGAAGAAAGTGAAGGTCATTGCTCTGAATTCTAAGGAACTTGAGAAAATAGATGATATCGTCCCAGACAATCTTCCAGTCTTCAAAGGTACGATGAAAATTCACGAGGTTTGCTGGTCCAGAGAGAACAAAAATGTTTTACAAGCGAGGCAGGCATCTTTCCTGCTTGGAATGTGATGTGGAAGAAGTCGCTAACCATTATGGTTTGGGACATATAAATATCCAGTGTATCAAAATGGTAATAATAATTCTTTGAACTGTATCTGTCAATTCTAATTGCTCCTCTGTTTTTGTTTTCAGGTACTACAATGACAAATGCCGTTCGTTTGACATATGCAGATATTTATTCTTCCAATGACAGTGATGATAGCGACATGCCTCTTTCCAGGATCAAAAGAGACTTACACGAGAATATCAAGAAGATATGTATATAGTGGTGAAATTATCAGGCAAACAAATAATTCGCCATTATGTGGCTCTCATAATTGCCATACATGAGAACAATGAAATCACTGTGAAATTCATGAAAAAAAACAGGAAACCATTGTTTCATATTTCCCAATCGAGATTATATTTCGGAAATAGATACAGAAGATATCAAAATGATTTTGGATAACCCAACTTACGATGGAAAGAATGATGAATATTTTTTTCGAATAATTTAATTTTTTAATCTTTACTAGATGGGTTCTTTTACATTCTCTGTTTGCCTTGATTTTAGAATGTTTAATAAATTGAATAAACGGTTTTCTTATGAAATATCATTTTACTGTTCCCAATTACCACTTCCTTGGTGATTTTTACTTCCGTTCGTGATGTCTCACCTCCGTCATATACAAATTAATTTTTCTGAAATTTTCCCACTAATCGATATTAACGATCTCGGAAACTCATTTGGTTCACTCTAGGTACTACGATGTATCAATAATATTGAAAAAATATGATAAAAGTCGTGACAAAAATAAAATAAAATGAAACTCAATAGTATGGATATTGCGAGAATAATCTACTTCGTTTTGTTGGTTTACACTCGCTCCAAAGAATAAATTATAGGTTCTTTTTCAATTCTTAATAATTTCAAAATCCTTTAATAAAAATTTATATTGTTTTTGTGGGAACTTAAAATGGTTACCTTTTAATTTAATTTGTAAACATATCATTCATTAACTAACATGTTTATTAAAAGAAATGATTATTGTTATCAGTTACCCAATTTATATTCAGGCGGATTTGCTTAAGATTATTGAAATTACTGCTTTAAGTATTAACCCTTTTAGTATTCGTAATGATTAATAATGAAAATAAATCAAAACGTTATACTTATTTAATAATTACTAAATACCCAAAATGGAAAAATAGTTTGCTTACATTAACACATAAAAAACAATCCTATTATTATATTTAGTATTCTTATCATATAACATGTACAATGATTTCTGTATCAACAGTGAATGCAATTTAATTCATTGTTGATATTCAAACACAAATTTACAGGAAAATAAAACACATACAAGTTTTTTTTTATTGTACAGTTCGCAATCTTACTTGTCACTTTTTGAAGGTCCAAGGTTCGATGATTCGTTACTATCCACAGCTCAGGGGCCGTATTCCTTTGTTCCCCCAAGCTATTCTGTGGAAGCTTGTCGCTGAATTGCACAACTTCAAATTTTCTTTCCAACAATTTATTGATTCTGTGAATATTTATAGTTCTTAATTATCACTTTAATTGTTCAGGTTTCACTACAAATCACATGCAATCACAAATGGCAATGCTGATCGTACAAACTAATTGTTAATGCTTCTTTATTTACTGATTAACCAATTTAGGCCGATCACTGTATTTTATATCGTTCATTCACCCTTTAAATGTAGTCATGTAGGACCAATATGCACAAAACACGTAATTTATTTTCTTATAGCGCCACTTTTCTCCTTATCACTTATTTGGAGTTATATGCGCTTTTATTCACTCTCGCCTTTTATTATTTTAATAAGAAAGGTATTCTTACTTCTTCCCTATTAGGTATACACTTTTTATCTTAATTTATTTCTTAATTTAGAGAGTAGCGTGACTATATATTACTGTCACTCGTGCCTCGGCAACAAACACTCTCTTTGGTTATTTTAAACCAACTCCAATTACCAAATCTAACCACTTACTTAAACCAACTAACTACTTACTGCAAATCATGTTAACAGTTCATTTCCCCCCCTTCTACAACTCATTTATGAATTTGCAGATTACCGCGTTTACTTTAAATATTTTCAAATTAAATATGTATATAACTCATTGAAGTAATTTCAATCTTCTCGTATTAATATTAAGTAAACTTGTACATAAACAACAATCATTTCTTAATCTACAAAATATCATATAACTTACCGCGAAATTTGAATTTCTCAGGCACCTGTTACAGTACCCCCTCTTTGTTTTTGAATTTATACTATTCATTCGAAAACAAACACAGAAACCATTTAGCAAGCTTCAAACAAAAAAAAAAAATTTTCACTCAAGTGGTACAATTACAATGGGATTTTGCGTACGGTGATTGCGACCTTTCAATTATCGTATCTGCTAATATTCTATCAACTTCCTTGCCTACTACTTCCCTCAGTGCAAATGATCTCAGGTAGTTTTGTTGCAAAAACGGCATTTCGTTTTTGATTTTCAGTCCACACACAAAATTGTTTACTAATCTTGGTTTTTCAGAAATTATTTCTTCATTTTCATTAAGTAATTCTTCGATCATGCCTTTTTGTTTGCCAGTTTTCTTTTCCATATTGTACACTTTAAATGCCGCTACTATCCTGGTCGTTCGTTCTCCTTCCATGAATTTGCCCTGATTTTCAGAAAATATTTCTTTAATTTGATCTATTATTACTCCTTCGGCCCTTTCTCGTTCTTCTATTTCTCGATTCTGTTCATCGCCTTTATTCATTTGTGCTATTGGTGGATTTTTTACTAGACTTCTTGTATCTAACAATATGTGTTGACTGACCCACTCCAACTCTCCTTTCAAAACTGGGTGGTAAGTTGTTTCTTCTTCTTCACGTTCCTTAGTAGAATTATCCTCTGCATAATTTATTTCTTCATTGGGCAATTCAAGTTAGTGAGTTTCTTCTTCTTCATCGTGTTGGTCTTTTAAATTTCACAAAATTAAGTAATTCCTCCTCTTTATAAGTTACTTGCGACCCAAGTGGAGATTGTCGACCCAACTCCCTTAGTTTTTGGACCGCGTGGGTGACAGCGATCTCTTTCTCCTCTCCTTTTCTGACTGTTCTCTTTCGCTTCGTCTTCTAGTTTCCTCTTGCCTTGTTGGGGATGACCCTTCTTCTAGGACCCCATCTTCCTCTGCGGTAATTCGCGAAGTTCACATTTCTTCTATTATCTGTTCTTTCATTGCTCGATCTAGCATTCTCTCTATTGTAATCGCTCCTGCGGTTGTAAAATCCTGTACATCTCTCCTCATAATTCGCAGATTGTAGTCTTTCCAGAATATTGGTAAGTTGGTCAGTAGTGTTGGCTCCTGATCCAATTGATATGTTTTCCACATCCCTGGGAAGCTGTCTTACTAATGTTTCTACTAAGTTTTCTTCTTCAATCGGTAGCTGTAAATATGTAGTCTTGCTGACCCAAAACCAGACGTGGTCTACATATTTTCCTTGTCTTGGGTTGTATAATCGCGGTGTGGCTAACCTTAATTTAATTTTTTCTTGTACTGATTTTGACCAAAATTGTTTTATAAAATCTTCTAGAAATAGAGCGAAATCTGTCCAATCAAAACGATACAATTCCGCCAATGCTTTGGCGTTGCCTTCTAATAACTCCATGGCTGCTTTAATTTTTCCTCCTTCACTCTTTTCCGGTTGATTCAGATAATTTTCTAACGCCTCTATGAAATTCATTTGGTGAATGGTCCTTTCATTTCCATCAAACTTTTGTTGTGCTGCGCAGTTTTCTGATCTGTATACTACTGTTGTCCTTTCTTTTCATACAGTTTGTTCTTTTTCGTGCAATTTTTCTTCCAGTGTAATAATAGTTTCTTCATTTTACTAATTTTTTGTTCACATGGTAGTACTTTTTCTTCATTTATCTCCACTTTACATTCCATTTCGTCTATTGAGCTCTAACGTATACATGTTTTTCTTCAATTTGCTTCATTTTCACATTCTGTGCGTAAATTTGCAGATCGGTGTCTTCGTTATGTTTCTTGATTTCTTCGTTACACTTGGTCACTATTTCATTATTGCCTTTTCTTAAATTTTCTTCTACCCGTTCAACTTGACGTCTGATTTTTTCTAGACTAGCCTTTTGACTTACTTCTATTTTTTTTATCTTCTCTTGGCCCTAGATATACCCTTCGGGTATCTCTAGTTGATTCCGCTCTGTTTGTTCTGTATCCATTTTGATTTGTTTGTTTCTTGTAATTGACTTCCTTTCGGGTTTCTTAAAGCCTGATCGTAATTCCATACAACAATACAAATAAACTTACCTTCGTAACCTCCTATATAAAAGTAAAAGTAAAAATTACTGGTAATTAATTAATGATTTCTAAAATTTTTTACGAAAATAAAACTAAATCACATTTTTTTTCAAATTCCTAACCTATGATACGCCACTGGTAATTAATTAAATTTTTTTATTTATTATACCTATTTATTAGATTTCTTAATCTCTGTATCGGTCATTCGATCGTGCCCACCACGTTGGTCGCCAATTTGTAGCGGCGTTAACATATGTGGCTTATTTCATTTTGTTTGTTTACATTTGTTAACATATAACATGTACAATGATTTCTGTTTCAACAGTGAATGAAATTTCATTCATTGTTGATATTCAAACACAAATTTACAAGAAAATAAAACACATACAAGTCTCTTTTATTATACAGTTCGCAATCTTGTTTGTCACTTTTTGAAGGCCCATGGTCCGACGATTCGTTACTGTGCCACCGCTCTGGAGCCGTATTCCTTTGGTCCCCAAGCTCCTCTGTGGAAGCTTGTCGCTGAATTGCACAATTCCAAATTTTTTACAACAATATTCGGTGAATATTTGATAGATATCTTTATAGCTTTTAATTACCACTTTAATTGATCGTAAAACTAATTGTTAATACTTTCGTGTTATTCTTCTTTATTTACTGATTAACCAATTTAGGCCGATCACTGTATTTTATATCGTTCGTTCATCATTTAAATGTAGTCATGTTGGACCTTTTATTCACTCTCACCTTTTATTTTAATAAGGAAGATATTCTTACTTCTTCCCTATTATACACTTTCTATCTTAATTTATTTCTTAATTTAGAGAGTAGCGTGACCGCTGTCACTCGTGCCTTGAAACAACCACTCTCTTTGGTTATTTTCAACTAACTTCAACTACCAAATCTAACCACTTACTTAAACTAACTACTTACTGCAAGTCATGTTAACAGTTAATTCCTTCCCCTTCTACAACTCATTTATGCATTTGCAGATTGCCGCGTTTACTTTAAATATTTTCAAATTAAATATGTAGATAACTTATTGAAGTAATTTCAATCTTCTCGTATTAATATTAAGTAAACTTAGGTATAAACAACAAACAATCATTTCTTAATCTGAATTTCTCAGGCAACCGTTACACCACCCTTTCTGATGTAATATAAACATTTGTTACTGATAACTGGAACAGTTGACCGATAGTGGTGTAATAGAAAAAATACGAATCATAATTGCGCAGGAATGCCATACAACTTCAATTTTGACATTTATTCAAAACTAACCTTTTGATCGGTAGTTTACAATTATATATGTGTAAAGTAAGTAGGTACATAATATTTAAATCTATAAATTACTTGGTTTCTGTATTTGTGCGTCTTGTTGGGGTACGTTTAAAGTACATTCTTATTTACTTCTTGTTTTGATTCGCATATTTTTTGAACAGCAGTGATACTAGTAATAATTAATTTAAGCAAAAAAGTGATATATAACTAAATATATAAACTTTTTTATTTATATATTTAATTTGACATCTGCCAACAAATACTTCAAAATGTAATTGCTTTCTAATTTTGAGTAAACGATTACAAAAAAATTTGTTCGCAACACGTGCGCTGTCATATTTTCGCCTAACGCCTCGGGTTAAAATGGAAGACCGCGCACCAAGAAATGTGTAAACAGCACACTAGTTGCAAAAATAAGTATTTTCTCCAAACGCCACAGAAATTTGAAAATTGATAAACGCACTTGAAGTGACATTTCTCAGCCGCTACTCTGTTTCTATTGGTAACAGTAGCAAAAGTAGGAGGGAGTCTGGAACAGTGGCCATGCAGGTACAGTAGCCACCTACACAGAATTTTCATTTACAAAGACTGTGTGTCGCCATCTAGCGAGTAAGGGTATAATCAATTACTGTTTTTATTCATGATGTCATTTGCAGTATCTTTTTCTTGGGGTAATTGCTTAACCTCAAAATTTAGCACGCGTTGTAAACATATTTCGGAAGTGTATTTTTGCAATATTTTAGTGTTTTCAACGAGAAAAAAAAAAGACCAGTGGCAAACGAGAGCCAATACATGTAAGTATTTTCTGGTACATTATTTTTCTGCGTCCTTTTCATAACTTTATTTGTAAGCGATCTTTAATTTTAAGGCGTGACTGATGGTACAGTGGTCACCATCTACTATAGGTACAGTGTAAATCTTAAAAGGGGTGGCGACTGTACCTTCATAATTATTGTGCTTAAGTGTTGACACTTTTTTATTTCAGAAATGCTACAAAATGCCTCGTCGCAAAAAAAACACATGCAATAATAGGTAAAACTTCTGCTGAAATTATGCGTAACGCACTTAGTGACATAGAAAATGGTGGAATGTCATTTAAGGCCGCTGCAATTCAATACGAAATTCTCCGCACAACTTTGTCATTACGTAAAAAAATACAAGGGCAGAAGGGATGAAATTGATTGGAACCCGCAATAGAAAAAGTACCAACATTAGAACCAAATTATACTGTACACCAAATATTTGCTTTGGAAGAAGAAGAAATCTTATGCGAATACTTCCAAAGCATGATAAAACACCATCACGGCTTGAATCGAAACTGCACAAGAAAGTTAGCGTATGATTTAGTATTGGCAAATAGGAAGGAAATGCCACCCTTGTGGGTAGAAAATGAATCTGCCGGTAGATTGTGGTTTAATGCTTTTCGCAAGCGGCGAAGGGCGTTATCCTTACGATCGGCAGTAGCGACGTCATTAGATAGAGATATGGGCTTCAACAATCCAGTCGCCCAACGATTTTTGATAAATATATGAAAAGTACAAGTTAGAACCCGATCAAGAGTACAATGTGGACGAAAGGTGGCTTACAACGGTTCAAGAAGCAGGAAAGTTATTGCCAGAAAAGATCAAAAACAAGTTGACCAAATAACATCTAGTCAACGGGGAACTTTGGTCTGCATGGTAGGTTGTGTCAACGCGATTGGAAATAATATTGCCCTCCTTTTAATGTTTCCTGGAAAAATTACATGGATTATGTGATTAAGAATGCTTCCCCGAACTGGCGGGGTCGCTTGAACGTTAGGTTGGGTAACGTAGGAACTCTTTGTCAAATGGTTTCAACATTTTATTAGTTGAATCACCAGTATTACTAATCATGAATAACCATAATGCTCACATTTCTTTGCAAAGTGTAAAGTGGGCTAAGGGTAATCATGCAATATTACTAACTCTGCCACCTCATACTAGTCATAAGCCAGCCTTTAGACAAGAGTGTTTAAGTATGCTTTAAAAAATTTTATCAACATTGTCAAGCATGGCTTCTAAGTAATCCAGGGTAACGAGTTAGCATTTACGATATCGCAGACATTTTGGGCGAGACTTATCCTTTAGCATTTACTGCTCGAAGCTGCATTTCAGGATTTCGATCGACGGGAATTTTCCCGTTCAACCCAAATATATTTAACGACGATGACTTTCTCGCTTCAACCGTAATAGACAATAATAATAAATAAACACAGTTTGAATGAATACAACTTGAAACAAACAATTGACAATAATGAAGTCAACTTTCTGAAAGCAGTTCCTCAACTAATGAGAGCATCGAACAGTTGACAGATTTTGAAGACATTGATATATTTGCTCAGTTGGGAGAAGATAATCTTCCAATGAATGATCTGTCGACTATAACTAGACTCATTTGTATTAGTCAAGTTTCCCACGAAAAAAACAGTTAAATATTATGTTGGTCGTATAATGGATAAGTTAGACAATGATGAGTTCAATATAACGTTTTTTAGACCCCAAGGAAGCAATTTGATATATCCAAATGTTCCAGACATAACGACTGTTTCAGCCCGTGATATTATTCTTCATTTGATGCAACCTGAAAAAATCTGAACATCAAGAACGGCTAATCTTTTCCTCTCTTTTCCTGTAGATTTGTCTTCGTACAACGTAAACTAAACTCGTAGTATATTTTTTTTAAATAAATAACATTTGTAACGTGTAAAAATCGACATCGGATACTTTCTGATCGATGCTATAAATTTTCTACGATTATTATTGTTTGGAAAAACAAAATTTATCAAATGAAGAAATAATTTTTGAAGCCAAACTGCCCCTCTAGAAATGGTGTTTTACACCGAGAAAACAGAAATCAGAGAAAGTTTCTAAAATATAATTTTAAACCACAACAAAATGGCCGTTTAAAAAAACCACACCTTCGGAAAAATAATTGTCCTTATCAAATTTTGTAAAAATGTTAAACAGATGTTGGATTTTAAGTAAAGCATGATTAGCAATATGCAACTATTTAATGGTATCACCATCTAGTGGTGATTTAGCAAAGTGACAGGTACCTATAAAAATGTAACAATTTGAAAATAACCAAAACCTACATATATATGGGACTAGCAGGTTTATTTTAAGAATTTTTGTTATGGAATAGAAAGTTAAATATGAAAATAAATATTTCCTTTATAACGTAGAAAATTAAACCCAATAAAAAAATCATCTAATCCGTTATAATAAATGGTAAAGGCAGTAAATACAGAAAAGTTAAATCATTAAAGTAGAGAAATAATTAACAAGTGAACTTAAGTAAATAACAACCCTAACGATTGAGGCTACAGATAATTTTTTTTCCCAAGCAGTAATAATCAGAGAAAATTTATAGAATCGATCAGAAAGTATCCGATATCGATTTTTACACGTTAAACTCAGGACAAAAAGCCCTAAAATCCAGTTAATCCCAACCCCGTTCCAGACCCAACCCCAAATGTATATATAAGTAAACCCCAGAAAACCCATATATACATACCCAACCCCAAAGCAACCAATCAAAGAAACCCAACCCAAAAGTAAGAATAAGAAGAAAGTTACATGCGAAGCGATAATGACGTATACATCACCAGATACATCCACCAAGCACACAACTTAAGCAATCCACGAAAGAACAACCTGACTCCAAACTTTCACGTGAGTCCTTCGGCATTCAGCCGGTACGAGGAAAAAAAATATAAGCAAAATGAGAGCATACAGCGAAGCTATAATACTTCCAAAAAAAAAACTAGGAGAAAACACAAAGGTTTATTACTACAATTAGGAAATCAAAGCGGATAAGGATGAGGTGCTTTGGGTAGGGTGGTTGTCTTCGTCCCATTCATTCCAGTAACGCAAGTAATCGCGTGTTATACGCGGAACCTAAAGAGACCAGAAAGAACAGTGGAAGACGAAGAAAGAAAGGAAACCCAACCGACAAGAAAAGTAACCCACCCTCAGCCTAACTTAAGGACTGGCAGCCTAAAAACCCAAAACCCTAGAAGAAACTTATCCCAACCCATTAGAAAAGAAAGCCCAAAGTTTTGTCCCGTTTGCCGAAAAAGTGAAATAAGGAGCCGATTATAGACCCCAACTCAACCCTATGAGAGAAAGAAGAAATCTCATTTATGACGAAAATATACCCCATTGACTCTGATTCCCGGGATCCTGTCGTCGCCTAAACTAACACGGAGAAGACGAATCCATCCCGTTCCTCTTAGATCCATTCATGCAATCATTCAGTCAGTAAAGTGAAGTAGGAAGCTAGAGTAGATTTGGGTCAAAGATAGTAGATAGGAAAGTGAAATGAAAAGGGCAAGTCTCTAAAGATCCCCCTGAAAAAATTAGGAGGGAAGACTCCTGGAGAAATGCAGACAGGAGGAGAGAAGGGACCGGATGTTAGGTCACGAATGATGCGAAGAAGAAGTGGTCTCCGTAGAAATGGCTTCCCTGGTATGCCCAACCAACCGCCCGAAACAGAAAGAGAGAGTAAGCAGAAATGATAGCTGTCGTCAACAACCAGAACGAGAGAGAAAGAAAAGTTGAAACGTGAGGTTAGTGTCGTTTGCGGCGTCTAGGATAGCGAAGGGAAGAGGATGCAGGTAGGATGTCGCTAATTGGTCACAAAAGTCGGAGTCAAGAGGATTCATCAGCCGGAACATGGGGCTTCAGATCCTTGACGTGGTAAACCCTTAAGGATTTCCCCGAGTGATCTTTCAATTCGTAGGTCCAAGAAGAGAGCACCTTAATCAAGAAAGGACTAGTACATTTGGGAGCAAGTTTCGCGTTAAAGTGACGAGCAGCATCAGACAGAACGTAATTTCGTTTCCATACACTATCCCCTAACTTAAATTTAACAGGTCTACGTTGGAGATTATAGCGTAGATTAGGAATTTGATATGCTTTAGCCAGCCTTTGATTAATATATAAGCAAATAGAGTATAGTATAGTACGATCTGGGTCGAATAGTGTAGAATCAGAAGAAGGTGGTGGACCTAAAAGATCACCAAACAAGATATGTTCTCGTCCAAATAACGCATAGTAAGGACAGCCAATAACTTCATTCTTTGCAGAACGAATAGCACACCCAATCTTAGCTAAATTAACATCACTCTTACGTTGATTCTGAGTGGCATAAGAAGATATAAGGGTTTTTAGAACTCTCTTAATTCTTTCTGCAGGATTCGTTCTAGGATGGTATTTGGCGTTAAAGAGAATAGTAGTTCGATAATCGGAGCATAATTTAGTAAATTCTTTACTGCGAAACTGTAAACCATTATCACTAATGATATACTGTGGAGTACCGAACATCAGAAAGATACTGTCTTCCACTACTTGACAAACAGCAGAAGCTCTTGGTGCTAGAAAACCAGGTGGAGCGGACTGTTCGACTTTATGTGCAGAACAGACAGCACACTGACGAATATAACGAACGACATCTGCACACAGTGCAGGTCAGTAATAATGCACAGCAATCCTAGCGATAGTTTTAATAACTCCAAAGTGACCAGATGTTGGAAGATTATGATTTTCAGATAGAATTCGTTCGTGCTGTTCCTTAGGAACGACTACTTTCCACTCAGTTAAGAAGAGTCAGAAGAAGAAAATTTGGAGCGTTTATAAAGTAAACCGTCCTTTACGAACCAAGAAGGAAACTTTCTAGGAAATTTAGATACGAGAAATCGTTTTTACATACCATTTATCATGAACAAGTAAAGTAACTAGAGAAGTCTAATCAGTATGAGTAATACAATCTATTTTAGGAACGGGTCTAGAAATAGTATCAGGAACAATGTGTTCTTTTCCTTTCCGATTGATGATAGAGAAGTTATATTGTTGTAGACGAATCGCCCATCGACAGAGACGTCCAATAGGATTTTGTAATTTGTTAAGACAAATCAGGGAATGGTGGTCAGTAATAACAGTAAAATGAGAACCCTCAATATAGGGACGAAATTTTTCTATGGCCCATATTACAGCCAGGCATTCTTTCTCGGTGGTCGAATAGTGACGTTCAGCCTTAGCTAATGATCGGCTAATATAACTGGTAACTTTTTCACCAGTAGGACATTGTTGACTTAACACCGCACCGATACCAAAGTCAGACGCATTCGTTTGAATGACAAACGGTTGTGAGAAATCAGGACAAGAAAGGATAGGAGCCGACACTAAACATTCTTTCAAAGAAGTGAATGCCGTTTCGCATTCAGAAGAACAGACAGAAGGAGTATTCTTTTTAGTAAGAGAAGTTAAAGGCTCGATAGTAGAAGAGAAGTTGGGTATGAAACACCGGGATGATATCTCGCCATACCGACTAAGCGGCGTATTTCCGAAACATTTGCCCAAACACGCTGAAATATTTTTTCCAAAACTTCTAGATGTTTTTCAAAAATTGGTGTAGCCAAAACAATGTCGTCAAGATAAGCGAAACAGTAAGGTTCCAAGTCTCCCCCAAAATACGATCAATTAATCTTTGAAAAGTAGCCGGAGAATTGTGTAGGACAAAAGGCATCCGAGTAAATTGAAAAAGTCCTCGTTCATGTAGAGCAAAGGATAACCATCCTTTTCCGTTACAGAATTTACCTTGCCAAAATCCACACAAAAGCGGCAAGAGTCGTCTTTCTTTTTGACCAAGACAATCGGGCTAGACCACGGACTATTAGAAGGTTCTACTTCGCCTAATTGAAGCATACTGTCTAATTCGGCATTAGCTATTTGTTGTAAAGCAGGAGAAAGTGGATAATATCGCTGTTTAATTGGTTCAGCAGTAGTTCGAATGTCGAGGGGTACTACAGTAGTACATCACAAAGCAGAAGAATTTTGAAAAGAGTTATCTAGCAAGGTTTTTAGAGAAGATTGTTGAAACAAAGGAAAATCAGAAAAAGAGCTTGTGTTCAGAGGAAATAGATTCTACGCAAGTATCGTTACCAAATGTCCAACTGTCCATTACGAAGATCAGGGACGCAGTTTATCGTCTTCCAGAAATTGATACCCAAAATTAATGTATGAGGTACTTCAGGCGCAGGCACTACTAATACATCTAACATAATTGTTTTAGACTCTACAGTTATCGGTAAAGTAAGTTGACCTACAATATTGCAAGTGTTACCGTTTGCAAGAGTACATGCAGAAAACTAACCCACGGATAAAGATAGACCTAAACCTGGTAGTATTTGCCAACCCGAGTTTCCTAAAATAGTCCGAGAAGCGCCAGAGTCCAAAAGACTCTGAAAAGTATAACCAACAATTTTTTACATTAAGATATGGTCGGTCATCATTACGAACACTAGCGAAGATATAGTCCAGAAGGATACGACAAGAATCAGGTACACCAGGGAAAGCAGTTTCCGAGTTTATGGGTAAGATAGAATCCTCTCCTCGGTTAGAAGATTCATCAGTTAGTTCAAAGGTCTAGATACACATACTGGACAAGTAGTTTTTGTAAAGCCGGACTTACCACAGCCATAACAATGTTTACTTTGTGGATGTGGACAACGTAGTGTAGTGTGTCTACTCTCAGATCATTTCCAGCAGCGAAGAGTAACAGTATTTGAAGGTAACCTATTACATTGAGAAGGTTGAGAAACAGTAGTAGTAATTGGTTTTCTCGATGGTGGTCGAGAAGAAGTAGAAGGACTAGAAAAGTCAGTAGGTGAATCGATGTAAGCTAAACTAGGTTCCACAAGTTGTGAAGTGTTCTTTGAAGGTGGAGGTTTAAAAGATTCCATAAAGTATTCATTTTGCTCGATTTTTTCCCAAAGACTATTAGTTGTGAAAGCGTAGACACATCAGTTAAAGCTAAAGCATTTTCGTAAAATGGTGTTAGGTTACGACGTACATAATATAACTTTATGATCCGGAGGTGGAATAGAAAGTCGTTGAAAAAGACTCTGCATGACAGCTACATAAATACTTATGGTTTCCAAAGAACCCATAGTTCTAGACTTAATCTCATAAAGCAACCTTTCATCATAATCTAAAGGTAGAAGCCAACTCGTTTTTGCGAGCTCGATATAGTAAGAGAGCTTTTCCCTTCAATAATTCAGAGATAACCGAGAACAAAAATTGGTGAGTTAATCTTCGAGAAGCATTTAACTCTTCAACTCATGTCAGAAAGTCAAATAAAGAAGAAGTTCTGTCTCCAGAGAATGATAAATCCAATTTAGTAATAGAAAAGTGACTTAGGGAAGATGTAAAGTAGAATCAGCATCATCAGCATCATCATCAGACGAAAGCAAATGTGGTTCTACGTCCATAGGTTCCGGTTCGCCATGAGCCGTAGAATTAGCAGAAGTACCCACTATTGGTGAAGAAACTGATTCGGAAAAGGTAATACGCTTACCCTTTTTCATTTTCTGTTCAAGGTCCGATTTAAAATTTTGTAGTTCGGCTAAAAATTGATTTTTATGAGTAGTTTCAGTTTCCGAAGTAGTGATCATAAGTTCACATCGCTTTTTGTGCATGAACCAATAGCGTACTTAGGCGAATAAAAGAAGCAGAAGTGCAATCACCAGTAAAATATTCGATACCTGTATACAATTCTCCAATAACAGCCTTTAAAGCAGTTTCATCCTCCGCAAATGGAATCTGATGTGAAGACATAGTAAAGGATTTATTTGCATCAAGTAGTCTCGCGCTACGTACCGATTTACGTAACGACTCGACATTAACATTACAATCTAAACCCCTAGACAATAATTCGTAAATCAATTCAGCCTTCATAACCCGATTTACATCAAAACGAAGAGTGACAGCCATCTTTATAAAAGAAGAAGAAATTCAGAAGTAAAGTAAAGTAATAGATCAGATATTAGAAGCCGTTGACGTTTTGGTGACACATTTTTAAGATAAGCAAAAGAAAAAACTTTTAAGTGCAGCTAAAATTTTATCGTACTCCCAAAACTCGAGGCCAGAATGGTGGTTGCCAAATTTTTATTGTGACGTGGTTGGATAGACACGTTGCGCATTTATTGATCCATTTTTCACTTATTTGAAAAGTGGCCAGTGTTCCAGGAAGATATCGCCACTGTACCATCATTTATGGTACAGTGGCCACCTTGTATGCGTTTTTTAAACTACTGTTTTTCAGAAAATTTTTTTTTTTAAATTTAAGTATGAGGTTGCTATGATGCTACAAGTTCTATAATAGATATTTATGTATTAAGGGCATAATCAGAAGATTATGGCTCGAGGGAATGTTAAAAGCCCGACGCGAAGCGGCTAATTTGTTGTTACTAAGATACTGTGATATTGCTAAATTGTTGCTAAGGTACTGTTTGTTTGTAAATCATTTGATTCTAAAATGGAAGGTGAAAACGCAAAAACTTATTCACCAGAAATTTTAGATGAATTTGAGGCCGCCCAGGCAAAAATAATTCCAAGTAAATCGAAATATTTATACATAAAAGAGTACGAAAAGTTTTGCGCGTGGAAAATGTGTCCACAAAATGTGATGAAAAAGTTGTGATGACATACTTGTCTCAAATGTTAGATTGTATATATATATATATATACATTAGTCAATTATCTCTATTCAATAAATATCTATTTTTGCAGTCAAAGATCTATAAGCCGTCGCCACTGTGGTGTTTATATTCTAAATTGAAAAAGATGTTCAAGTTGAAGGAAGATGTTGATATATCTCGTTTTTCCATGCTCGCAGAATTCATGAAGAATAATTCTGTAGGTGATCAAGCTAAAAAGTCCTATGTATTGCAACGGCATCAAATTGATGAATTCATGTTGAAGGTTAAGGTATAACGATTTTAGTTTTTTTTTCCAATTCTCATTATAAAAATTAGTGTGTTTTATAGGTTGTCACAGCCTTTGGTATTTTTGGAGCATGTCGTCGCGAAGAGCTGCACGACTTGGCTGTACAGGACGTAACAACTAAGGGATCAGTGCTATTAGTGAAGATCAAAAAAACCAAAACTTATACTTCGAGGCAATTTACAATTGTACCAAGCGATGGATTGGTTGATTACGTCTCTTTGTACCGAAAATATGCAGCATTACGACCGGAACATACTAAAATTGACAGCTTGTTTTTGTCGTATCATAATGGCAAATGAAAATCCTTAAGTTCAATTAACATTAAAAAAATAAATTTATCCAAAGGTTAATAAAATTTTTAAACATACGTCATCATAAACTTATTGACCTTAAATCAAACTAGCGTATCTTAAAAATTGCAAAACGTAACGATCACTGCGTATTTTATGAATCATATACCTTCTATCAAATACTGGTTGAATTTTTATGATTAAACTGTATTTAAACGGTTGCAAATACTTAATAAATAAATCGTGACCAGTATTGTGTAACTGATTCTTAATGAATGCTTGGTAATTTAATTTTGTAATCGATCTGACTCAAAATGAACAAATACAAAAATGAATATAAGATTGCTTCTCTTTAAACTGTAGGTTGAACTATCACTTTAATAAAGTCTTACAATAAACCTGTAAAGAGGTTTACCATAATTTACACAACAGAATACGTTAACTGGTCGAACCCTTTTAACCAAATTTTGTAAAAACATTTACATTCTGTAAAGCAACACAAAAAAAAATTCTTATAGATTAAAACTCCTACTAGCTATAACAGGCAATGGAGATTGATTATCCTTAATCCTCAGTATGTATGTACATTCACTACTAATAACCGACCTTTAACAGGGTTAACACTGGCCATCGCACTATACGCTAACTTAAATGCCAGTTCTCATTTACGCGTTTAATGGCTAGTAAAAATTAAGAAATTTGATTTACTAAATGCCCTGTTAAATGTTCGTCACAGAATATTAATTACACTTGATCACTAAATTCGCAATTGTCTATAAACAGTTGATTAAGTGAGGTTAACTTCAATTTTAAAAAGTTTAACACCTTTAGTTATATAAAGGACCACTTTAAAAGCTTATTTTCGATCGCGCGGGTTTAATACCTAATGCTTTTTAACTCAATGATTGCTGTTTATTACAAATTTGTTTAAACACTTCTTAAATTATTTGTAAATGTTTAAATACTTCATCCCCAAAATGGGATATTGCAGTGAATTAATATATATTGCGGCGCTAACTATTTACAAATAAAAACTAGCAGAGATCGCTACAAAATACTCGCCTGCAACCGCTCTCTTAAATATTGTACTATTACATTATTGGTATGGTAAAGACGTTGTTACGGGAGAAAAGAGAAGTTTACTGGCGTTACCTTGCGTATAATGTAAAATATTTTTTTGACACTTGTATGTAAACTAACGAAATTCTTTGTTGATGTATCTGAAATGTATCTATAATTAAAAGTAACACTTCTTATTACATGAAATTAATAAAACTATTAGAAATAAAGTTTAATGCTGGTATTAAATTTCTAAAATTGTTAATAATACGCAAGACTGCAAGAACTGTAAGAAATCCTGAAGCATACGAGGGATACAAAGCAGTAGGCAACGAAACAACAACATTTGCCACGTGTCTAACCATCATATGGCATAAAAAAAAGAATGAGTGGGCTCGACTAATCTCAGGCGTACGGTCGGAAGACCGCAGAGCACTCGGATGTGTGGTTGTTTTGGAGGTATAGCTTAAAATGATCGTAATCTGGTTAGATAGGAACCGGATATGAGTAGGCGCCACAGGCTTTAATAAGGAAGTACTCAAAAAGTGTTGAAAGGAGAGTAAACCCTGTAAAGCCTGAAACAAGATTTACCAAAAAAAAAAGCAGAAAGAAATAAGAATGAAAGGAGGAAGTAGAAATGAGTTAACAATTCCCCGATAAAGTAATTTTATTGTCGGTATCTTGACAAAATAAAAAATATATAAATTAACATTCCACCAAAGCCCACGATGGCAAGCAGTAAGCCTCATCTTGTGCCCACGGCAAGTATAATTCTAAATTTCAATTTAAATAAAAAAAAAGTAAAATTATTATATGCCCCCTTCCGGCCGTTGTAAGATCTTACTGTTCGTATTCGGAATTGGCTAATTTAACACATAATCCCATTGGAATGTTTAGTAAGATAAAAAAAATAAAAAGAATTTAATTAATGAACTTGCTTGCCTTACGCTTCACACAGTATGTAGTAAATTGGAAAGCTTGTTCGTTCCACAGTAAATAACTATCGTAACAAAGTAATCAAGAAATTTATAAGAAATAAACTGGCCCGAACAGCCTTGTCCACAAGAAAAATAATGTACATAACACATAAAGATTACGAGACAAAAATTACAAATCCATATAAAATTAAATGTTTACAGATAGTCGTTACACCCAGTATACTGCAATTAAAACGGGAGTTAAATCGTTGGTTGAATGTAGCTACAGAAGCTAGAATTAATTAGGTCAAAATGGAAGCTAAAAATGTATAGGTGTGGTCTATCTATTTTAAGGATTCAATTAAAGTTTTAATTATGATTGAGTACAAAATATTCAAAACTGAATTAGTGAATATATATATATATATATATATATATATATATATATATATATATATATATATATATATATATATACCGTTTTAGATAAAAGAAATTTTGTGAAAGTGAACTGCTGGAAGTACCTTAAATATATAAATTTAATTAAGAGGTAACAATTTTCGATTATTTGATTACAAAATTAATAATATCAGTTCATTTATTTTCGTTGTAGAAATTCACTAAGAACCTCCTCGGTGTAATTGAAATTTGGAAACACAATCGTGTAACCAGGTGATAAAGAAAGAAAAAAATATCTGACCTTTATTGTTGAATCTATTACTTATTTGATCTTGCAAATTTCGGGTACTATTCCATTGATCTAGCAGCCTTCACGTATATGGTCATGGATGTCAACAAGGCTCTTACGCCTTCCAGCGATAATCATATATTTTGGATATAACGTAACAGTAAAATGTGAGCAGAAAATGTAAGAAGGAGTGACGTTAGATATGTAGGTAGTACGGAGATACTAAAAGAAGGTAGTACGGAGATGCTAAAAGAAGGTAAATATAAGTACGATGTTTAAGTAATTATGACCGTTCATACATCTTACAGGTGACAAACGAGCCGATAGTGAACATTCAACGCAATTTCGATTGAACAAAATAAATAAGACCATGACCATGACTGTCTGTCTGTGTCTGTCTGTATCTGTCTGTGTCTGCCTGTGTCTGTCTTTGTCTGTCTGTATCTGTCTGTGTGTGTCTGTGTGTGTCTGTGTGTGTCTGTGTGTGTCTGTCTGTATCTGTCCGTGTCTATCCGTGTCTGTCAGTGAATGTCAGTGAATGTCAGTGTCTGTCTTTGTCTGTCTGTGACTGTCTGTGACTGTCTGTGTGTCGTGTGCGTGTGCGTGTGCGTGCGTGTGCGTGCGTGCGCGCGTGCGTGTGCTGCGTGCGTGCGTGCGTGCGTGCGTCGTGCGTGCGTGCGTGGCGTGCGTGCGTGCGTGCGTGCTGTGTGTGTGGAACTAATTCAAAAGGTGAAGAAATCACTCATTATTTCATTTAATAAAACTTATCTCTGGGCTGATTCCACAATAGTTCTTAACTGGATCAGGTCAACCGCAAACAAATATAAAACCTTCGTTGCAAACAGAATTGCAACTATCCAAGAAATTTCAAACCCAGATGACTGGTTTTACGTGCCATCCAAACAAAACCTTGCTGATTTTGTCTCAAGAGGCTCATCTGTTACAGATCTAATGCATAATTCACTTTGGTGGCATGGTCCAGCTTATCTTTCTTCATCAGTAAATGAGCTACCTGAACAGATACATAGAAAAACGAATGGAATTCCCACATTAGCAATCAAAACGGACACCATCGTTAATATGAACTTCCTAGTTATAAAGGTCTCGACTATTTTTGAACAATTCTCTTCATTAAATAATTTGAAACGCGTAGTCGCATGGATGTTACGCTTTATTAGAAATTGCAGACTTGAGCCAAACTTTACAAGTATCCGAATTACAAACCTCTTTGAATATATTACTAAAATTGTGTCAACGTGAAACCTTTTGTAACGAAATAGAATGTCTGAAACTAAAACGGCCATTGAAACCAAGCTGCAACATCTTACCACTTAATCACTTTTTGGATAACAATGGTCTATTAAGAGTGGGAGGAAGAATCTGCAATTCCAATTTTACATTTGATAAGAAATTTCCTATTTTGCTGCTTAAAAATCACGTATTCACTAAATTGATTTTTGAGCACTTTCACAACTCGTTTTTGCATTGCGGTAGCTAGCATCCGCGAATATTACTGGTCTATTATCGGCCAGAAGTGTAGGTAAACAGGTTACCCACAAGTGCATTAAATGGTTCAGAGCAAATCCAAAATCTTATAATCCGATAATGGGTGACCTACCTGCCAAACGACTAGAAATCAATACCTCAGTTTTTACAAATGTAGGAGTTGATTACGTCGGCCCATGCCTTATTCGAGACCGAAAACTCCGCGAGGCAAAATTTATATATTTGTTTATTTATTTATTTAGTGATTAGAGCCGTGCACCTAGAGTTGGTGACGGATTTAACCACCAACGCTTTCTTAGCTGTTTTAATGCGTTTTATCGGGCGCAGAGGCATTCCCAAATCTATATCATCAGATAACGCTACCAATTTCAAGAGTGCATCCAACCAACTTAGAGAACTGTATAAATTTTTAAATTCAAGAGCTGCCAGCCAAGAAATCTCAAATTTTATGGCAACTAATAGTATAAAATGGAATTTTATTATTCCAAAAAATCCTCATCAAGGTGGTATTTGGGAGAGTAAAAACACATTTGAAAAGGGCGCTTGCCAACACTTGCCTTGATTATGACAATTTTTCTACGTTGCTGATTCAGATTGAGGCAACTCTCAATTCACGTCCTCTCTCCCCGCTTACCAATGACCATACAGATACCAATCCTCTCACACCAGGCCATTTCCTTATTGGGAAGGCACGTTGTGCCCTTCCGGGGGCTAACTTGGTAAACCGGAATGACGCACGCTTAACACCATACCAACGCATACAGCTGCTGGTGCAACACTTTTGGCAACGATGGTGTCTGGAGGTGGTACGCGAGCTACAACGTCGCTCGAAATGGTTTAAAGTCATGCCCGAATTACTAAAACTTAATTCATTGGTCCTCGTTACAAAGAATAAAACCTACTCCCTCTCCAATGGTTACTAGGAAGGGTTATAGATATTCATGTAGAGCCAGACAACGTAATACGAGCTGCAACTCTTCGGCTGTCCAATGGCAACATTATCAAAAGAGGAGTCAGCAAACTGTGTGTGTGTGTGTGTGTGTGTGTTACCGGGAGTGTAAAAGGGGCAATATCTCGGTAAAGTGCCAGTGTGATTTCGAGACGTGTGTTAGTTATTAAGTTCAGAACTGTCCTTAACATAAACATTTATTATTTGTTGCTATTTTTCACATTATTTATTTTATTATTTGTTGCATTTATGTACAGGGTGGCCAACTAAGAATGCAAGGTACTGTATCTGGGAAACTATCCATCGTAGAGGCTTGCCTGGAAAATATTTTCAAGTTTCTGAAATGGCCGCTAGGGGGCGTAACTGCAATCTTGAATCTAAAAATGTGATGTTTCTGTGAATTCTGCTATATTAACCTAATAAAAAAATAACTCATCTTTGAAGTCAAGGATAATCTGAACTTTTTTTGTTTGGCACTTTTTGACGTATCTATAAAAATAAAGTGGTGGGGGGTATTCAAAGGTTTCCTTAAATCACCCCCCGTATCTTCGGAACGGCTAATCCGATTTTAACATACTTGGGTGCGTTGAAAAGAGCTTTTCTTGGGTTACAAATGTTAAAATAATTGAAGTTTTGTTAGTTTCACATGTCGTCGCTAGAGGGCTTTGTTCGGCACTCCGGCAGAAACGGTTAATTTTCGCAACAAAGTTAAATGCATTGGTATGACTTCTTTTCATAAACAAGTAGCTAAATGATGCCTAAATAAGCTCGCGAAAACCGCATCTCGATATCTTGTTCCTAACCCAAAATATCGGCCAAGGAAAACTTTATACGAAAATCCCTTAAATTTTTATCTTTTTAACCATATTTTTCTGGAATTGTTTCTATTATGTAAGTTGTGGCCCTAAAAGGACCATTTAACCATCACTCTGTGCATTGCTGAGGCCTCTTATGGGTAGACAAAACTGCAGCTTCAATTTCGGCTCTGAATAGGTTACCTAGAAATTGCGATTTTAAATGTTTGTAAATTTATTCACCAGAATAAAATCACCCTTTTGAAATTATTACGGGCAAGTGAGCAATGTTAAAAGTTATACGAAAGACCTATTTTTGTTTGTTTAAATGCATATTCACTATGGATATATACGAAAATACAATTAATAAAAGCAGGCAATGGAAACAGATACCTAAACAAAGCATACATAATCCTCAAATTGCCAGTTGTCAATACTTTCGCGTTACTTTGAGCAATTATTGTGCTTTCAAAATGCGTTTTACGAATAATGAAGCTGTTGATATGCTTGCGGTTTATTTTGAATGTCTTCAGAATGCCGCAGTAGCTAAAGAGTTTACGCGGCTTGATATCCAAATCGGCGTCCTTGCGATGTAAGAGTTTTTCCCCGATTAATGGCGAGCTTACGAACCAATGGTAGTTTTCGGCCTACGTTTCAACGGCAAAGAATTGGAAGAACACAAGAAAATATTAACCGTGTACTGGGCTATATTGAAGGAAATCCTCATGTTAGCACAAGAGCATTATCCACTGAGTTGGGCGTATCACAGACAACGGTTTAAAATATTTTGAGGGACTATAGGTAAGTTCTAATGGCCATCAAAATATATAGGTATTCGTTTAAACTTTTTTAATTACTTTAAGAATGCACCCATATCATGTCGTTTTGCATCAGTCCTTGAAAGAGGAAAATTTTGATCGATATTGCCATTGGATGTTGGGCATGATATGCGAAAATAGAGAATTTTATTTCAAATTCTTTGGACCGATGAAGCCACCTTCAGTAGTTACGGAAGAGTCAATCTGCACAATATTCATTATTGGTCTGCGGAAAATCCCCATTGGTTGCGTGTAGTTCAGCGCCAAGGACGTTGGAGTTTAAATGTATGGTGTGGCATACTGGGAGGCAGAATTATTGGGCCTTATTTTTCGAGCAACCCTAAATGGAAATGTACTTCTTGCCTTTTGGCCAATCAATTACCGTTGTTGCTGGAAGATGTGCATCTGGAAACAAGGCAAAATTGTTTTGCAGTTGGATGGTTGCCCAACACATTTTGGTATTAATGTGCGAAAGCATATTAATGCAGTATTTCAACAGCGATGGATTGGAAGGAAGTCTGTTTCCATGGTCTCCGCGATCGCCAGACTTAACTTGACTCGATTTTGATTTATGGGGCGCTTAAAGGACATCGTGTTTCGGACTCAACCTACTACTAGAGAAGATATGAAAACTGGATTCGTAACGCAAAACGTAACATACTGAGAGCCGAAATTGAACCTGCAGGTTTGTCTAGTCATGAGAGGCTTCAGCAATGCATAGAGCGTTATGGTCAGCATTTCGAGCATTTACGGGGCATTAAAACCTTCCTCCTTTAAATCGGACCACAACTTACATAATAGCAACAATTCCAAAAAATATTGTTAAAAAAAAAAATTTAAGGGATTTTCGAATAAAGTTTTATTTTGCCGATATTTTAGGTTAGGAACAAGATATCGAAATGCGGTTTGCGCGAGCTTGTTTAGGCATCATTTAGCTACTTGTTCATGAAAAAGTCATACCAATGCATATAATTTTTTGCGAAAATTCACCCTTTCTATCGGAATGTCGAACAAAGCCCTCTAGCGACGACATGTGAAACTAACAAAACTTCAAATATTATAACATTTGTAGCCCAAGAATAGCTTATTTCAACGCGCCCAAGGGTTTTTAATATCGGCTTAGCTGTTTCGAAGATACAGGGGTTATTTAAGGAAACCTTTGAATACCCCCACCACTTTATTTTTAGACATACGTCAAAAAGTGCCAAACAAAAAAAGTTGAGATTATCCTCGACTTTAAAGATCAGTTATTTTTTTATTAGGTTAATATAGCAACATTCACAAAAACATCACTTTTTTAGATTCAAAATTGCAGTTACGCCCCCTAGCGGCCATTTCAGAAACTTGAAAATATTTTCCAGGTTTTGTAATAACTTTTTTGCGCAAGCCTCTATTATGGATAGTTTCCCAGATACAGTACCTCGCATTCTTAGTTGGCCACCTTGTACATTTGTATTTCATGTGAGCATGTGTATTTTATTATTTTATTTGTGTCCATTTGTCGGTTTTTTTTTCTCTTTGAAATCAAGATATTTCAAGGCGGCCGGCATGTTAATGCAAGGGCTGCAACCAACCTGACTTTGTCGCAAAGTGCTGCAACCTACATTAACGTGTCGTGCGCAGATCAGCACCGTCACGTGGCGTGCTCGGGGGTAACTCAGCCTTCCTCGCTCTCGCTCATTAATTCATTGCGGTGGTACGGTTAGCAAAAGTTATGTAGTTTCAGTGGTTTTTTTTTGCATAGTAACTTAATAAATTAAATTTAAATTAACAAGACTTTTCTCTGCCTGCTGTATAAGTAGTATCTATTCATTAGCACTTACAGGCGAGCGATATAAAACCAAGGTTTGTGAGCCAGAGCCAGCAAATAAAAATGAAGTGAATTTTATTCGTATTATTAAACAGTATTTTTAATTTTTTGTTTTAAATACAAGGCGTTGAACATTACCTAAGTACATTAACATTTGAAAGTGTATCTTAAAACACTATTAAAAAGTGAAAATCCTCAAGAAAGTTATTGTAATTTTTCTTTTAGAGTAGAATTAAAGTGTTGAAGGACATGTATAACATGAAATCAAATATTTCAGTTTCTTTTTTCATGTAGGTAGTTTATTATGTAATTACTAACAATTTTAGCAACAGCATCAAAATTGCCTCTACGTTCCTTAAAATTAAATACATGTCTTATTATAAGTTTTTGTTATGCACGAATAAGTTCAAAAGTAAACAAGTAATTAAAATTATTATTAACTTTATTAAAAAATACATAAAAGTTTACTCGAGTAGGACTTGAACTACGACCTGTACTTTAGAGTACCCGTAACCAACTGCGCTGTCGAAGTACAAGCCCCAATCGATGTAAATTTTGTGTTTATGTATGTAGAACTGATGTAAATTATAAATATAATGAGATTACAATCAAATTACTTATATTAATGGTATATGAGCCTGCAATATCGCAAGGATTTACACATACCAAGGCAACTTGACTAATATTAAATTATTATAAGGTTTTGTTAGATAGATATTTAGATTCTACATACAATTTTAGACACTTTTTATGTATAATGTCCTATACCTAAGTCTAACTGTTTTTGACAAATTTCAAATTTTTGTCAAAAATTACGTTTGCAGGCCAAAACATAGGTGGAAATCTTTTCTAAACGAAGCCTTTATCAATTAGTTATGGTTGGTTTCCTTGGAAATGGGGACCTACTCTAATGGGCTGTATTAATATTTTGTAATACATTCATACAGGGTGATCAAAATGGACAATAAAAAGTAGATTCAAAAACCTAAAAGTCATTTTTTTAAATGGAAACCCTATTTTTTAATTCTATCTTATTTAGCTTTAAAATAAGGGTGACTTTGTATAAGAGTGTATATTCCAAAAATTGTAGTTTTGAAATAATGACAATTTAACATTTTTATTGTAAAAGGCTATACGGCTTTTAGTTTTGTTGTTAGTTGGCCGTAACGGCGGGCGCGGCGAAACAAAAAATCGAGCACTTCAGAACGAAATATTACAATTTATTGAACCCCATACAAATAATTATTTTATTAAACGAACTTAAAGTAAAGACAATATTTTTTGATTCAACAAATTATGTCCTAATCCTAATCATAAACTTAACACTCTAATGTAATTAAACCTGTAACTAATTATACAGATAAAAGTACTAGAAATACGTCAAATACGTACTACCTAATAAGTTGTTCGAAATGTCCGCCTCTCTTGAATACATAATGCAATACGTCTCACAAATTCGCTGCTTAAATTTCTATACATTTCAACACTAATGTTTTGAAAACAGTTTCTAATCCTAATCTTCATGTCTTCCTTTGTTGTAGGCGGTATTTTATAAACCTGCTCTTTGACGTACCCCATATGCTAAAGTCCATTTTAGTAAGATCTGGGAATCTACCAGGCCAAGCAACAGGCCTCTCCTCCCAATCCAACATTCTGGATATCTAGCATTTCAAAAGTTATTATTGGACCTGTATGATGTACTGGGGCCCCATCATGAAGAAACCACATTCTTGTTGCGTATCCTGTGGCACTTGACGCAACAAATTAGGTAGATGGTTTTGCATAAAGTCTAAATATACTACCCTGTTACTCGTTGATCAAAAAAAAAAATGGTCCAATTACATGATTACGACAACACCTCCCAAACATTTAAAGACCATGTAGTTTGAGAAGTATATCTTACAAAATGTGGATTTTTGGTAGAATGGTAATGAAAATTGTGTCTGTTTACACTTCCGTTTCTGTGAAATGTGGCCTCATCTGTAAATAAAATCAAATGAAAAAATTTCTTTGTTGGTTTATTTTGTTTTGAGCCCATTGACAAAATTACAGTCGTCTTTGATAATCTTCAGGAACCAACTCTTGAAGTAGTTGAATGTGATAGGGTGCATTTTTGAAACTTCAATATCCGCTGTACCGTACACCAACCTGCTGAGAAATGGGTCGTTGTCCAATATATGGATTTTCGGTAACTGTTAATAGTACATTTAATTGATTTTCCTCAGTCTGTGCGCGTTTTTCCCTAGTATTTTTTCATATAACACATTGCCAGTTCTTTCAAAACGCTCCAAAAGCTTTTCAAATGCCCTTCTTTCAGGTTGTCGTCTCTCTGGAAACCGTTGTTGATACAGTCTTCTTGCTAAGAGCGTATTCTTACCACTAGCTCCCAAAACAAAATCATATCAACCATCTCGGCTTGCGAAAATTCATTATTTACAATTTTAATTCAAGTTTTAAATCAAATTGCTATAAAATACACTAATGCCTCACACAAATTATCAACTGACAATAAATAATGACGTTTCTGATGATCTCTATTATTTTATATGCCACGCCACGCCGTCACGGCCAACTAACAACAAAACTTTAAAGCCGTATAGCCTTTTACAATAAAAAATGTTAAATTGTCATTATTTCAAAAACTACAATTTTTTGAATATACACTCTTATACAAAGTCACCCTTATTTTTAATGCTAAATAAGATAGAATTAAAAAATAGGGGTTTCCATTAAAAATATGACTTTATAGGTTTTTTGAATCTACTTTTTATTGTCCATTTTGATCACCCTGTATGAATGTATTACAAAATATCAATACAGCCCATTAGAGTAGGTCCCCATTTCCAAGGAAACCAACCATAACTAATTGATAAAGGCTTCGTTTAGAAAAGATTTCCACCTATGTTTTGGCTCAAACGTCATTTTGACAAAAATTTGAAATTTGTCAAAAACGGTTAGACTTAGGTATAGGACATTATACATAAAATGTGTCTAAAATTGTATGTAGAATCTACATATGTAATAATATATAGGGTTTTCTATTTAAAAAAATTTTAAATTACTTCTAAGCTTTTATGATCTACCCTGTATAATTAAAAATCTTTTGGAATATGCACCAGAACATATCTTACAACTTTTGTATTTAATTTTTTTTTGTCTCTTTAAATAAAGGCGATATGGGACTTTCTCTCACTAATGCGCCACCCTGTATGTAATTAAAATTATTATTATTGAAGGACATGTATTAACATGAAATCAAATATTTCGGTTTCTTTTTTCATGTAGGTAGTTTATTATGTAATTACTTACTGTTTTAGCAACAGCATTAAAATTGTCTCAACGTTAATTTTTATTACATATTTACTTTTGAACTTATTCGTTCATAACAAAACTTATAAGTCAAGTTGTTTTGGTATGTGTGAATCCTTGCGATATTGCAGGCTCACATTCCATTAATATAATAATTTGATTGTCATCTCATTAAATTTAGAATTTACATCAGTTCTACATACATAAAATAAAGTTTACATCGATTTGGGATTGTACTCGATAGCGCAGTTGGTTAGCGCGGTACTTTAGCAAAGTACAGGTCGTAGGTTCAAATCCTACTCGAGGTAAACTTTTAATTTATGTATTTAATAAAATTAATAATTTTTAAATACATGTCTGCATACTCAGCAAAACTACTTTATAACGCTAATTTGGGGAATCTAAAGAAAAATAGATATCGAAACTCAAGAACAGTGCAAAAAATAACGAAATTACGGAAAAACGAATAAACACAAATAAACCAAAATTAAACTAAACTGAAGATAAAGAAGACAATTCAACACGGACTGATTAACAACCTGTGACAGAAATGTTAGTAAAAGTCAAATTACTTGAAAAAAGTAGAGTAAAGGCGGTGAATGTTGTTTTGTTGTTTTGTTTTAAATCGGGAAAAATAAAAATAGGTTTACAATGATCTCAATTACAAAACTAGAGGTTGTCTAAACTGTTTCGCATCTCATAAACGTGGTTATATATTAATTTAACATATTTTAATTTTTTACCCTGGTTTTTGCAATAGGTACCATTTTAACTACCTACTGTAAAAGTAGTAGGTTAATGTGAATACCCTCATTTGTAATGTGGTATACATTTTAGATGAGAAAATTACGTTCAGGCTTGCTTAAAATTTACTTATGACAAAACAAAGATACATCCTAAATTAAAAATTTAATTTAAATAATTTAGATATAATTATAACATTTTGAAATACTGTTTATCTACAGAAATCACAAACGTAGATGTCCTTTTCTGCACCTGCACATACTTCGTGAGCCCAAGATTTGCATAGGATACACTCTACCCATTTTTCTCCACGGTGATCTTCAGAATACAATACACCGCAGAACATGCAATTAGCATATTTTACAGGGTTTTAGATGACAATATTTCCTCCGTCGATGAGTCATCGTGTACTGAAATGTCCGATTCACTTTCGGAGGAAGACAGAGGTGAAATTTTCATCGTTTATGTTTTTCTTTTTTTCCTTTTTTCTTATTGATTTTTCCAATTCTTCCTTATTTGGCGTAGATGTTATGACTTTTGCCTTCCTGGAGCTCTTCCACGAGTTCCTTTCCTTTTCTATATGGCTGGTACTGGCATGATATCTTGCAGAAGAAGAGAATCACGTTGTTTGACTTGATTGTCTTGTTGAACGTCTTGTTCAAGTTGTTCTTGCTGGACGTCTTGTTCAACTGGACCTTGTTGGACGTCTTGTTGAACTTGTACTTGTTGATCATTTTCATTATTCGGTGTTTGTTCTTGCTCAACATGTTCTGCTGCCAGGAAATCCTCGTCTGTGAAGACGTTTCTGTTAATAGGATAAATTCCAGTGGTTTCAAATCCTTTCACAGCTCTTTTACCAGACTGTGTTTTAGGTAGGCTCTCCCAAATAATTCTGCGACTTCAAAAAGTGATACCGCACGGGCGTTAGTTCTTAAAAATGTCCGAATTTCTTCATTATAATAAATTTTTAGGGGACCCATAACGGTTTCCTCTAAAGGTTGCATCTTGTGAGAAGTATGTGGAGGGATGCTTATTACTGTAACAAAAGAGTTTCTGGTTGTGTTGACAATATCAAGATTTTTGGTATGGTTATAATGTCCATCTAAGATCAGCAGAACAGGTTTTTCTTTGGTTGGACGAGTTTTTTCTATGAAATGGTTGAATCAGGTGGTAAATAAATTTGTTTGTATCCATCTTGAGGATGAAAAGTAAATATGGAGCCCGACGGAGATCCCTTTTTAATTGTTCATTACTGTTTTACATGGAAATCATTGGGAATAAAGTTTTCAGTTGCGCTCATACATATGACAATTGTGATAAGAGATCCTCTCTGCAGACGTAAGCACTCCAATCTGACGTTTTCCTTTCATTGCTAATACACTAGGACATTTTGACTGTATTATACATAAGCCGCTTTCATCCACGTTAAAATTCTGTCTGCAGAAAATTTGTTTTTCGCACACTCCATCTCCAAAAGGGCAAAACAATCATTGACAGCTGTTTTGTTGAATCCAGTCGCTCTGGCAGCTGAAATTCCTGTTGGTCTCCGTATTCGTATAACCTCTTTGCGTCTTTTTCAGGAATCGCCTAAGCCAATCTTTGCCTGCAGTTTCTTGTAAGAGAGAAAACGGATTCGGTATATTGTTTTGAATTTCAAGTTGGTAGGCTAACGAACGTACATCTCTTCTTGTTAGGCCGAAAAGTTTGGCATCCATAAGGAGTCAATAATCAACAAGTTCTTGCTGTAATTTTGGAGTTAAAACCGTTTTCCTGCCCAGAGGTGTCTTTTTTATTTGGTTAGTAAGTTCGACTTTAGAGCAGTATCTATGTAGGGTGGTGCGAGGAACATTAAAGCGTTTGGAGGCAGCTAAATATCCCATTCTCTTGTGCTTTACTGCTTTTATTGCTGTTCGCATGTCTGCTAATGACCAATTCTGCTGTTTTAATTGTTGTCGAGGCATTTTTTTGTAAAAAAATTATACACGTTATTTACCCCGAAACGGTCTGTTAATGTGGAATAGTCCACATTAACATATCTATTAGTATTCCACATTACCGCACCTACCACTTTCAACTGTTCGATTTTATAAAATATTTTACAATTTAAATTCACCAAAAATTACAATATTAATGCGTATATACAGTTTTTTACTTATCCCAGATAGTTTTAAAATATTTGAAACCAATCTGCTCACTGAATAACAAAAAATTTGCACCACAGTCCTTAAAACTTTTTACCATTCAATGACCACGTTTTCATTATTTTTCGAGGTTATGCTTAATTTAGCAAAGTTACTGTAAGGTTGAGGTATCTATATTATTAAAGGCATAAGCTTTGGTTATTTGATTATAGATGGCACTAGTAGTATTAAAAAATATGATTATTCCAAATTATACCAGCCCTATTCCACATTCACCGCCTTTACTCTACGTAAAAGCGTACGTTTCTTTTAAAACGTGAAAATTGTATTGCACACATTTTTGTAAAACTCAAGCATTGCAGAAACTTTTTAAACTTCTGATGGAAATTCTAGGTAAACCAAAGATATGATGATTGTAATTGCAGACTGGTGATTTTTTTTGTTGATTAAACTACAACAAAAAATTATTCATAAAAATATCGCTCAATAAGCAATCCGGAATCCAACTTAAGACTGTCAATAGCTTCTCATCTATGAGGTTAACAACAAATTGGTATAAAATTTTATTGCTCCATTTTCTATGCAGAATCAGTGGCGTAGCAGGTGGGTGGCAGGGATGGCCCCCGCCAGGGGCGCCGGAGCAGGGGGAGCGCCGCCGCGAGGGTTTCGCCTAATCGTCAAGGTTGGATACAAACTTTGAGAAATTATTCAAAAACATAAACTGAGATAAAATAACAAAAACAAATATATTTTTGTACTTAAAAATAGTCAACAGCAACAGCACATATATATCGTTATTTACACAGAAGACGTTAATTCCCAATGAATAAGAATAACCAGTTGTGAATAACGATCATGTAAAGCCCCATCTCGAAGTTTTGAGTTACTACGGACATCTTATTTTCACTGCGTGGCGGTGGCGCGATTACCGCTCCTGACGGCCGCGTTCGTGAACTCGTCAGTCGTGTAATGGCCGCCGGTAGAAGAAGCTGCTATTGATTGTCACTCCACATTCCACATAACAAATTCGTGAAGGTAAGTAAATTTTCTTTGGCAAACGTGCTTAATGATTAGACGCATATAATTAGACGATAATAATAATATAAATTAGATAATAAATATAAACAAGGAAATAATAATATCAATGAGACGAGATCAAAAAAGACACTCGATTGCTGGTCGCTGGTGACTAGCTGTCGCCCTATTAAACATAGACCATAGACCCCAAAGATTGCGTAATTTCAACTTGGATATTTCATTGCAATAAATAATATTTGTACACACATAACCCTTATACCCGAATTGGTGAGCAAGCCCAGTAAAACCTTTATTGATTAGGCTCACTCACAATAATAATTTTGTACACAATTTTTGTAAACCAAAAACTTGAATTATCACATTAGGCCTATCTCACAGCATTTGTCTGTAACCAGTCTACCATTAGGCCTACTTTACTTTGTTGTGTCCATGCATTGATTGCGGATACAAAAATCCAGCATAGCCTAATCGAACTTACTAGTCAACTACCTATGAGTAAGATTAGTAAGAACAATTCTTAAGGCTAGTAGTTTAGTAATATTACATAATATACTAATATACAGGTAAAACATACAAATATTTTAACTGTTGGAAACCTATTACTGTATTACAGTAGAACTTGGTTATTACGGCCTCGGATTTATCGTCAACACGGATATAACGTCATTTGTTTACAAGTCCCGCCAAACTGTAATAATTAGAATTAGCATTATAAAAAAACCCGGTTGTATCGTCAATAAATATATAAACCTCGTATATAACGGCATTGAGACGTTGATTTAGTATAAAGTACATACATCTTTATTTTATTATAAAATGAATTAGCACTTTTCAGAAGTGCGGAAATTGACGAAAATAGGCAAGTGTAGCATCATTGTATGGGCTCATTGGGGAGACAACAGTGTCGTTCGTTGCTGGGAATGCCAAGCGCCTTTATGCTGCGCCGCCATCCCTGCTCAAGGTCAGTGTCCTCACCCCCTCCCCTTCCGGCCACCTGTACGTTGTTTACGGTAATGACGCATCAACAGACAATCCCTCTAGTGCGTGTAGTGTTGTGTTTTCATTTTATGAATTTTACGTTTTACATTACAGTATTGATTGTTTTTGTTGTGCGAACATCGAACCACGATGTCATCGTCAAAGTCACGGACTTACAAATCACTAACATTAACGAAAAGATGACCGCGATTAGATAAGTGGAAAACAAACTAAAAAATAAATCTGAGATCGTTAAGGACGGATTCTCTTCCCCTCCTTCTCACTCACTTTCACTATCCGGGAATAATGCATATCTTTGTTCTTGAAATTTATTGCCTGTCTACCCCTCCCATGTTATTCACGTGTATGCGAGTTGTCATAGCAACCACTACAACTACCAATCACTGATGAGATAAGCGTGTCAGTATGCCCAGTACGCGCGCGTGAGGAATAATTGTCACCGCAATAGATGCGATTTAAGGAATGAATAAGGGAATAGAAAAACTGGTTATAGACAACTGAGGTTGCGCGTATTTTTGTCTCCATTCGTCAGCTGTTTAAAACGCTGGAATGACGACTCATGCTATTTGATGGCTTATCTTTTGAATTAAAATTTACAAATAAAATATATTCCTGTAAATACTGTAAGTTAAAAAAATAGAATTTATGTATCTATTGCATTAGTTTTATAAGAAATTATACATACCTACTTAATGCAAAAAAAGCATTTTTATTCTTCCTTTGTAAAAATTTGATGCGTTTAGTCGCCCCTAATTGTTGTGGTCCCTTCAATGACGTTATAACCAAGTTCCACTGTATATCTTTTATAACTTGGTAAAAATAACCAGATAACGTGAACTGTATTTGTTGCAGGTAAACCGTGAAAACCAGTATTTGCAAGCCAAAAACTAAAATGGGCCCAAAAAAACCATCTGGAAGTGCATTTAGGAAACTAAAAAAATAAAAGGAAACAGCTAAAGAATTGGCTAAAATCCAATAAGGAGACTAAGGGGGAAGTTGCAAGTACAGTTAGGCTTACGGATAAAAAAGTTGACAGTGACGTTGACATAGATGCCGGTTTAGCAGACACATCAGAAAACTCTGAAGATAACGAACCACACCCACAAACATCAGCGTCGGAAAATAGCGACATTTTTCTACCAGTTTCGGATCAGAATGAATTTGAAGAAATGGATTATAATAATTCCCATTCCCATTCAACTGACGAAGAATTATCTTCAGCAAGATGCGAAGTAGTCTTTGACGATCCAAAGCAATGGCCTGGTTCTCCAAGAATTAGTGACAAAGTTAGATTGCTGTTGGTTGAACGAGGTCCTCAAACAATTGATGTGTCAACTTTTAAATTTCCAGTTTTAGATGGTGATAGGCGTCTAGACGTCAAATGGTTTCATAAGACTCTTGCAAATGGTGAAAAAGTTCCCCGACAGTGGTTACTTTATAGCCAGTCAGAAGATGCTTTATTTTGTTTCCCTTGTGTTCTGTTTGGAAAGGATCAACAAGGAAAGTCATCGCCATTTTCAGACCTAAACAAAGGTTTTAAAGACTGGAAACACTTAAATCCTCTAATTTTCACTCATAAAAACTCATCCAGCCATCGGTTAGGTTGTACGAAATGGATTGATTTGAAAATACGATTGCAACAAAAACGACTGTGGATTCTGAAATCATAGATAGAATTCAAAAGGATATTGAGAAGTGGAGGAATATTCTTGAAGTGGTCATTCATGTACTTTTTTGTACAAAAAATAATTTACCACTTCGAGGAACAAGTAAGGAAGAAGTAATTGGAGAGCCTAGTAGTGGAGTGTTTCTAAGCACCTTAGAATGAATAAGTCGCTATGATCCTAAGTTAGCTGAGCATATGGCCTACGTCAAGTTCAACAAAAATGTGCTTAGCTAATTCTCTCCCACAATCCAAAATGAACTCATAAATTTAATTGGAGGTAAAGTAAGCCAGACAATCTTGGATTTAATAAAAAAATGAGAAATATTTCTCTGTAATATTTGGCTGCACTCCAGACAGTGCTCACATTGAGCAAATGAGTCAAATTATTCGGTTTGTTGATTTATCAGCAGGAACATGTGAAGTCAAGGAAAGCTTTATTGATTTCATCAACACGAGTCAGAAAATAGGAAAAGGAATTTCGATGGAAATACTGCAAAAACTAAACGACGATGGCCTGAGCGTTGCTAACTGTCGAGGTCAGGGTTACGACAATGGCAGCAATATGGCTGGAAAATACATTGGAGTACAAGCTAAAATCCTCCAACGAAATGACAAAGCCTGTTTTGTTCCATGTGCAGCGCACAGTTTATATCTGATTGGTGCACATGCTGCTGCTGTCTCGCCGTTGATCGTTACATTTTTTGGAATAGTACAAAAGGTGTTCAGCTTTTTCAGTGGTTCTACCGGGAGGTGGCAGGCAATCCTAACAAAACTTGGCATGACATCAAAGGGTCATTGTAACACTAGGTGGTCAACAAAACGAAGGGCAGTCAGTGCTTTAAAAAAAATGCTAATAGAGGTTTATGCTATCCTCAAAGAAATGATAGATGGGAGCACAGGAGCTAATCAAACAGCTTGACTTCAAATTTATGTGTCTTTTGCAGCTATGGGAGAGAATCCTTATTGTTATCGACAAAACTTACAAAGGCCTTCAAAACGAAAGAGTTTCTGTCGGCGAGGCAAGCAAAATGATTAAGGGGCTATCAGCGACAATTCAAGAGATTAGAGATAAGGGTCTCAGGCCAGCAATCGACTTTGTTACACAAACATCACAGGAACTTGGAATCGAAGATCAATTTCCTGAAAAAAGGCGAAAGACAGTGAGCAAACGACCCGAGGATTTAGAAACAAAATCCAAGGATGACAGCACTTGCTACCTCACCGCAGAACATGAATTCCAAAGAGAAGTTAATCTTATTTTTGATCAAATTCTAACGGAACTGAAGAGGAGATATGAAGCGATGGAGTCATTATCTTCGGACTTCTATTTTTAACAGGGCCAGCACTGAAGAAAGAACCAGTAAATGTTTTGAAGAAACATGCTGCTGACTTTGGTCTAAAATACCCTACTGACGTAGACGAACTGACCAACGAAATAGAGACATTTAAAATGCAAGCAAAAGAACTTGTAGAAAAGGATCTAGAAACAGTAACACCCCTGGATCTGCTAAGAAAAATTCAAGAACTTAAACTGGAAGATATTTTTACGAACATCCAAATTGCTCTTAGAATCTTCTTGACTCTACCTGTTACCGTCGCCTCTTGTGATCGAAGTTTCAGTTAATTAAAGTTGATAAAAAATTATTTGAGATCTTCAATGGGACAAGATCGTTTGACGAATCTTGCGATACTCTCAATTGAACATGGAGAAGTGAGAAAATTGGACTTAGATGTGCTAATCAATGATTTCGCGTCAGTTAAAGCCAGAAAAGTAGCATTTAAGTAAATTTAAAAATAAGTTTGTAACACCATTACAATAAAAATCCGTTCGACTACATTTAAATTTTTTTAAGTTACTAAACCCTCCCCTCTTTTAGTCTCTTTATCAAAGAGGGAGCGCCATTTTCAAGTCTGGCCAGGGGCGCCAGTCAACTTAGCTACGCCACTGTGCAGAATCAGATAGTATGTCTATTATCCGCCATTTAGGATTCACCCTGTATAATTACTAATCGTGTCAGTGTAAGATAATAATCCTTCCGCTCGCAATCGGATTACTTACACTGACAAACAATTTTTTTATTTTGCTACCGTACGAACATTAAATTAATAAACCTTAAGCTCGGTTACGCTCGCGCCGTAATACATTTTGAGCAATAACCGTGATCACGTTCTTTCTGTTCTGTTCCGTTGTTCATACAACAGAAAACTTTTTTTGCTGTTAAAAACGAATAGAAACAATTAAGAAGTGAATACTAAATATAGTTAATTAAAACAGAGTGCTCAAGGCTTCTTGCATAAATTGTTATGTGAATCTTATTACACACTATTTATTTTGTTTTAATATTTTTGCAATCCCTTTTTCTTGTGTAATTGAAATATTTATATAATGATCCTATGTTAGTATGAAAACTTCGTTTTTTGTTAAATAAAAAACACATAAACTGCATCTACATTAATTAAAAAATAATATAATAAAACACACTTTTTGTGATACCTTTTTTTAATAAAATAAATTTTATTTGATATTTGCACTATACACTTTCTGTCTATTTCCTATTTATTTACATAATAATTACAACTATTTCTATAAATCAATTATTCAGTCTTATATAATTAAGGGAAAGTAGACACACGCCCATATTACCATACACACCATTAGCCCTAAAAATGTATACGATTTGCTTTTATCCCAAGCAACTACCACATGTTTCCTGCCAGGACCTTTTTTAAGTTCAGTAGACAAGTCTATCTAAAATGGTAGGTAGGTACATATCAAAATTTTGAAAAAATGTTTTCATAATTTTCTTACCCTACTTATTTTATCCGTTGTAGTCAAAACCTCTGTACTTGAAGTTTTCATTGTAATATGAGTTATTGCTGGTGACAATCGGTAACTAACTAGTTTTAGATAAAATTATGATAAAGAAAAACAAGGTAATCAAATAATTAAGTGGGTTCTTGAAATTGTAGATTATTTTGTGCACTATAAAACTTCACTACACAATAAGTTATTGTTCACCAAAATTTTTTGGATAACGCGTTCATAACTTTGTAACGGTACGTTTATTTTGAATAATGCACTTTTACCAAAGCTAGAGAGTTGCGATATGATTATGCGCTTCAAGTTAGTCGTTCGACATTTAAATTATAAGTAGGCAGATTACCTTGAGTTCATAAATTATACCGTAAAGTTAGTCAATTACTTTGTTTTCTAATCAATATGTTATTTTTCCTTAATAGACTAGAATAAATGAAACATTTTTTTGGTGTTCGAACTAGCGAGCACAGTGGGTTTCTTTTGTGTAGGTAAATGGCAGTTAACAAACACTTCGTAGCTATCTAAATTGCTAATGGTTGTTTAATGTAATTTCTTTTAATTTTACTTTTAAAATACTGTTAGTTGCGTCACCTACTTTACGTAACGTTTTGACTAACAGTATATTATTACATAATATACTATTCCAGGAATTCAAATAATGTCAATTTGCATTATTTCGTTTTCTTAATCTTGTAAAAGTTTTCACTTTAACCATTAACCAGCACTTTAGTTTAATATACCAAACACTTTAAATCGTATTTCCTGCAGTAGATTTGATGTTTATTCCATAAAAAAATTCTTTTTGTGTTTCTGTCCGACAACACTGTTTTTTCGACTCTCAAATTCGCCTAAAAACTCATTGCTTCTACTCTAGGCTGGCAAAATGTAAAAATGTTTAGATTGGAATAACCACTGACTTTTATACATGAACATTTACTGACAGCCGTCGTACTATTACCCGCTTTCCTTTTGCATGAAATCTCAGATAGAAGAGATCGGGGCATATAAGACCGACGAGGCAATTAGGATCAGCCCATTTATTTAAAAAGTAATGTAGATTCCCGCCATGTTTTCACTCCTAGAAGTTGGTACTACTCGGTTCTATGTTTGAAATTAATCTCAAATGAATGCACGGTTGCGGCCACGGAAAAGTTACTACTTACATGTATCTAGCAAACGTTTGAATAGAGTAAAAGGACTTTTTATGTCAATATGACCATTATTTACAGTGGCGTATCATAATGCAAGTATTTGAAAATGCTTCATAATTTAAAAAGTGCCTATGGTGACAGCACTTTCATTTTAATCTAGTTCGCAGGGCGTTCCGTGCCGGGGTGCCAGGGATGCATTGCACCAGGGCGGCAAAATATTTAGGGCGGCACAGACAATTCTCCACAATTAAAAAATCAAAACATTAATAAAATATTTATTTGTTTCAGTTGTATATGAGACACCAAATATTAAAACTTCTTTTAACTTTTTGTTTATGTAAACTGTTTACTGTTTATTTTATTTCCTTACAAGAGTTAGCAATTTATGTGCCTATGAATACGGCGCGGCGTGGTGGCACCGACGGGACGGCGCACCAGTCTACAGTTATATTCAATGGTATTTTTAAATAAACAGTTTATTATTTGCCAGAGTTTCATTTCAGTTCTTTCCTATTCGTCTCTTTGTTAGCAGTATAAGCGCAAGTGCAACTAAATAAAATTATTTTGAGTGTAGTGTACATTTTGTTTCACTGAAAACGATAAGTTATTCATAATACTTATTTTAAAATATTTTATTTACAATCTATTTCTTTGGTTTTATTTATGAAAGAATATATAAAAGTGTTTTCTAATTTAGATGTCAGAAAGAGAAAAAGATTGTCAGGAGCTACTTATCGAAAAATTAAACAGAAAAATAGAGGAAATAAAAGAAATACAAGCGACATAACAAAATTTTAATTCCGAACTGCTACTACTTACTTGGTGTTGACACAGTAAGTAGTATCAAGATCTAACTCACTTTTGTCACTAGATTTGTCAGCAGATTTGGAAAAGTCACCAGAAAAGTTACTAGATTTCAAGGTCGGTAACATTTCCTATTTCAAGTAGCAATGCTAAGTCAAGACCACGTTGTAGGTTTGTATCCTGCCAAGGCCACGTGGTTGGTAACCCTGCTAAGTCTCTTCAAGGTCATGCTTAGAATCCTTCAAGGTCAGTAACTAGAAAAGTTACTAGATTTTGATTGTCTAGCATCTATTCCTGAAGGTCATTGCCCTCGGTCTCAAACAAGTCTATGCATGTTTAAGCAAGCAATGCCACGAAGTGTCCTAAACAGGTGGTCGTTAAACAGGCAGCCGTTTCAAAACATGTAGCCGTTTCTAAAACAGGTCCGTTTAAAACAGATAGATGTTTCGAACCTGTTTCATACGATCGAAAATAGATTCACATCTCAATTTGAAATCAAGAACAAACCATTGTTCAAAGTCTATGCTTACAATTTTCAAGGTCACACGAAAGAACAAAGACGATTCATTGTTTTGGCTGAGTCAGCTTGAAAAGGTGATCCGAACTTAAGGCCACATGAAAGAACAAAGACGATCTATTGTTCAGTTATTCTAAAAATAGATTGTTATCTCAATTCTAGAAATCAAGAATAAAGGCGATCCATTGTCAACGCTTCAAAGTCTATGTTATAAGGCCACACGAGGGAACAAAACGATCCATTGTTTTGGCTGAGTCATAGCTTCTGAAATTTAGGAAATCAAGAACAAAGACGATGCATTGTTCAAGCCGTCGGATCAAAGTCTATGCTTACAATTTTCAAGGCCACTGAGAGAACAAAGACGATCCATTGTTCAGTTATAATTTCTAAAATAGATTGTTATCTCAATTCTAGAAATCAATAACAAAGACGATGCATAGTCAACGGTTCAAAGTCTATGCTTATAATTTTCAAAGATTACATGGAAATGACCAAAGACGATTCATTGTTCTGGTTGATTTATAAAAATAGATTGTTATCTAAATACACTTCGATTCTGAGAAATCAGTTTTCAAGAACAAAGGCGATCCATTGCCAACGATTTAAAGTTTATGCTTATAAGGTCACACTCTGAGAAATGAACAAAGACGATCCATTGTTCCGTTATAATTTTAAAAATAGATTGTTATCTCAATTCTAGGAAATCAAGAATAAAGCCCATTGTTGAAAGTCTATGCTTACAATTTTCAAGGTCACACGAGAGAACAAAGACGATTCATTGTTTTGGCTGAGTCGTAGCTTATGAAAAGGTGATCCGAACTTATCCGACCTTACCCGAACTTATCTCTATATAAGTAGATAAAGAACAGTCCCACGTCAGTCGATACATTGCAATCGTCACAACAACAAATTACCTAAAGTAAAAAGCAACTATTATTACTTAATCACCAGTGTGTGCATCATATTTTTACAATCCTGACTAGAAGTTTTATTGTAAACCGTTGTGAAGAGCAATTTGTTAAAAGTAAAGAGTAACTATTATTGCTTAATCACCAGTCTGTGCATCATATTTTTACAATCGTGACTAGAACCGTTGTGAAGAGCAATTTGTTAAAAGTTCATTATTACGTGTGTGCTTCATATTGCTAGCTATGAGTATGCCAAGTAGTAGTGAGATGGTTAATTTAACAAAGCGTGTTGTTCCTTATTGAAAACAAAAAGGAATTTGAGGCACATCCGTATAGTTAACACCAATATCAAGCTATTGCAAGACATAATTAGACATAAAATTTATTATGAGACCAATGAAGGTCTGCTTAAGCTTGAGAGCAATTTAGCATTGCTCAAGTGCTATCTGGTTAGATTGAGGCGGTTAAAGAACGCTTCAGAGAAAGTTGGTAGTGGAATTGTCAACAAAAAAGGTATACATAAATTACGTTGGTACCCCCTAGCTAGACTCATGTTTTAATGGTAGGTTACTTACAGGAATTATAATCAATATGTCAAACATTAAGGACCCTTTGATATTTTTACTAAACACATATAATAGTTTTGCACGTAAGGTGAAATTAATATTAAGGCAATCCATGCTAAAGGTGAATGTGCAATTTCATGCAACCCCAAAATCATAGCATTGAGTTGAAGACTTTTGCCACAAAAAAATTGCGTTATTGATATTTCAACCAATGTACGTGTCTGGTACAATGAAAACGTGTATAATAAGTTACGGATAAAATTAGAGAAGTTCTCCGACAGGGATTCCGGTTGGGCATTACATGAAGTCTTACATTTAAAAGTGAATATTAATAGCTATGTCCAATTTAGAGGTGGTTGTTCAACCTATGTTAAAATTTCGCGCTTCATAGAAGTAAAGCATGCTGTTGTTAATGTTAAAATAACGATGAGTATTGATTCAATTCACTTCCCCATTCAGCTGGATGATGTAAAAAATTTGAGAAACTAAACAACCTCGCAATTAATTTGTACTGCATAAATGATAAAAAGTTGTACCCTTTGTATTGAGAATCAGCAAAGCGATAAAGAACCCATAAATCTTTTAATACTTTCTGATCAGGCCGGGATAACACTATACACCATTTCACATGGATTAAAAATATGTCTGCTCTTATTTCTAGTCAACTATCAAATAAGGCACAAGCAATTTATTTGTTACCGATGCTTGAACCATTTTCTTCAGATCGTCTTCTACAAAACATACCACTTACTGTCAGCAACTTAATCAATGCTCTACTAGGCTGCCTACCGAAGCGGAAATGAATTTACAGTTTAAAAATTTCGCTTCCAAGAAAAGTGCCATTTGTCATTTATGCGATTTAGAAAGTATTTTAGAGAAGTGTGCAAATGGTATCGAAGGTAATACTCTATTTCACTCCAAACACACACCTTTCAGTATTGCTTACTATTTGAAGTGTTCATATGATGATTCTTATCCGATTTTGTCTTTATAGAGGAAAGGATTGCATTCAATGGTTTGTTAACGAGCTTCAAAGTATTGCACATTGGGCTACCGAAATAATCAATCAAATAATTCCTATGGGTACTTTAAGTCTCAGTCAGGTTGAGCAATTTGAAAGCGCCACGATTTGTCACATTTGTCGAAAACCATTTACTAATTCTGATATAAAAGTTAGAGACCATAATCATCTTACAGGAGCATTTCGGGGCAGCACAGGATTTATGAGTAGTAGTATTGAAAAGTTGTCAGACTATTTGGAGGATAGTAAAAAATTATTTCCGCGCTAGTTGCAACAATGAGGGGGAATTTTCTCTAGTAGTTCGCAAAGGTGTGTTTCCTTATGAGTATATTGATACGTGGGATAAATTAAACGAGACCACGCTCCCACCCAAAGAAGCATTTTTCAGTCACCTTAATAATGAGGGAATCAGTGATGCGAGTTTTGCGCATGCGGTTAACGTTTGGAACAAATTTAGTATCAAATCGTTAGGGGAATACTCCGATTTGTATCTAAAAACAGACGTTCTACTTTTAGCAGATATTTTCGAGAACATTCGGCAAACTTGTTTAAGTACTTACGAGCTTGACCTTCTGCACTATTATACAACCCTCGGTTTAGTATTCGATGCTATGCTTAAAATTACGCAAGTAAAGTTAGAACTATTTACAAATATTGATATGTTAATGTTTATTAAAAGACAATTGGAGGCGGTGTAGCTCACTGTTCTGATCGGTATGCTAAACCTAACAATAAGTACATGAGGGAAAATTTGATCCCACTTCCGAAAGTGTGTATTTAATGTACTACGACGTAAATAATTTATATGGAGCCGCCATGCCAGAATGTACAATTTAGCGATTTTTCCTTTGTTGAAGCTAATTTTGAAACTTTAGATTTAATAAACCACCCGGATGATTCGGAAATTGGTTATATGATAGAGTGTGATTTAGGCTACCGTATAAAATTACATGAGAGTCACAGTCACCTACCGCTGGCACCCGAACATATGGTTCCACCCGAGCCTGATTCCAAAATGAAAAAATTACTGTTTACATTGTATCCAAAACGTAATTACGTAATTCATTACAGAAATTTAAAAGTATATTTAAAATATGGATTGAAGTTGGTAAAAGTACACCGTATATTACGTTTTAAACAGCCCCGTGGTTAAAAAATATATAGATTTAAATACAGCCATGCGTCAGCAATCTCAGAATGAATTCGATAAAAATTTCTATAAATTAATGATTAATAGTGTTTTCGGAAGCTGATGGAAAATGTACGGAGGGTCGCTATGGTGCTCGTGCTTACATATCAAAACCAAATTTTCATAGTTGTACAATATTTGACAATGATATGCTTATCATTCAAATGAATAAGCTTGAAGTATATTTCAATAAACCTATATATGCGGGATTCAGTGTTTTAGACGTTCAAAAACTTTTTATATAATTTTCATTACGGTTACACGTTACCCAAGTTCCATAATAGTGCTAAGCTCTTGTACACGGATACGGATAGTCTCATATACGCCTTTTCGGTTCCCGACATCTATCAATGTATTAAAGAGGACATTGATAAATTCGATACATCTGATTATAGTCCTGACAACATCTTTGGACTCCCATTAGTAAATAAAAGGTCCCCGGCTTAATGAAAGATGAAAATCATGGCGAAATTATGGTTGAATTTGTAGGACTTCGTGCAAAATGTATGCTTACGCGGTTGATGAAAAGGTTGTAAAAATCAAAGGGTTCTACACAAGCAAGCGTGAGGCAGATCACGATTAATGATTATAAACATATTTTGTTTGAGGTGGCGTAATAAGGCGCTATCAACATCTCATAAGATCAAGAAACATGATGTGTTTACCATTAAACAAAATAAAGTCATACTTAATCCTTATGACGATAAACGCTTAGTAAATTTGATTTCACTGATACTAGACCTTGGGGTACAACTTTCAGTAAACAATGTGATCAAATCTACAGAAAGTACCTGAAGCGTTCTTTGACCTCTCCTGAAAACTATACATTTATATTGAATATATTGTAACATATTGAGCGTTTTAACTGTTGTGCAAATGAAGTAATTATTAAGACATTATTTGATAGAAAATTAGCTTAGACAATACCATTAAAAGTTTTACGAACTTGTGTACCGATAAAGGTTCGTTAACCTCTAATGATGTAGATATGATTTAACATGAATTTACCTTAAAATGTACATATACAAGTTATTATGAGGTGATTCATTGTGTAAAAATGTTAGCGTACAAAATATTGTTTATAAAGACACTTTCTCTAAGTGAATGTATTGAGACAGCAGCATATTATGCTAAGTGCTTCGCTATTTTAATTGAAGTATTATTGAACAAAACATTACATATAAGTTTCAACCATGGAAAATGAGGAGCACCATAGAATTGGATTTTGGAAAACATTGAGAAAGGTGATTCCTGCTTGGGATGGACCAGATTTGGGAATATGACCGTCTAGTAATTTAAACGATTATAGAAATACTTTAGGTTTATAAGTTGATGTAATATTTAAATAAATACAATTATAATTTTTTATGTGGTTTTAATTCATCTAAAAGTTACAAACCCTATAGTTATATTATAAACTAAATCGTCTTTATTGATCCATGATCTTTCATCCAATCCACCACTTTACGAATAACTTGTTATTCTTGGAGCGAAGCACTTTTCCAGTACACTCCGGATACTTTGTTTTCTGTAATTCATGTTCATAAAGCCTCCCAGTACAGGTGATCCTTTCATATCCTCCAACATGTAGGTTGGGTTACAATCCAAACTTTCACAATCTTGAATAGTTCACTTGACCATTGGGGTGTATCCTTTAGCGAAACACTTTTAAATACTGATTCGTACTATGTCCCTACACAATAACGATTCCTATCAACTAGCTTATGGATGTAACGTCTAGCTTGTTGATTCCGACATCTTTGGGCTTCATTCCGAGTTATGTACGATTGTTATAATCCATCGTTACGGTGTCAATTTATCAATCCATTTATATTTACCCTGTAGACTGAATGACTTATATAGAGGAGAGTTAACGGCGATCACGTTCCGCAATTGCTACCTTTTGTACTAAGGTGGAGTAATGGTTGACAGGGTCTATATGCTCAGTTATGTATTAAATACTTTCTGCATCTCTGAAATTGAGAGGTTGCACAGATATGAGAAGATAAGCATGGCTTGGAATAAGAAAGACATGCGCTGGAACCCTTTGTGGTCAGTTATTATAAAATATACCCGTCTGCACTCTGTAGTGGTCTGTCTGTCTGGTCTCCTAGTCTGACTGATCAGTCTGGTCTAATCTCTGTCTGATCTGGCTGTCCTGGTCTATCTGGTCTGTTTGTCTATTTGTGAATATCGGCAGTAAAACGTTCAAGCCCAATCATCTACACATCACACGATAGTCGGTATGAAGAGATTCAAGGTCGGATCTATGAGTTGGAACTTCAAAGTGTTAACCATCCTGACATTCACCTAGTTGAACGTATAATCCGTCGTTTAACCCCGACGATAAAGGTAGAATAAGCTTTCACGCAGAGAATTTCAAATTTAAACTACGTGTTGCCTTAATTCACACCACGACCTATAATATACTTAGGTATGTATTTTTGCGGTATACGGTAATGACGCATGACGGTAATTAAACGGGTATGTGAATACGGCTTATATTGTATATACGAATAATACCCAATTCTCGACTGAATCAACTGACAAGGCATTTGACAAGCACTCAATATTTTCAAAGTTTGACGTTAAAATCCATACACCTCTACCCTGCGTAATGTACGGTCCATATTAAATTTCGATGTTCGTACTACAGAAGCCACCATTTACTGCTAACTAACCTATTCAAATAGATACGTAGGAACATTTTGGTTAAAGTCCTAAACCTTATAACAGCTGTAATATTACAAGTGAGAGAAGTACATCTTTATACGCGAGTGAGAAGTTTACAGAATCCAGATATTCCTGAGCTGAAAATCATAAGAATAACGAATTTTACCAACGAAAAGTGATCCCTCATAATCCAAGGGCGCTACACAGAGGTCTGGTGTAGACAGATTTCTGTAAAGAGGAAAGCCCATAAGAGTAGGAGTGTTAAAGTGGGAGGATTTAACACCACGATTTATCATAATCGATGAAATGGAGAAGGAAAAATAGTTGAAGGACAGGTCTACCGTTAAATGACAGCTTTCCATAATGAGGAAATTCCCTGGGCTATGATATTAAAGCTAAGCTCCCAGTGCAGATAGGTTCCTTCCGGAACATTTGGGCGTCGAATGTAGCTACGTACCGAGCGCCAACAGCCGAAACGGCTGCTTGCACATTTGGGTAAGCCCTAGGAATTACCCGTCTCTTCAACCGAGGATAAGATAGGGATAGGTTGGTGTTTAACCCTTATTAATAAAAATCAACATAAACTGTATGTAAAGCACCTCATAATTGTAATATCAGTATTACCATTCTGTATACCCGATTGATAGTACCTACCTGTATTATAGTCCAACTCAAATGAACTCAATACCTACCTTATTAATAGACGTATAGCTAGGAATCAGAATCGTCATGGTTTAGGTCCTCGTTAGTTACTTCAGAGGTCTACCCACCCTGTCTTCCTTTCTCACCTCTGCTTTTCTCTCTCTCTCTCTCTCTCTCTCTCTCTCCTCTTCTCTCTTCCTCTCGGTCATCTCTCCTCCTTACCTTTTTCGTCTCCTCTCTCTCTATCTTCTCCTTCTCGATAATCACTTTTTTAATACTGACATAACCTCATATCCAATTTGTTCATGTTGCAACAAAGTTTCCCATTCACGATCTATTATGTATCATCTTGCCCACATCATATCCTTAATTATTGTGCACCTTCGTTTAAAATTTTTCTTGCGGGTTTGTGCAATTCATTGACGAGTTGTAATTTGGACATGGTCCACAATTTCTTTAAGTTGATGTAGTTTTTCCTCCAACACTAGATAAGCGTTAAAGTTTCCTTTAACAGCTTTCTGAATGCTTGCAGACAAAAATCAAGGTATCCTTTACTTATAGCATCACCATCTTCTTCCGGATCCGCCAACTTGGTCAAACGGTTTCCATCTAAATTCACCTTGACGATAAATAGTATTGCTTGGTATGACATCTTGAGGATCTATGGGGTTGGCAACATTGCTGAGTCTCTTATTCTAGAAAAATAGCCTTATTTATTTGTGTTTACACCAGCGATATCATCAAAGATCAAAGATAGAGATTGTTGACAATTCGGCTCAATCGCATCTTGATTATCAGCTGAACGTAAAGTAACCTACTATCCTTTATCAATTAGAGTTTCCGTAAAAGTTCTGTAGCTTGTTTAATTTAATGACTTATATACGATATACATGTTTAAGGATCTTCAAACCATTTTGTCAGTAACAATGTCAGCTTGGTTTAGACCGCAATGAGGCCAAATGCCACATATATAGGAGTAAACGCCTGGAATGTACCCACGTTTATCAAATCGATGATTTGAATGGATAGTTGTGTTTCTAACTCTTTCATCTTTGAATGAAATCAAACTAAACTGAATAATTAAGCAACATTTATTTAATATCAGATTATAATTCTGTCACTTCTCCGGATGTAGTGGGTATGTACTGCCAACTAGCATCGTGGAGAATAAGACCATAGGCAATGATCCATTATCGAACAGAGTGTTAGAGATTCATTCAATTTGATGTCTACTGTTGAGTTTTTAAGCCGATTCATTACTTTTAGAACAGTCCTTTACAAATACTGGACATGACTTGTAATTCGTAGTTGAATAACCATCTGTATTATCTTCATCATAGTAGTCACATCGGATAGTCTCAACTCAAATCTGCATAGCAGTCTTATTATCTAACTAGGAATCAAATCTCTGCTTCTAGGTCCTCGGATTCAGATTAGCTCTTCAGTTCCTTTTATGTTCCAAATCCCTCCTCCGCTCTCTCTCTCTCTCTCTCTCTCTCTCTCTCTCTCTGATACATCTTCCTCCGTCTTCTCTCTCTCTCTCTCTCTTTCTCTCTCATCATCCAAGTTCTACATGATCAGACATATATTTTATAATAACTGACCATATAGACCTCAACACCTATCTATTCTTTCTCATCTCTGCAACACACACATTCGCCACACTACAGGTAGTGCAGACGTATCATATTTTATTAGTAACTCTCACATAGACCCTCAACATGTGTTTCTTTCTCACTACTGCTTTTCTCGCTCTCTCACACAACTATAGAATACAGATTTGTATATTGCAAAACTGTCCATAAAGACCCCATTCCAATATGTCTGTGTTTGTAGGAGTGATCTGAGGGTTGTGCGTACGCTATATATAGATATACTGTTTTATACTGATCAATAGGTTTATATCTTGTACACCGGATCCGATGGCGTAGCTTAAGGTTCCTCAACGTTGTTGTTCAGAGGTCTACGGTTCGGATCTCACAGACTTACTTACTTTTTTATAACATAAGTTTCTCACTATACATTTCCCTTGCTATAATGTAACCCCCATATGGGGGGATTTGGGTTCAGGCCCAAGTGCCCCCATACCTACTTATACTATCTGATACAGAAAGAAAAGAAAGAGATGTTTATTAACTCTGTTGATGTTTTACAATTTTTAATAGAAAATGATTTAACTTCAGTATTTCCAAATTTGACAATAGCGTTAAGAATTTACTTAACACTTCCTTTAACAGTTGCTACTGGAGAACGATCATTTTCAAAATTAAAATTAATAAAAAATCACTTACGGTCAACTATGTCACAAGATCGATTAAAAAATTTGGCAACATTAAGTATTGAAAACGAAATATGTAATGATATTGACATAGATGAAATTGTCAATGAGTTTTCTGTAATTAAAGCCAGAAGAATGTAACGATAGTATTAAAGTTACTTTACATAATTTTTTGACATATTAATTATAAAGACCTCTTTTTGTTATATTTTTTGTAATTATCTTTTGCTTTTTTTTTAATAAAACAATTCTAACTTCGTATATTTTGTTACTGCTACTATATTTCCCTAAAACCTGCTCCACAGAATTTTTATTGCTAATTTATTGAGCAGAGGGGGGTGTAAACCATAGTTTGCACCAGGGCGACACAAGCTCATGCATTGCGGTAGGAATTTGACCTGACCCTGGTATCCGCCATCTTGATAACAGATTTAGTCCCACCTACCACGGACGTTTTTGTATCAGATGAAGTGGTATTATGTCGTCTCCCCTCCCTTCCTACCTCAATGAGCTCACGGAACGACCCTGTTCGTGATTTCCTATTGAATTACAATAGAAAATATGATAGTGGTAACTTTTCCCTGGCCGCAATTGTACAAGTAAATGTGTGTTTCATGACGGTTTTAAAGAGCTTGTAATATTCTGTTAGATTATGGAGTATAATTTTGGAAAATTGTTGTTTGCCAATGAACCTTTCTTTTCACATAAGAAGCATCATACAATCAACTGTATTTCTATATAAACAACAACTTTGTTTGGGGAAGAAAAACTGAGGTTATAGTTAGTTTAGAAGTAAGTATGCGTTCAGGGCAAATAAGGCCAGATGTGACGGGGCACGGAGGACCGCGGTCCTGTATGCCCCTGCCATTATTAATTCCATATAATTGCTACTGAAATTCAGTTTTCTGATTGTTTAAGATGAGACATTATAAAAAAAACCGACCACTGCCGTTTTGGACGGAGAGGAAAACGGCAACAGCAGTTAATGCAGTACAGAAAGGCACGCGTACACGGTCGCCTTCAGTAACGTACAAGATCCCAAAGAGTTGCTTAATAAGACGCTTAAAATTACTTCAATCAGATGATGATGTTGTAGACCCGTCTCAAGACAGTTTCAAACCGATTTTTTCGAGTCAAGATGAAGATGTGTTAGTGCAACATCTTATGGATATGCAAACAAGTTTTATGAACTTACACCACTGGATGTTCGGCGAATTGCTTTTGAAATGGCAACAAACTGGAGCGTTGCACATCCATTTAACGAAAGTACTAAATTCGCTGGAATAGACTGGCTAGATGGATTTATCAAAAGGCATCTCGAAAACACTAGCTTAAGCAGAGTAGGTGGTTTTAATAGAAATGATGATTTTATGATTTACTGAGAGAAGTTATGGCCAAATTTAATTTTACGCTAAACACTATTCACAATTTTTATGAAACCGGAATTAGTACGGTGCAAAAACCTTGTAAAATATTAGCAAAGAAAGGTCAAAAGCAAGTTGGACGGATTGTAAGCGGGGAGAAGTGTTCAAATATTACGGTTGGTTGTTTGGTTTCTACTGTAGAAAATTATATACTTGTTTTTTTTTGTTTCCAAGGAAAATTAAATCGTATAACACTTCTTACATTACCCCCCAGTGCAGTCATCGCATGCAACCGATTCACTTATGTATCTTTGGACCACTGAAAGAGAAATTTTCTCGTGAGTGTGACTTCTATATGAGCTCTCACCCCGGCGCATCTATAACAATTTATGAAACTGTTGGAAAAGTGGAATTTCTCCCTACAATCGGGATTTATTTGACGAAAGAGATTTTATGCCTTCAGAAGTTTTTAATGACCAGATCACCACATCCGAACACGAACCCGTCAACACAAAGAATGGGAATTCTTCTCCTTCTCAGAATCAATTAGAAGTCAATTTAGAAAATGATGGTCCTCGTCCTGCAAATCTGAAGGAAGAGGAAAATCATTATATTTCTAACCCAGGTTATGCCTTACACAAATTTTCGCCAAAACCTTCAGAATTTGAAAAAAAGAAGACCCACATCAAAAGAAGAACGGAAACCTCGAAAATTTTAACAAGCACTCCTAAAAAGCCACTTGGAGAAGCAAGAACAATTTACGAAAGTGAAGCTGGTATGACGCATGGAATTGAAAAACATAAAAGAAAAAAGTCGTAAAAGCGTCGACAGCGGCAATCGTAACTACATACCAAAGAAAAAAATCTCAGCCAGAAGAGGTCAGTTGAAAGCAGTGGCAGTGAATCAGATCTCGAACTGCTGAAAACTAAACAAGCAAAGCTGAAGATGAGCATTGAGAACAACATGAATGAGGATGATGATAGCGAAACTGATTCAGAATTATAAGAATGCCTATACTGCTTGGAAGTTTATGGTGAAGGCGAAGGATGGATCAAATGTTAAATTGGGTTTTCTTGGTGGTTCTTTTCCAACTTAGTAAATTAACGGGTTGAACCATCTTGCGCAAAGCTCGTTAATTCTAATTTCAGTAGTTTCATTGTTTACCTGTCGCACATGATGCAACACTCAACTTCATCCAAGCCCATCTTATCTAAATAACACAGTGTAGGTACCACTAGACCGCCAATTCTTTGATCAGATTTACAAGTGATTATATATCAGGCTTGTAAATAAATTCTCATGTTGTAATTATTGCCAGGAAAGTCAATATAAGGCAAGCAACAAATTTGAGTAATAGTAGCATTATTGTCAGTGAAGTCAAGATACATCCCTTAGAGATTGTTTTGTTTTTGAATTTAGATTATTGCGAATAAGTTCAAATTATACTTTTTAAGATAGGGTACCTAGTACATGCGTTAGAAGAAGATGCACATGTGCATCGGCATGTCGTTACATAAATGGCAAATATCGACTTAATAGTATATTACATACCGAGGCGGAAAGTGTGCCATTCCTGTCTAGAGAAGCATAGTTCACCGAGACAGGGGAATGGTACTTTTGCCGAGGTTTGTATACGATTTTATTCACAATTAAAGAACAAGCAACATTATACAGTTCAAATCAAAAAATGTTGGAACACATCTATCACGGCTTCTCGTTTGATATTGAAGATCGTGACAGTGCGACTTTTAATTGTTACATTAAGGAGAAGCCATAAATGTTATGTTTACTATTTTTCTATTGGTATTGTCGTTACTTGTTATCAATAATTCACGTATTAAATATGCTTATTAAAGAAAACGTGTTATTTGTTTCCACCTGTTACTTGCGTTCACTCACCATCTACGCACGTGAGAAAAATTGGTTGCATACTCCTGACCATTTATTAAAATTGGCAAGTTGTCAATTTTACATTGATAGTTTAAATCGATAGTAGCTCCCCCACAGGTTGGAAAGAAGTCGATTACTGACCGCTTCATCTCATTACTGTCTCCTTTTTTTGTTATTACTGACCGCTTAAAGTAAACCTTTTTTTGTGTACAATTATAGTTAAATGTTACAAAAATAACTGAAAATAATAATTGTCAATTTGTAAAAAATATAATTTAAAATTTCTCGAAACCTAAACGAAGGGCCGATGATCAGTATCGCTTTTTAAACAAAGTCATTTAAAACAAATCTTATAAACAAGGAAAAGGCTCCTCGAAATTACTTAATTCATTCAAGGTCACTTGGGTCCGTATTTTGAGGTTCATGTCTTTTTGATAGTAGAAAAAGCTTCGGAACAAGGCTAAAGTGATTGGAAACATGGATATGCCAGACATCATGCACATGTAATTAGTTTGGGACTCAAAAAGTGTGCTTTAAAAATGAAAACGCCAGGACAAGCCGAAGCCAGAATTGACGCCAAATTATTTGAGCGTAGGAAGACGAAAGAAAATACTGGCGTAATTCCATTTTTGACAAAATATATACAAAGTTTCGGCAATCTCAAGAACGGCAATATATCATGTTTGTCTTTTGCAACTTACGAAAAAATAATAAAAGGAGCAACTTCAGTGTAGATTCAACATCTGATATTATAAATGTAGATCAGCTTTCTTTCATTTTGAGTTTTATTCAAGATAATTGAGAACCAGTTGAACGATTCCTTTGCTTTCTGCCAAACAGTGGTCACAAAGCAGAAGACATGTTACTAGCCGTTATAGACACCTTGAAAACGCTAAATATCAGCAATGACAATTGCAGAGGTCATTCATAAGACATTACGAGTAAAATCTCTGGTCAGTATAATGGATTATAACCAAAGATTAATGAAAAATGTCAGTATCCAACATACGAACCTTGCGCAGCATATTGTTAAACTTAACCGGCTCATCTGCAGCTGAATATTGTCCAGAAGCTACAGTTTTTCGGTTTGCTGAAAAATCTATACGTATTTTTACAGCATCAACGGAACGTACTAAATTACTGCAATCATTTTTGTCTGAAAATGTAGCTCTGAACAATTTGTCAAATACGCGATGGTCAGTCAGGGACGGTGCTTGCGCGAGCCTTAATAAAGATTAAAACCAAATAATAGCAGCTCTTGAAGCTATAAAAAGTGACTGTCCCCACCACAATGCTCTGGTTAGAAATGAAAGTTGACAGTTACATTCCCTAGAAATGGGCATATTATGGGAATTTTGGGAATCTGTATTAAAACAATCTAACATAATTTCCAAAATTCTAAGGGTGTCGACACAGATCTAGACATGGTTTCCAGCTCTACGAGTCGCTCATTACCTTCGCGGAAGATAAACGTGAATCTTTTGACTTTTTTGAAAACGATGGTGTAAAAAATCCTCAAACAAATACAGAAGCAGTTACAAGAGAAACAAACGTGACGGTCAGTATCGCGAGGCCGTGGGAGAACTGTGGGAGAACTATTGTCACAAGGACGTGACCATTTCACGATTAATACTTTCTTCCTTATATGTGACCAATTGTTGGAACAGTTAAGGAGGCGCAATGCTTTGTATAACGCAGTAACCGCCAATTTTGTATTTTTAAGCAAATTGGAAGTTATAATTAATGCCATAACACTGCGAAAATTATACATTTTAAGCATTTCGATACATAATAGCTTTACGTATGTTCCTGTGTACTGCAATGACAAATTGCAGTGCCGAAAGTTCGTTTTCGGCACTTTAAGGAATAAAGTTTATCTACTTTCACGTATAAGCGAAGAACGTTTGAACAATTTAGTCATTCTTAATATAGAAGTTGACTTAACAAAAACTATTGATTATGACAGTGTTACGAGGGATGTAGTATTTAATGACCATAGCATATAATACAATATAATTTTTCAACATAATCCCCTTGGACTTATTCCGCCTATGTTCAAGCATAGCAACATCTTTCTTGAAAAACTCAGAGTCTTGACCACAGAAGAAGTCCGGCACTGCTGCCATAACTACATCATCGCTCTCAAATTTTGTTCCCCGAAGATTCCCTTTTAGCTTTGAAAATAAATAAAAATCACTGGGAGCTAAGTCTGAGGAGTAGGGTGGATGCTCTATATCTTCAAACCTAGCGTCAGGAATTGTATTCATAGAAATTGTATTCCTATGAACTGGGGCGTTGTCTTGATGAAAGGGAATTCGGCGTGATAGTTTCGTTTTCTTTAATGCAATAACGAAGTTTTGTAACTAGTTTTGCATAATATTGACCAGTGATTATAGAAATAAGGCTCCTATGAACTGAGACGTTGTCTTGATAAAAGAGAATTCCGCGTGATAGTTTTCCTCTTCTGTATTCTTTAATGCAATAACGAAATTTTGCAACTAATGCTGCATAATATTGACCAATGATTGTGTGACTATGTTCCAAAAAATCTACCAACAAAATTCCTACGGCATCCCAAAAAACTGTTGCCATTATCTTGCCCGCTGAAGTCTGTACAGAAAATTTGCGTGGAGGGGGAGATCCTGGATGATGCCACTGCATACTTTGTCGGGATCGAAGTGATGAACCCAAGTTTCATCAACCGTAACATAGCGATCGAGGAAACATTTAGGATTACGGTTAAACAAAGCTAAACTGGCTATTGAAGAAGTGACTCTCAAACGCTTTTGTTCAGGCGTCAACATTCGGGGTACCCATCTTGCTGACACCTTATGCAGCCCTAAATAGTCATTTATTATGATTCCAATCGTACCATTTGAAAGGCCTGTTATCTCCGCTACAAGTCTTGTTGTCAATCGACGATCTTCTCTAATCATGTCATTCACAAGATCAATGTTGTCTTGAATATATGCAGAATGCGGCCGACCAGCACCTTTTGCATGTTCGCAGGTTGTTCTGCCACATTTGAACGCTATAGACCAATTTTTTACTGCTTGATAGGAAGGAGTAGAATCTCCAAGCACGCCAACCATATCAGTATGAATTTCTTTAAATGCTAGACCTTTCTTTTGTAGGTACTTGCATGAAGCTCACCTTTTTCCATTTCCCAAAATCTTCGTGCAACCACTACTTTCAACTTGTACAACTTGAACACTATTAAAACTCGATTAACCAAATTTGGCAGTTTGTCAATAAAATAACAAAACAAGTGCGGTAACTAGGGGCAACATATTTCAAAGCCATCTATGTTAGGGACAACCAATACTGTATATCCCTCGTAATTAACGAATTTATGAACAACTTTGTGCACCACAAAAAATATAACATTATTTAATTAATGGCCCTTTTTCATGCTTTTTTCGTAGATGTATGGGGCGACAAACCTTATAGGCCCTGGGCGCCAAATCTTAAAATACCTACGCATATTTCGTTTAATATAAAACTGTAGATTTATTTAAAAAAAATTAAATTAATCAACGAAATTTGATTTATTACTTCTATCTACTAATTAGCGTCACATGATATAGAACCCTATTTATATATAAATATATTTCCTAGAATTGTTTTAATTAAATTCCATATTAACCAAATGTGACTATTGACGCAGGATTTATGTTCGATAAAATTTTGTTTTGCGGATTTTAATTTTTAACTATCACATTTATAATTTCTATAAACCACATAAATTATCACAGAATTATGGTATGCTTAATAATTAAACATTCAATTGTTTTAAATATTCTTAAAATTAATAATAAATCTAAACATTCTTTATTTTAATGTTGCCTATTTGGAAGCTCAGTTAGATCCTGTTGTAAAAAATAATACCTACTTAAAAATAATTCGCATTTTAAGAATAACCAAGTAGATAACAATTTTCTTAAAATCTGTATAATAATAACACATAGAAAAGTTTAAATAAAAGTATACAATAATCCTAAAATTCTAAAATTGTATCCTTTGTAAAAAATCACTACTTTATAATGTTCAAGTGAGTTAGCACTACATATATTATTAGCCAAAGCATAAAAAGTACTATTAGTACTATTAATGTTATACTTTTAGACCTATGCCAAGGGCTAGTTGATAAATCTGGTGGTTTAAATCGCTTTCTGGTTGATTGACAAACGTGAGGGTTGCACGATGTTGAAGCTTCGTACAATGCAGAGTTACCATTACTTGCACCACTCATAACGGTGGTTCTAACCAAACCTAATTCGGTCCCTTCTTCTAAATGTCTATGGAAAGCGCCATTATCCATCTGCAATCAAAATTAGAACGTAGTTAATTTCAGTACAACAAGTAGATTTTAATAGTCTCCAGATTTACAGTTTTATTTGCGTTCTTATTGCAAAAAGTCCATCATTAAGAATGAGAAAATGGAAGCCTAGACAGATTGTTTTCATTATATATATATATATATATATATATATATATATATATATATATATATACTACGTGGATAGCGCACTGCTTTGAAAATACATGTGCCAGAAAAAGGGAGAACTAGGTATGTACCAAATGTTTATATACATGTTAACGTACAATTTTAGTAAACATACGCTAACGCCATTATTTTTACTTTTCCTTGCGCACTCATGTTTATCTCATTTCTTTTCACTAATAACTAGAGTCTACCTTTCTTGTACAGTTTGGAACAGGGAATTAATTACTCTTTTCACATGATGAATGCACTATCCACATAGTGTATATAAACAAAGACAGCTTATACGTTTAATTTCGTCTATTCGTAATTACTAATGAGTAGGCATACTCATATGGCGGAAAGCAACACTTAAAATGGCTATATTTTAGTTTATTACACTATTAAGAACTAGTTTATGGTGCATAATAGTCATGGTGCTAAAATCATAACAAGTTTAACGTAACCGGATTTTGATGGAGTAATAATTTTTTTTTAGTTACTATGTAAATTGAACTACAGTGTGTACAAAAAGTAACGTAACTTGCTAATATTTCGATTTCTAATAGGTTTACAAGAAAAAGTTTGAAATACAAAAAAAGGAAAAGACCACGTGTTTCATTCCCTCCCAAAGAGAAGGGCGGGCTGCTTAAGCTTTCTAAGCTCCTTCAGCCACAATTATGGATTCCGAACATATATACATTAAGTACGTATCCATAGTGGGATTAAGGATAGGTGCGAAGTAGGAAAAGATCGGAAGGAACGGATTTACGGTTTCGAGTTGCACCAAATAAATCAAGCTATAAGAATAAGTCAGTTAGAAATATACAGTATGCACCATTACTCCAAAGTAACGTAGTAAAGTTACAGGTGTTTGGAAATAAAATTATTAAAAAATTATGTATGGCAAAAGAATAGTAGGCTTCAGTCATTACTTATTTCTAAATGTCATTAGTGACAATTAAAAGTCTAATTCATTTACCCTCATTGTTTGTTTGTTATTGTCATTAGTAACAATATTTTTTATGTTGAAATTTTATGTTTCTGTAGTTGCTGATGATGAAAGGTTACGGTGATCGTCAAAGAAGTTATAATGAGGTAGCTCAATTATTTAATGGTACGTATCCAAATCGTAACCCAATTACTAAAACTGCAGTTAAGAGAATTGTGCAACGTTTTGAAGAAGTGGGTTCAAATAAAAATCGCTCTAAAAGTGGCCGACCAAAGAACTAATGATGAAAAAGTCTTGGACATTATGCAAACATTGTGTAGAAAATTCTTGTGCATCCATTCGAGAAACTGCAGTAGAACATGATTTTAGTGTGGGATCCGTTCGTAACGTTCTCAGGAAAAATAAGTTTCATCCTTATAAAGTAATGCTGGTACAAGAATTATCTGAAGATAATCAGAATAGAATTTTCTGAAACTACAATGCAAGAGGTAGATATGGACCCTCATTTTACAAGTAAGTTTTTCCGTTGAATGGTGCAGTTAGTCGTCATAAGTGCAGATATTGGAGTGATACTAATCCTAGATAAATTCGAGAACATAGAACGAAAAGGCATTTAAAAGTTAATGTTTGGGTTATTGTCCGTGCCAATGGTATTAATCCAGTTTTTATAGAGGGAAATTTGGACTGCCAAAGTATTTAAATTTGTTAAAACATCAAATACTGTCTGACATAAGGAATGCTGTTGATGACAATTTATATGACATTTGGTTTCAGCGGGAGGGTGCAACACCACACTTTAGCGCTGATGTTCGAAATTATTTAAATGAAGCTTTCCGAGACAGGTGGATAGGAAGAAGGGGCACAATAGAGTGGCCAGCAAGATTTTCCGATTTATCACCATTAGATTTTTTTTGGGGGGATATGTAAAAAATATTGAGTACAAAACAAAACCTGATGATCTGGACGATCCAAGACATAAATAGTGATAACAACCCGTCTAATAACAAATGAGCAGTTGCATAATGCTTTTTACAATAGACTTGGATATTGCCAAATAGAACAAGGAAGACACTTTAAGCATTCAATAAGATAAAATTAATAAGCTGTTAATTGACAGAAGAAGGGACTACTATTTCTTTGCCATACATAATTTTTAATAATTTCATTTCCTCTGTAACTTCGGAATGATTAAAAGTTTTTACGGTTGTATTTCTAATTTAATAGATTCTCACGCTATTCTGGGGTAATGGTGCACCCTGTATATTTCTCACTGACTTATTTTGATAGCTTGATTTAATTTCGTATAACTTTTATTTTAAACTTTTTTTGTAAACCATCAGAAATCGAAATATTAGCAAGTTACGTTACTTTTTGTACACACTGTATATAGTTTCTATATACATTTCCAGGATGAATGTTTCAATTAAGAACAAGAAAAAAATAAATCGAACAATTCTCTAGTTTCAAGTCTAGTTTTTTAGTTATTTTAAAAATGAATTTTCTTATACTTTCTGTCCATATTTTTTTAGATCCAAGGCAATATTACAGGGAACTTTTCCACTGTAACCCATCTGCCTTACAGAAAAATAATTATTCTTCCGCGATATTTTATCTTTACACAACTATCATTATGTCTCTCAAACTTTAAAGTTTTGAAACTTTTGATATCAGTTATTCTCTAAAAATTCTTGTAATGAACGTATAGTTCATAATACAAACGACTTAAGGTGTTACTAGAGATAATATACAGAATAAATATTTTCTCTAGTTGGGGAACCGAACCTTAGATATCTTAAGCGCTTGTCGAGTGCTCTTATCTTTAGTTTCGAAGCAAGAACGCTCGACCGGTACTTCTGGGGTTCGATTCCCCACCTAGAGAAAATAAACACCTTAAGCCATTTATATTAGGAATTATATATTTATTGTAATAATTTTTAGGAAATATCAAGATGTACAATTGCTTTGCATAAACAATTTCTATAACAATTATCAGTATAAGCGACATTACTTTTCTTCCAAGAAAAATCCGTCGGATTTTAACTGAATGTCTAGCAGGGGTGTTCACTTTATATACAGGGTGTCCCAACGATAGAGTAAAGTAAGTTTATGCTTAACTAGAATTATTTGTGTAAATATTGTATGGACCATGGGGTAGTGCATTTTTTTTAAATATTGGAAGTTATACAGGGTGTGCCAGAAAAGCAGGACGTGAAAAAGTATGATTTTTTTAAATAGAACACCCCGTATTTGATTTTAGTTTTTAATTCTACGTGTCCATACAAACATATTTTGTCATACAAAAGATTGGCTGAAAGTTTTTAGTTCTTGAGATATTCGCGTTTAAAGATTATGATGGTCATTTTCGTGGGGTTGATGAATGGGCAATTGTTCCGTTATTTCACAATAAAAAAAATTGATATTTCGTGTGAAAAATGAGTGATATTATACTAACGTTTAGACCGAGTAGTATTTCTAATTTTCTCAACAGGGTGTTTGTTATAACCATTCAAATTTGAAAATTCTCAAATTAAAAAAAATCAGTTTTTTTTAATCGCACACCCTATATATTTTTATTTCATTTTATTCGGGATTAAAAAATCTATCATTTTTGTCAAATATATCCTATATCTATCTTTGATAGTTTTCGAGGAATTTCGATTTTTCTCACTAGCTACGTTACATACGATACTATAACATTATTGTGGATCGTGGTAGCCATGGAAAACAATTGCGACGAAATAAAACAAACCACCTAAGCGAGAATATTAACAGTTTTTATTAATGTGATACAGTAATTCAATAATTATTCAACATTGCGTCTTAGTAAATGCTCAAATAGACGGCCTTCTTGCTGAATACACATATTGAGCCTTTTTCTCATGTTCTGTCTCACTTCGGATAACATAAGAGGGGTCACTGTGCGACAAGCTTCGAGAATTCTATTTTTCATGTCCTCCCTTGTTGTAGGTTTAATAATATACACCCGATCTTTTATGTATCCCTATAGGAAAAAATCCAGTGGAGTTAAATAGCATGACCTGGGTGGCCATAATATAAAGCCATTACGTCCTATCCATTTCTCCGGGTATTGCTGGTTCAAGAATTCCCTTAAGTCCCGATAAAAATGTGGAGGTGCACCATCCTGTTGCAACCACATATTTAGTCGTCCTTCTAAATTGATATCCTCAAGTAACAGGCAATTCTTCACGTAAGAAATGCAAATAGCTGCGGCCCGTTAATGGATCATCAAAAAAATAGGGACCGATAATTTGGTCATTAAGTATACCACACCACACATTTAGTGACCAATAATTTTGGTTTTGAACTTCTCGTAGCCAAAATGGATTATCAATGGCGTAATAGTGCATATTATGCCGATTTACAGCCCCATTACTTTTAAACGTCGCCTCATCGGAAAACATTATGGAGCACAAAAAGTTGTTATTTAATTGCAGCCGTTGATTAATGATATTGCAGAATTCAATTCGTCTTGCAAAATCCTCTTCTCGCAATTCTTGATGAAGCTCAATGTGATAGGGATGGTACTTATATTTCAGCGTTGTTCGATTCACGTTTGATTTGGAGGTATCACATATCGTCGCTAATGTTCTAGAACTCACTTGGGGATTTTCTTGAATATTTAATAAGATTTCAAGTTCTTTTTCTTCATTAGCTGCCCTTTTATTAACAACTTTACGTTTGAAGTATTTAACACTACCGCTAGAATCAAATCTATCCATCAAATGTTCCAAGCCAACAGTAGTAGGTATTCGACGTTCAGGATATTTAATTTTGTAGATTCGTTGTGCCAATAAAGGGTTTTTTTCAGCCTCGCCCAACACGTATATCATATCAATTAATTCATTTGTCGAATAATCCATAATTGATACAAGAATTGATAACAAGTTAAATGCGAAAGCGACAAATTTAATATGTGTTTATTTTGACAAGTAGGAAACCTTTGTATCTTAGTAACGCAATTATTATTTTCCATGGCTACCAAGATCCATGCAATGCAATTTTATCGAAAATAAAGTAGCTAGTGTGAAAAAATCGAAATTACTCGAAAACTATCAAAGATAGATATAGGATATATTTGACAAAAATGATAGATTTTTTAATCCCGAATAAAATGAAATAAAAATATATAGGGTGTGCAATTAAAAAAAACTGATTTTTTTTTAATTTGAGAATTTTCAAATTTGAATGGTTATAACAAACACCCTACTCGGTCTAAACGTTAGTATAATATCACTCATTTTTCACACGAAATATCAATTTTTTTTATTGTGAAATAACGGAACAATTGCCCATTCATCAACCCCACGAAAATGACCATAATAATCTTTAAACGCGAATATCTCAAGTACTAAAAACTTTCAGCCAATCTTTTGTGTGACAAAATATGTTTGTATGGACACGTAGAATTAAAAACTAAAATCAAATACGGGGTGTTCTATTTAAAAAAATCATACTTTTTCACGTCCTGCTTTTCTGCCACACCCTGTATAACTTCCAATATTTTAAAAAATGCACACTTCTTACCTCTACCCCATGGTCCATACAATATTTACACAAATAATTCTAGTTAAGCATAAACTTACTTTACTCTATCGTTGGGACACCCTGTACAGGGTGAATCTTATCTAATCCGCCATAATTAAACATCATTCTAAGCAAACAAGTTCATATGTACATGGGTCTGGTAATGCTTCGTTTCCGAGATACAGGGTGTCAAAGTTGAAAAAAGAAATCGCGTTTTCTTCAATATCTTTCGACTGTTTCGAAATAATTTCATGAAATTTCGTATGCGGGGTTTTTGGGATCACAAATTTAAATTTGTGGTCCATTTAGTTGTGGTTTCTAGGGGGCGCCAGCGGCAACCATTTCGACCCCTTTAAATCGTCACAATTTTTTTGTGCTACACTGTATACCATTTTGGACTAGAAAAATTGATCTTCCTATCTTTTCTGCTAAAAAAGGTATTTAGTGAAGTCGCTAGGAGCAACCCTTTCCGAGAAAAACGCATTTAAAACTCATGATGCATACACATTTTCGGAGGGTATTCTTTTGACAGGTTTATCAATAGGGATTCTTAATTGTTACTAAGTAACTTACTTGTTTACTTATGTGTCTGCCCTAGCAACTTCACTTTTTTTTAGCAGAAAAGATTTGAATTTGTCATCCCAAAAAACCCCCATATAAAAAATTTCATGAAATTATTTGACATCCTGTATCTCGGAAACAAAGCATTTCCGGACCTACCTCATATGAACTTTTTTGCTTAGAATGATGAGTTCTAGTAGTCCTTTAATTTTGGCGGATTAGATAAGATTCACCCTGTATAATCACAGATGTAAATATAATATTTATTTTATTACACTTTGATTAAAATAGTTTTATTTCAATACAATATTTCACTGCTAATATTACATGCGGTCTACTAAGTTCCATGGCAGTGTCTACCTTACAAATGACATCATGCTACATGAAATATCAACGTACCATTTATTTGTTAATAAAAAATACAAAAAAATGAGTATGCAAAAATAAATCAACATCAAAAATACAAAAGTAATAAATACCAAAAATAAAAAAGCAATGATTTTCAAAAATATCATAGCAATTAAAATACAAAAATACAAAAGTAATCAATATCTAAAATACCAAAGTAATGAAAATTTAAAAATACAAAAGTAATGAAACTGCCGAATTACAACAGTAATGAATCAATACAATACAACTCCGCAAATTTAAGTAATATTTATTTTTTAACGTGTTTTAACATACATTCATATGTATCATTACTAAGAAGAAATATATATGTAAGTAAAATATCAAGTAGTTATGGTAACATCTGTGTTCTTTCTATCTAATATCAAGATTCCTAAGCCTTTGGTCAACATAAACCGAATTACAGGATGTGCAGTTTAATTCATGAACACCCAACTTCAAAATTTTAAAAATTACCCACAAAAACCATCAACATACAACCAATATAAATCAAAACAATTGACGGTGCGTAATTACCAAGGATGCGAAGAGATAAAATTTAATTGACATAGATTATAGAGTAATAGACTAGTAAAATAATTTTGGTATTTACTTGTATTGCAACTCTATTTTAGTAAAGATATTAAGTACTAAACGTTATCGAGTTTGGGATTGCTAAATATACTTAATATACAGTTCACTAGAGAGCTATATTTTATGCCCCGATCGTGCCGGACTGGATGAGAAAATCAAGAAATTAGTTTGAGGTTTACCTGACGTTTGGAGAAATTTCGGATTGTCAGTTAACGCTCGATGCTGCAATTTTAACTCAGTCTGGTTAAAACTGCCTGAAGTCCGTTCAAATTACTGCTGAATAAGGTTTACTTATTTGTTTCATTGCTGTACACAGTCATAAGGTAGTCTAGTGTTACTTTTACTTAAGATCGATATCTGGAATTAACAAATTAAAGCGCGGTAGTTCTAAAAGTCATTTAACGAGAATTACAACATTTTTGGATTTACTCGACCCACAAAACTTCTCAGAATTAGATGTTGCTCAAATTAAAAGTAGAATTGATAAGGTAGAGCCTCTTTTGCGCCAGTTTGAGTATGTTCAAGATGATAGGTATTGAAGTTCAGTTAAGTAAAAATAAAGAGTTGAATATTGAAACCATTTTGGAGGTTGAGCCTAGAAAGCGGATAAAGTTTGAAAATGAGTATTTTAAAGTAGTCAGTGCTATTAAGTTACTAATTAAAAATCAATAAAGTTGCCACGTTTTAATGACGCCTACGGAAAGTGGCTTGAGTTTAGAGATGCATTTTATTATTTAAAGTCGTATTTAGATGGTGAACCTTTGTGAGTAATCGAAAATTTGCAGGTCACTAATGACAATAATTGTTCAATAGCTTGGGGACTGGTCTCTGATCGGTATGAGAACAAGCGGATTATTATAACTACATTAAACCTAGATTACCAGCGTAAATGCATCAGTCGCTTCTTGCCAGGCATACATAAATTTGACGTGTAATGGTAAAAGAAGGAAAACAGTTTAATATATTTAAAATCTTTATTTAAAATGTCTGGTGTGCAACACCTTCCAACCTACAAAATGGAAATTAAAAGAAATGAAATAATTTTAATAACATTTTTTTAGGATAATTATGCAACCTCTTTTATAACAATTTCATTACGAAAATAGGCAATATTGTAAACGTAAAAACAGTAATCTATATCAAACATACGTTTAAAATTACATGACAGACAATGGTTAATACGCACCTAGATGCTAGCTTGAAAGAAATGAAATAATTTTAAGGTCAATTTTTTTAGGATAACTACGGAACCTCTTTTATACGTTTATAACGACAACAGGACACATTGTAAAAACAAAAACACTGTGTCAGAATGACGTTTAAAACTTCATGTCAGATAGAGTTTAATAGACATAAATAACGTAAAAAAAAATTCCAAAGCCGCCCGCTTCTATAAAAATATCGATACAGATTCTTCAATCATATTTATTTAATGTTTACATTTATTTCACTTTACATTAAAAAACTTTATAAAGTGTATCTTGGTATTTTTATATATTTGAAATATGCAGCTATTTTAGAAATATATGATAAAAACCCAAAAAGTGACACTAATAACCCCCGCCCCCTCTTCGCCGCTGGATTTCTCCCAAAATCTAATCAGCTCTAAGCTAAATGACAACAAGCTTAAATACAACCTTTTTAAGTACGTAGGTATTTTCGTTATGGAGTTATCGTGAATACTTACATCCACACACACAGACATCCAGACATCATGGCCGATGTTGGCGAAACTTAGCCAAAAGTTGTAACATGAGCTAATAAGTTGATTTAGCGATAGTGAAAAAACAGTCGATTGCATAACCTTCTATACCTACATATGTACACGTACTTTAGCTTATAAAACACAAAAGTGAATAGAGAAACTGGCTAAGATAAATAAGTAAGGATTCTCGTTTAACTTGGAAAACGCTTATTGATGTTAGCTCAACATTTGGGACATCTTTTATTTTGGTGCTCCTCACTTATATGTGTTTCTTGCTCTACAAAAGATAAATCATCACCAATTTCATGGTCCTGTGGAGAAAAATCTGGATCTGGTATATCATCATCCAGATCCTCTTCCAATTCCGAGTCGGCCACTTCTTCTATTTCTAAATTATCGTCAATAAATTCATCGTCATCACTAAGTTCTTCGAGTAATTTCCAAACTAATTCGGGATGAGTATCCGACGAAACTTTCTCTATTTTTCCACTCATTATCACTTGACACAAACTGAATGGTATTGCAGAACAAAACCTAAAAAACACATGAAAATATAGATGTAACCCAATAACATATCACATAATGTTTCTTACTATTGCCAGTTATACGCTTTTTCAGCGTGTGAAAATTCTATGCTTATTGCCAGCGCTACGTTAAATGTACGTATAAACAAATATTAAAATGAACAGCACTCGATTGATACGACACGCACTTTGCCACGGCTCTAACCAGGCTGAGGAAATAGTCGAAAGAAAACATAGCCATGATGTAAAATAAAGACCAGTTGTAGCATTGCGCATAATGGCCGACCAAAGTATAGACGACAGGCAATCAAATTTTTATCCAGAATGTAGCGCCCTATTCAAAGGCGGAATTAGTCACACTCTGTGACGAAACCTGGTATTTTTACATCATGAGCATAGCTAGCAGCTCAAACCAATCGAATAGGGTGGCCGGGAATTTGCGCTACGCATTTGACATCGTATACGCCATATTAACGTACAGTGGTAATCTAGGGTTAAGACTAATGACTAGAGTAGCAGCAGTTAAAAACAAAAAAATGTGTGAAAATTGTTTTGCATGTTCCTCTACCGTCTTCCGAAAATACACAATCTGTTAACAGTAAAGGTGAGAATTTTTGATAACCCAGAAAACGTGCGCATTGTTAGGCGTTACTTAATCCAGGCTCCCAAAATAATTTTATAAGTGAAGATTTGGTAAATAAGCTTGAAATAAAAAGGTCTCCAGTGAGTTTTAAGATTAAAGGAGTAGGTGAAGTTTTATATACCACTGTCAATTCTAAAGTTAATGTACAGTTATTATTATATTAACGATTTCAATAAAAATATTTCAAGTTTCATAATTCCACAAATTACACAGGACTTACCATCCATTTCATTTGACATTTCTGATTGGTAAAAATTCCGGATAAATTAAGATTAGCTGATGAATCCTTCAACATTCGAAGTCATATCGATTTGTGTTAGATGTCGCTATATTCTACAGGCTTTTATTAAAGAACCAAATTCGTAAGCCAGGTATTCTAGTTCTCCTGAAAACAAGACTAGGTTGGATAGTAGGTGATTATTACAAGTTTTCTGATAAAATTTCGGAATGTCTTCGATTAGACCAGACGATTGATGGACAGCTAACGAGGTTTTGAGATATAACCAAGTTATACTATCTAAGTCAGACTAATTCTGTGAAGACCATTTTGTTAATAATCTTGCACGCGAACAAACCGAACGTTATACGTATAGTTAAATTCCCATTCAAGAACAATTTAGGAGATCTAGGTTTGCCAAAAAATGTGGCCTATAAAAAGGATAACTCGTTAAAAAAGGAACATATTGACTTAATGAGTACAGAGAACTTAGCTACATGACAAAGTTACTAATTTTTCACTTCGTGTATCTGATGATACACGGTGTTATTATTTACTACCGCATTGTGTCGTGGTTCGAGAATCTAGTTTCACAACTCGCGTTAAAGTAGTTTCGGACGCGTCCGCGAAAAGTGATAGTGGATTGTCTTCGAATGACGAGTAGTATGCCGGACCAACTATTCAGAATGGTCTTTTGTCGATGATTTTATGTTTCAGATTATTCCGAATTGTTATTAATGCCGACATTTCGAAAATGTATACACAAATACCTATAGACTATTCCGAAAGTAATTTTCAGAGAATATTGTAGAAGAATCCAAATAACCCTGCAGCTGAGCTAGAGTGTGAATTAAATACGGTTACGTATAGTTGTGCATCTTCCGCGTTTCTTGCAGTAAGATGTTTAAAACAGTTAACTTTAGATTTTCAAAACGAGTATTCAGAAGCTTCTGAAGCTATTTTAGATTGTTTTTACTTAGACGACCTCTTAATTGGAGCTTTTTCTACTTCGAAACAACTACAACTTCAGAGGGAATCTCCTTTATTTCGCTTTTACAATGTCTTCAACTGAGAAAATAGTTGTCATAAATCGGAGTTACTAAAGCATTTTCAAGTAAATGACAGCTAGTCTTCGAGTATTTTACATTTGGGTCCAGGTGAACAAAGTAAAACTTTGGGAATTTTTGGGGACCTAACAGCGATACTATTTATTTTACCTTCCAACCTACATACACATATGTAGGTATAGAAGGTTATGCAATCGACTCTTTTATCATCGCTAAATCGACTTGCTTGTAAAATTAGTTTAAACCTAATCTGTTTTCTACGCATTTTGTTTCATTCTTTTTATTAAACTAAAAACAAATTGAATGCAAACTGATTGTCCAATTAAGCTTTGAGCACAAGATCTGCGTACGATATATTATTTCATCCTAATTAAGCACATTAATTGTCCAGGTTAGTATAAATTTGTAATTATTACCGAAATGTATTCAGTTTTTTTAAGGGAGATAGTGTACCTCCACAAATACTTCATTAAAACGTTGTACTATGTTAAGAACGTAGTTCATTATCATAGGTGTGTAATAATGTGTTAATAATATATATATATATATATATATATATACAAATATATTTTACGATAACTATGTAGGTACATATATTTTTATACTTCTGTTAGTTTCAGGCTTTAGTCTTACATAATTCTACTGCGAAACTTGAAATGAACTAACTGGTTGATGCTTTGTATTATATGCATATGTTCAAAAATTATTTAACCAGAGAATACTCGACTCCATGTATAATACGGAATTCAATGGACTATGAATTTTTTAAATACCCACAAAATTTCGACAATTATAGTGTTTTGAAATATCGCCACAAAATTATCCAACTAATTAAGTTAGTTAACCACGTTATAAGTTGCCTAAGTTGATAAAGTGCACGACACCGATCAGTATTAAGGTGGATTCTGTCGAAAAATGATGTAAAATAAATTTTAATTCAGTAACCGGAAGTTGGTCAGTGGCGGAGCATAGGGATCAACACTCGTAAACCTATATATATATATATATATATATATATATATATATATATATATATATATATATATACGGGTGTCCGCGGAGAACTACGAAGAATTCGTATATGTATTCTTTGAACCATTTTAAGCCAAAATGATTACGTGCAATTTTTCCCAATTCCTAACCCCTACAGCACCAATCCATGAACTTCTTATATATGGATTCCTATTTGAACTTTGACTTTTCCGGAATGAATCCGTTGCAGCTTGTGGCATAATTTTTGCTGATTTTGCGAATTTCGGCAAAATCCATCACTCTTATGCAATATTCAGAATCATTCCGAATAACATTTCTTTTTTTACCAAATAGATAATCAAAGTTCTCTTTTTAGCTGTTGAAAAACTAACTTTTAGATTTACAATTCTATCAATGAGTGAATTTCCATTCAAAACTGAATTTAATATTGTAAGGCTTCAAAAGTCAAGTTTTTGAAAACTAACTTTCCTCAAAATCAAGAATTCCCTATAATATATTACGTACTAGTGATGATTCCATAACGTAAGGGTATCGGTAGTTTAGATTTAGTATCCTTGTAACTAAGTTTCGTTATGATTGTCGTATCCTGGTAAGGGTAAAAAAAAAATTAAAACCCACGCCTGGAAAAAATAAATTTATTTACCGAAAGAATAATAATTATATGTATACGGTGGACTTTGGAGCTCTTTGTGATTGTACATTCATGTCGATCTTCTCTCTGCAGGGCCTGTTACTGGTTTTCTCGGACGCCACTAGAAGCGAAGCGGTAGGTGACACGTTTAGGCGCCAGTGAGACAACGAAACTTAGTTACAAGGATACTAAATCTAAGCTACCGATACCCTTACGTTATGGAATCACCACTAGTACCTAATATATTATAGGGAATTCTTGATTTTGAGGAAAGTTAGTTTTCAACAACTTATCCCACAAGCTGCAACGGATTCATTCCGGAAAAGTCAAAATTCAAATAGGAATCCATATATATAAAGATTATGGATTGGTGCTGTAATACTAGTACGAATTCATTTTCAAAAAACGCACATATACCATATTTTGGATATATTAAAAAGCAATTCAAGCCATGTTCGCTTTGGACTATTTACTCGATGCTTAGAACAATTATTAGCACCAGACACAGCGTGAATATTGCCAATAATCCCAAACTACGAGCGCACAAGAAGCAATCAGATAGATGTAAAAATAAAAAATTCAAAGTTTATGCAGCATAAGAAGTGAATCGATTTATTAAAGAAGCCCCACACCATGAATACGTATTTCAAAAGATATACAAAAGACCTATCTAACACTGTGATAATTATTCTTATTTATCAGGTTTATGTTAATTATCGACCTTAGTGGAACCCGAAGAAAAGATGGGTTTGCTCAGTATCATTTATCTCGGGATTAAGAAATGTCATTGGTGAACACATCTGCTAATTATGTCAATCTGTCAAAAATTGGCCAATGATATTTCTTAATACACAGCGGCCCATTATCTTAAGTCAAAGAATAACTGACGCGACAGTTTCCCAGTTTTTTGTCAATTACTAGAAAAGTAAGGGCACGAAACTGGTAGTGGAAGTAAATAAACCAGGAGGGGTACCTAAGCAGGTCGCACAATATTTGGAATTGCCCGACCATTTGTTATATACTGGTCATGCTCTACAAAGAACATCAGTCACTATACTACTAGATGGCGGAAGAAATTTAACAGTATTGAAGAGGCATGGTTGCCGTAAATTGTCAACAGTAGCTGAAGGCTACCTTGACGAGTCAATGGCAAGCAAAATATCAACGTCAAACAAAATTATTCAATCAATCGAAAATTATGAACATTTTATTGATAATGTACCATCGTCGACTACGAAACTCCTATCATAGTAGAAACGTTCACTAGAATGGTTTACTCAAAAAAGCTCATAGTTTAATTGATCTAATTTTGCATATACTTTATTCTTAAACTCTGACTTGTTTGCATACTGATTATTATTTTCCTATAAAGTGCTTTTAATTCATTAAATTTAAATACCAAAGAATTGTTTAGGATCGCGTTAAGGATAACAACCCCTCATTCGGTCGATAACTTTCATATTGCTCACCCAGTAAATTTAACTGACGAAAATTAAAACCAGTCTTCCATTCGTATTTGGGACGAATGTCATCGTAGAAAAAGTACAGTACGCAACTCGGAAGACAATGATGATTACGAGCAATTTAAAAATCGCCTTAAAGTCACAATTTCTGCCAATAAAATTAAATTTCAGGCCAATATTAAAAACTTAAATAACAAATAAATATGGTTAATTTTATATTTAGGTCCCGGAACGTACTTAAAGTTTAGTAATTTGAGTTAAAATGACGAAATTTAACAATTTATTATTACAAAATTTACGTAATGCAAAATTAGTATTCAAGAGCTAAAGAGAGTACTTTTGCACATAATCAAGAAAAAAATTGTTTTACCTCTTAAATTTAACATGTAGGTATCCCGGAACTGTATTGAAAATCTTACATTTTGCCAAATTTTCATATTTTGAAATATTTACTCACAATTTAGAACGGGTTAAATTAGAGAATTTGTAATATAGATCCATTGAGTGAAGCATTTTCAAGCAGTGAGTAATGAGTATGGACACAGGTGCCATGTGATCCTGGCATGTTATTCACGTGATTCTGTCTCACCTCCCCCCGCTACACTGTTCGCCGCGCCATCGCTTGCCCTTTCTTCCTTTGTCAGTCTGATGTGAGCGTCTGATACACGTAGTGCGTGCGTTGTTCTGTGTAGTGTGTATTCAAAGTTTAGTTTAAGTGTGTGGCCTCTGACTCGTGACTTTAGTGTGGTTTTGTTGTTTCACCAGCATGAGTAAAAAGACTAATGCTACAACGACAATGAAAAGTTGAAATACTAATAGTCGGGCAGCCTCTAGATATTAGTACTATCGATGTGTTACCTACTAAAAGTGATGTGCTAAGGTATTTTGAATAGGTAAGAAATCAGTTGAAATCTGAAACATGTCATCAACCAGAAAAAAAGGTAATTGCAATGCTAGTAAGCCGTAAACTGGAACAAATTTGGAAAAAAGCTTCCATTCCTGTTTCATCTACAAACAACATTGTTTTCATGCTTTTAAAACTGCATGAGAGATGTGAAAAGATAAAAAAATCTTCAGGTTATAACACAAAAAATGCCAAGAATATTAAAGTGTCAGTTGAAAAGTTCAAGTCAGACATTGTAAATCTTTTCGATATTTGTTCATGTAAATGTAGTGATTTATAAAAATGAAAATATCAAAAGTAGAACATGCGTTTTTAACAGACCAACGGAACCTGAGGATTATGATTATCGGAGGTATCGACGCCGTAGAGACTAAAAAGAATGAGAAAGGTAATAAAACGAAGGAAAAGTCCATGCGATCTGAATTAAACAAAAGCTTCCAACTAAGTAGGACTAATATCCCTGATTTGTCATGAGAACATTATTAGTACTCTGACAATGATTCCATGCAACAGGATTTAAGTGATGAAAGTGTTGTTCCTAAAATTAGTTAACCAAAAAACAAAAAAGAAAGTCCAAGCGTGATAGTGAACTGAGGCTATCCAGTAAATCTGCCATGATTTTTTCGAAACGTAATCACAGAGACATTTTTAATAGAGCAGGAGCTCAACTAGCAAGTGCTCTTTTATAAAATCTAATGTAACACCTGAAAATCAAGCAGCAGTAATTGACAAGTCAAAGGTTTTTCGTGAAAGGCTAAAGTACCGTCAAAGCATTACTTCAACTCGCACAACAGAAATAATTTCTCTCTATTTTGATGGTCGAAAAGATAAAACTATAATAAAAGCAAATGTACGTGGTAAATCTGTCCGTACAACTGTAGCAAAATAACAGATATCTTTAGTCGAAGAACCAGGATCAGCATATTTTGGTCACGTCACTCCAGCTAGTGGTTCTGGAAAAAACCTAGTATCATCAATACTGAATTACATGAAAGATAACTGCATTGATGAGACGTCTATCAAAGCACTTGGATGTGGTGGTATGGGAACAAATACTGGAGTCTTTAATGCAGCAGTTGTATTGTTTGAACGAGCATTAAAACACCCTGCTCAAGTAGTCGTCTATTTGCTTCACTTAAACGAATTGCCTGTTAGGAAAGTTTTTGTTGCCCTTGACGATCCAACCTCCAACCAACCAACTTATTTCAGTGGGCCTATATGCAAATGTTTGACCAACTGCCAAGACTTACCAGTTGTTAATTATGAAAAAAAATTAGATAGCATCTTCCCAAAGATTGAGAGTAAAAACTTGAGCACTGATCAAAAATATCTATGGGATATATGTCAGGCTGTACTAAAAGGTGTATGCCTTCCAGAGTTGTCAAGCAGAAACCCTGGAAATACGTGTACATATTTCAACTCTTGATCCAACTCCACAATTGAAAATGCTAGCTGAGTTTGTCATGAAAGTCTATGCCACTTCATAGTTTACCGTAAAATGTCATCCTAGAATTATTTATGCATCACAACACTTTTAAAATCGTACAATGTATCAAGTACTTAGAGAATGAGCTAAAGGGTGTTGTTCAGTCGACCCTACAGAGAATTGCCTTTATGGCACGTCCAGAACATATTCTTTTGGGAATGTTGTTTGACCCTCGAAAACACATTAGAGCATTTGCAAACAAATAGAAAAATCTAGACAATCAGATTTAAGGGCAAATCGAGTTTTCAAACCACCAGTTAACTTCGAAGCTGAGTACTATATTGATCTTATGGATCGGCAATCTACCACAGTAACAGAACCACCTCTCATAACTGACTTGGAAAAGAAGAGATTGAGTGAACTGTTCATTCAGGAAACAGTGATAGGAAAGAGTTCAAAATTCCTTCGTACACTTAGGCGGTTGAACGAGTTGTAAAGGAAGTTACTAAAGCGTCCCTGCAGGTTTGTGGTGTCCAAGAGATCAAGATTATTGGACAGGAAGTATCTTCCGAAGTTTGAAACTAAGCGACAGTACACATCTGAAACAAGTACAACTGTATTCAAAAATAACAAGTAAGAGCTTTTATACAGATTTAACTAACAACTTATTGCTTAGAATAGTGAACAAATAAATATGAAATTTTGATTTTTGATTCATTTAAAATTTACTTGATTATAAATATTATCGCGGACAATTTTTCTAACCAGGCTCTTTGGTTGCAGGTCCAAAAAAGCTGAATACCATAAATTGAGATTTGGAGGGCTGCTTAAATTTATAAATTCATATAACCATGAAGATGAAAATAAGAATTACTTTCAACAACGTTTTTCTTAATAAAGTGTAACTAATGTTCTAATATAGATTTCGTTTTTTAATTAAATGTTATATTCTCAAATATTGTTTTATTTTCTACCGTCAAATATGCAAAAAAATTGAGAAGTCAAAACAATATTCAGTTTTTCCCAATAAAGAGTTTTTTTATTAGATTCCACCTGACAAGGTTAAAGTTTGATATTTTCACGGGCGGCTGCAAAAGTCTTTTGCGGATGCAAAAGTAATGTAAGTTAATAACTCAAACACCCAATTTGGAAAACAACGAAAACAAATTTATTGTTTAAAGTTATAAAGATTAAAAGTACAATGATTAAAACTAACATTTTCTCCAAAATAAAATCCGCCAGAGGTAACAGTGGAGATCTCGCTGCCTTCTAAGGAAATGGTCTTTAATTCTTCCTCTTATACATGAACTTCTGTACTCGAGCGCTTGCACTAGGTGCAAAAATTTTCAAGACTGCCGCATTTTTTGTTGCTAGAGAGTCTTCAATATAACGCTCAGCTACAGTGCTGGATTTCTAGCCACCACGGCGCTTCAAGTACATTAAATTTGCGCCGCCGTCCACCAACAGTGTAGCTGAGGTTCTTCTTAGACAATGCCATGTGTATTCTGTGTAGTTCGCTCGATAGGCACGATAGTGTAAGTTATGATTTTGTTATATATCGGTATATCATAAGGTGTACTTACGCTGCAGTGTTGAGTTTAATAGCAAAGACGCCGACTCCTGAATTTATTCCCATGAAATGTGTGAAGAGGTCTGCGCTTTCTGCCAACGAAGAAATTATTGTGTTCAATGTGTATAATTATTTGAAATATCATAATCCATTGAAAAAACAACAATATTCAGACTTTTACGTGAAGACAAAGTTTCTGTGCGTGAACCTAGTTTATCTCATGGTAGAAAAAAAACAGAAATATCCGAATACTATTAGAAGAATAGTGCATTCGTTTTATTTTAAAAAACAAACACTCACATTAAATAAAATTCTGTCAGTTGTAAAAGAGGAAGACGGTATACCTAATTTAAGTAGAAGAATGTTGTGGTAACTTTTGCACGAATTGAATTTTTCATGGGAAAAATGAATAGAAAATCAGCTCTCATTGATAAGGAAGAAATTGTGTGTTGGAGAAGACAGTACCTACGAAATATCTCTAAATTACGTTCTGAAGGCAAGAAAATTTATTATTTAGACGAAACATGGGTAAATGAAGGTTATACCGTGGAAAAAATGTAACAAGACAAAAATATAACCAGTGGACGACAAGCTTTTTTAGAAGGATTATCTACAGATTTAAGACCTCCTTCAGGAAAAGGGCGACGCTTAACTATTACGCATATAGGAAGTGACGAAGGCCTTATAGAGGGAGGTTTACTGCTATTTGAGTCGAAAAATACCGGTGATTACCACGAGGACATGAATGCGGATGTTTTTGAGAAATATTTTGAACAACTGTTAGATTTAATATCAAAGGGTGACGTAATTGTTATGGACAAATCAAACGCTTACCTACAACTTCCTGGAAAAAAGGAGCTACAATGGCTTTCTCCAAAAAATATTGCCTTCGGACATGATATGGTAAAAAGGGAACTATTAGTACAAGGTGTTAGCACTACGTTTAAAAGATATGCAGTTAACGACTTGGCAGCAAAACGTGATATTTTTGTTCTACCCTTACCGCCTAGCGATTGCGAATTGAACGCTATTGAATTAATATGGGCGCAGGTTAAGAGCGTAGTAGCGAGAAATAATACCACGTTTAAAACAAGTGACGTTCGACAACTTTTAATGACTTCCTTAAGTGAGGTGACTGCGGAAAAACGGAAAAAGTGTGTAGAATACGTAATGAAAGGAACAAAAAATGTGGGAACTTGACAATATGACGGAAGTTACTGTAGAGCCTATTGTAATTTCAAATGAAGAAACAGATGAATGTTCAAAATAACTGTGAAATTATACATTTATTATTTTTCTTATAAATTTGGTTTGTTCTCGTTTAATATAGGTAATAAATAAGGAGTTCAGATGTACGAGTATATGGTATAATAATTGTTGCCTTACCTTAAATTTAAAAACTGATTTCTAACAAACGAAGTGTTTTATAATTAAATGATATATTACAATAATATCTTTAAAATCACTTTTTATAGTGACGTTTTCAATAAAACATCGTAATCGTCATTTGTTTGTGGGGAAAACCCATGTACACGCCTATGATCTTTATTTCAGAACTCAACAACAGGTACGTCCCGTTGTTAAAGGATTAGCAGCTATTGATTAATAACTTACGTTATAACGCTATAGGATGGAAGCGGTATATCCTAAAACTAGTTTAAGAAATCTATTAAGTACTTAATACAAAATCGTATACCGCTTATATGTAATATGTCGATTTAACGTAAATTACCTCCTAAGAGAACTGGAGCTCTTGGAAGATGGCGCTCTAACATCGGTTTAATTCAAATATCTTCAAAATGATTTCCCTTTAAATGATAGCGTTCTGTATGTTTATTTAGTTTAGTTAGTTTAGTTTTTTGTTTCTCAAAATTTCGCAATTTTAACATAAAATTTAAAAAAATTCGATTTTTTCATAAAAGATACTCTTGTCTGAAGTCCCTACGACGCACCGTTTTCGAAATAAATCGATTTGAAATTTTCATGTTTTAATCATACTTTTATAAATTTAACTAACGAATTCATTCACAATTATGAAATATGGCTATGGAAAAGGAACAAAATAACAATTGCGTGAACGTCGAACTGCTTTCATGTCATAAATTAATTTTGCTTTAGAAAGTAAAAAATACACTCTGGTAAAAAATACAAAAAAATGTTGCTGGCACAATTAATAAAAAAAATTCAAAATGACAACTGAAATTTATGTAAAGATTGCCGAATTTTTGCAAAAATTTCCCTATTGTTCCTAAATTCGTCGCAGGCATCCTCCAAAGCTGATCGCGTATTTCTATTGGTTGGGAATAAACCATTGATTTTAGATATCCCCAAAATTAAATCTGGAGACCTTGCTGGCCAAGCAACCGGACCACCTCTTCCGATTCATCGCTCTCGGTAATTGTTATCTAAAAAAGTACGAACAGTTCTGCTATCCTGAGCCGGACAACCATCATGTAAAAACCACAAGTTCCGCCAAATATTCAGATTAATATCATTTAATAAATCCAGTAAAATATTTTGTAGAAAGTTGAGATATTCTTCGCCGTTTAAACGATTAGGCAATTCTACAGGTCCAAGCAAATTATCACCAAGAACACCTATCCATACATTAATGCTAAACCTTTCCTGATGTTTACTTTCCTTTATCGCATGAGGGTTTTCATCAACACATGAGTAATAGTGTGCATTGTGCATATCAAAAATTCCATCTTTTGTAAAAGTGGCTTCATCACAAAATAAAATATTAGAAAAAAAAATTTGGTCTTGATTCTCTTTATTTTGCATCCAATTGGAAAAATCAACACGAGCAGGAAAATCACCTGCTTGCAAGGCCTGTACTTTTTTGAAATGAAAAGCATACAAGCCTTCCTTAGGTAGAATGTTCCACACAGAAGATTTTGACACATTGGGATACATTGCAGCCAACCTTCTTACGCTTATTTCGGGATTGTACTCAATTTCCATCAAAATATCATCCTTATATTATTCCATTACATGTCTTCCCGTTTCATTATTTTTAAGAATTACCGATACTGTTTCCATAATTCTTTGATGAAGAACCTGGAAATACATATCTACGTGCTGTTGCCTGAGCGTTGCATTGCATTTCGCCGTACACTAAATGCATATCGGCATATTCTACGTTACTAAACGAAACCATTCTAACAATTTTCAACTTTTTGTATTTACGGTAATGTAACTAAACAATAAAAAATCTTTCACCTAAAACTTATTTGACACTTTAACCTCAACTAGTATCTGTAATACTAATTATTTTGTCGCTCTCGCAATTATTATTTTATTTATTTTCCATGGCCATCTTTCATAATTGTAAATGAATTCGTTAGTTAATTTTATAAATATATATATATATATATATATATATATATATATATATATATATATATACCACCCTTGTTATGTATACTATATATACTATTCGTTTGGTGCTGTCGTTAGGGAGAAATGTTGTATGACGTTGCAAATATTCTGTCATGGGAACGTCAGTTATTTGTCTTCATTTACAGAATGAAACCAGCAGACTAAAATAATGCACTTTAGACTAAATCTTTTATGATACCCTATGAGCGAGCATTGTTGGGATAATCACAGCATCCCTCTCAAACTAGATATCAGCATGATATTGGTAATTTAGTCCATGTAATGTATAAAATAAATTGATTTACGCCTTTTTGATAGATCTACCTTACTATCAATTGACTAATCACTATTGATTATTCTTGTGTAAAGATAAGATAAGTGTAAAGAAAGTTAAAGAATATAATAACAAAGAAATAAATGCTGACAATATGAGAGAGGATACCGACCTTGTACTTCTATATAAGGAGTCGTGATCAATATGTAATGTAAATGAATTAAAAATAAAACCAATTCTTAACTCTAAGAAAACTATGAAACTTATTTACACGTTCTGACAACCCAAACTGGCGGCCCAGTGAAAAAAAATGAGAATATTAGAAACAAATACTAAATTAACAAAAAAATTACATTTAATTTAAAATATGAAACAAGATTTAAGAGTAAGTGAACTTGGTGTTGAGAAATAAATAAAATTTAAATTCAAAATTAAATTAGGAGTGGAAAAACTATGGTGTAAAAGTTGAAAGAAAAATATTAAGCAACAAAAATTATGGTAATTTGAATACTTAGTTCTATGTTTGGTAGTTGGATACTTAAACCAGAGAAATATTATCCTTACTACTACGCTAACATTTCTCTGACTTAAACTATATTAAGAATGTTCTATAACCTTATATGACAAAAACGATGACGCTCATATATTCCCTTTACAATCTCAGTACAACTTTTCAACAATAATTCCGTCACGAAGGAAGATAATTGAAAATTTTAACTAAATTTTAACTAAGAGAAGGTATTTTACCTCACAATACGAAAGTATTGGAAGGTATTGTAATCGGTCGGCGAAATTTCGAGTGCAGCTCTTTAGTTTTTGTGAATTATTGCAAAATAGAAAATAGATAGAAAGTAGATCCCAGCGTATTATTAAAGAGGATTAAATTTCCTTTAAAATGAACTACCATACTTAAATATTAGTTTACAGTAAGTTGGAAAAAAATAGGTTCAAACATGAAAGTTTCAAAACGTATGTCTGCCTGTCTGTCTGTATGTGTTCCAGCGCGATAGCGTCCACAAAGATAATCCGATCGTCACGAAATTTGGTACCCAGGTTCGGATCCATGAGTAGCCGGTATGATGAACTTTTCAGCGAAATCTGTCCAGTCAAAATGGTGGAATTTCATATTTCGACTATTATAGAGTGTATAAATACGAATGGCTATTCGTAGCAAACCGGCAAGTCTTTACGTAGGCAACTGAGTGAACCATCCTACGATCCCAGAATTGAATATCTACCAAGTTTTTCGTTTGTTCGTGAACTCCTCCGGTAGTGCAGTGGCAGCGCGTTTGGTTGATGTCCCGTCGTCTCGGGTTCAAGACGCATATGTACGAGGTTTTTTTATCTTATCTTATTAGACGTGTTAAAGCATTTCTGGCCATTTGAAACGATTTTTGAAAAAAAAATTGTTGGCCCTTTGGTCAAAATTATTCAAATTTTTTTTTATTTTTACTTGTACTTATTTAAATTATCAATTCCATTGTATTGTGAGGTCATGTGTTGCACACATCAGATTTTTATAGTTGGAGTATAGTCTTTACGATTTTCAATTTGGGCTTATCGCTTATATTTCCATTTTCTTTCTTCTTCGTACCTCTTTCCCGATTTTTGAGGTAGTAAACCAGACGTAACTGCGGATGCAATGGCTACAAGTTCCGGTGGGGTGTTCATCACCTCTTCACTATCGGAATCCATCATTATAATTAAGCTATTTTACATATTTATTTATAAACTGCGAAATACTCGTGACAAGCGTACTTAATTTTTTGACGTTTCAACTAATGACTGACATTATTTATTCTAAATCAATAAACAATTTACACAAATTTCAATTATTATAGGTTTTGTTATAAACGAAAAGTGAGTAATAATAATAATAATAATTTAATAACAATTTACACCAATTAAAAATTACTAGAGTGCTACTGTAGCAAAATATATGTCGTAGGTTCAAATCCTACTCGAGGTAAACTTTTTATTTATGTATTTAATAAAATTAATAATTTTAATTACATATTTACTTTTTCGTTCAGCTATGGAAAATAAACAAAGTAACAATTGCGTGAACGTCAAACTACTCTCATGTCATAAATTAATTTTGCTTTAGAAAGTAAGAAATAAACTCAGGTAAAAAATAGCCATCTTTCATAATTATAAATGAATTCGTTAGTTAATTTATTTCGAAAACGGTACGTTGTAACGATTTCAGACAAGAGTATCATTCTTTTATGAAAAAATCGAAATTTTTTAAATTTTATGTTAAAACTGCGAAATTTTGAAAAACAAAATACTTATGAATAATAATGTCCAATGCTCCACCCAAACGAGCCGCTTATGAGTACAACTAAAAAATCATATTCACGCCATACGATTGGGCCTATTCCACTAACTAAATGTACAGAACGCTATCATTTAAAGGTAAACCATTTGAAGATATTTGAATTAAATCGATGTTAGGGCGCCGTCTTCCAAGCGCTCCAGCTCTCTTAAAGAGTATTTTGTATTAAGGCAATTTACGTTAAATCGACATAAAATCAGCTCTAGAATCTGCAGTTTTCTTTTGTGAAAGGAGTTTGTGGACACCCTGTATAAGCGCTAAGCGCAAATTGAAAATCATTCATTTCAAATCTTGGGAGCGGTATCAATTAATTTCACAAAGCATTTTTAGTAGATAATTTTTGATACTATTACATTTACTTCTGTTCGAATCTCATTAAAGAAGCTAGGGGTGGACTTACCCACCCAGTAGCACTGACCCTAAATCAAAGTAACCTCTGATTTTACCAATAATCGTATTTTCAAATTACGTCAGCTACGGGAGTTTAGTATTTTTTTACTACATGGACTTGTCCGCTATAAAAATGTTCATCTTTTTGTACTTTAATAAATTAACTTTGAGTATTGAGATATCCCACTAAAGAGTTTAAATGCACGGAAGGAATACTAAGCTTGGCATTGCATAGGTGGAGTTTGAAACGAGATCTCAACGTGTCAAAATCTATTTTAGGCTATATAGTATTAATTTATAGTATATTATAGTATTTTTTTTAAATAACTAATTTTTGCTAAATTTTGAATGTATGGGTTGCGCCTCTGTTTTTTTTATTTTGATTTGTTGACCAATCAAGTATACAATATGTATTTTCTGATTTTTATATGTTTGATCGTAAAAGCAAAAATCAGACGATTTACCCCGAAATACATCTATTAGACCTAATTTTCGAAACTAGAAAACTTACTAATGTCTATGGTTATAGGGTCAGATGTAGACCGCGGTTTTCCTAATGCATAGTACTGATCTACCAATTAACGCTCAGGACAGGCCGTTAGGCCTAAGAACTTCAATTTACTTCAACCTTACCACGCAGGCGCCCACCAAGGGAGGATTTTTGAAACTCAACCGAGGATTTTTGAAACTCAACCCATAAGGGTTAGAAATCAAGGGATGCAAAAATAGGCCTTTTCGTAACCCGAGCAGTTGTTGATCTGAAAATTAGGGAATCATTAATAATCGAACGGATCCAAGCTTTTTGAAAATTTCCCTCAGGGAGGTGAAATGTGAAACTAAAGGTGAATATTTAAAACCATTAAGCCCAGAAATACAAAAAATGGTATTTAGATATTCCTTCAGAAATAACGAGACTTTTTTTGACTTTTCTCTGAAATCATCCCCTAACGAGTAGAAACGGGAGAGATGGACCAGGGAGCAAATCAAGTTTTCTGATCCAAGTATACCATGTGGAGTATCACGAGGAAGGAAAATAGTTGACAAAAACAAGGGAAAGATAATTATAAAATTAATCAGCCCTCAAGGGTAGTTTTAGGGGTTGAAAGTTCAAAATATTGTTAATTTATTTTTGTTTTATATAGTCCCTTCCCAAGTTTAGCATCAGCATTGTTTGCTTATCGCACACCAGAAGGCTTTAGCTAGGCTATGTAATAATCACGATTATACATTTTTTGAGAGAGCTTCAAATCGAGAGACATATTTAAAAGTTCCGTTTAAGATTTGAATTTGTGTAACCATAGTGTAAAGTTAGTCTCAATTATCACTCTTATATACAAGCCACGTACCCTAATAAGTCTTACTCCATACCGAGAACAAAATTAGTACATTCTTTTGGAACTCGCCTTCTCGACATCAGATGTATGTGTATAAGCCTCTCTCGCATACTCAAAGTGTATCGCTCAATTTTTAAAACTTGTAACGTATAAAGATTTCTGTCACGTCTTTTTAATAACGAGGTAACGACACTAAGAAAAACAGACCTTTTACTCCTCTTGACATGCGCCTTAACAGCTCAATTAATAACACTTTATACCATTAACAAAAAGAAACACGTCATTGAAATCTATATTAAACTATAATATTTTCCCATTTACTTGAATTGACTGCACAAACTTTTTTGTCCAATGCCTTCTTTAATTTAGTACTACATACTAATGTTATAAGCCTAAAAAGAAAGGAAAAGGTAGGGTTGACAACTTCAGAACGAGGTTCGCTTGTCATTGTTGTTTTCTGCATGACATCGCCATTTTATACCCCCAAAATTATGGTTTTTCCACAAAAAAAATGTAAAGTATTCTGAATTCAGTCGTATTTGTTTCCGCAATGAATGAATCTCTATGTATACACGTGAAATTTGGATGTAATGAACAAGGCTCGAGAAAATCATGTCATCTTAATATGCTTACTTCCACACTCAGCCCACAAGGTTCAACCATTGGACATGGCCCTTATTGGACCATTAAACACATATTATTGTCAAGAAATTGAAAACTGATTAGAATATAATCCAGTAAGAATAATTTCACCTTACCCGATTGCAGGTTTGATCGGAAAAGCTCATTTGAAGACGGCATCGTTAGAGATATTCAACAGGTTTCGGAAATATGACACTATGCATTTTAATAGGAATCAATTCCGAGACCATGATTGTTCTATCCATGACATATTCGAAACATTTCTTGAGGCTGAAAATATTAGGTAAGAGGACCTGCAAATACTATTGACGAATCATCAACCGAAACTGAATCCATTGCTCAAAAACCTGAACTTACATACTTACTAAGGTTACTATTTTACAAAATATTTCTGTTAAACCTAATATGAAATCCTTGTAAAAAGCTTTTGAGGAATCACAAAGCTCAAAAACCACGAAAAAGTTAAATAATCAATGAAAATCATGCAACCAAATTCAGAAAAATAGCACACCTAAAAAGAAGTTGTTGCTTCCTCGGATTCAACAGAAGAGGAAGCTTCATATGTAAATTCGCACGATGATATGGATAGCGAAGATGTCAATTGACTCTTCTGCTTCTTCGGATAATGCAGAAGAACAATGTGGTAAGTGTTACAAATGGCCGTGAAGGCAAAAAAATATACGAGGTCTGTAAATAAAGTAATGAGATATTTTTACAGTCAACCTGGCGAAACTGTAACTCTGACCAGTAGATACTTTAGCTGAACAACTGATAAAACAGTGAGCATTAATATCTTTAGTTTATTGTTGTCAAGTCACAGGTAAGCAAACTTTTTATTGTGCGTTCAAAAATGATTGAAGCAACATTGTGTGATCAAATTTTGTGTTAAACTACGCGAGAATGCTACTGAAACGTTTAAAAAATTGAAGAAAGCGTATTGAGATGAGAGTTTGTCACGAACACAAGTTTTTAGATGGTATAAGGCATTTTCAGATGGATTCAGAACAATTGAACTTGAACCATAACACAGTCCATCAAGTTTTGAAAAATATACTGAACATGAAAAAAGTTTGTGCAAAATTGGATCCAAAAAACATCACTGTTGAACAAAAAGACAAGGGAATGGAAGTTGGCCGAGATCTTTTGGGGCGAATCGAAAGAGATACTGATGTTCTAAAACACGTCATCACCGGTGACGAATCTTGGATATTCATTACGACCCAGAAACAAAACATCAGAGCAAATAACGGCACACTGCAAACTCACCTCGTCCCAAAAAGGCAAGAATAAGCGAATCCAAAGTCAAAACCTTGCTCATTTCTTTCTTCGATTGCAATGGCATTATCCATAAATGGTTTTTGCCTGCAGGACAAACTGTAAATCAATGTGTTTACCGAGAAATCCTTAAAAGACCGCGGAAAAGAGTTGATCGTGTGAGACCTGCCATCAAAGACAACTGGATGCTGCATCTTGACTATGCACCTTGTCACACTGCACTCTCAATTACGGAGTTTTTGACAAACAAAAACATTCCCGTCGTTCCTCAACCACCCTATTCTTCTGACATGAGCCCATGTAACTTTTTCCTGTTCCATAAATTAAAGAACCACCTCAAAGAACACCATTTTGGAACAGTAGAAGACATTAAAAAAACTGTAACCGACCGGCTGAAGGATATTCCAGTTTCTGAGTTCCAGCACTCCTATGAAGAGTGGAAAAACCGAATGAAGCGTTATGTGGCTTCCCAAGGGAACTATTTTGAAGGAGATAAAGTCCATGTCTGATTATATTGTAAATAAAAAGTGTTATCGAACAAGTTTCATTACTTTATTTACAGACCTCATATATCGGCGACTTTGAATGGATGAAAAGTTTTGCCTTTTTATATTACTCTGTCAAGAGAATTTTTTTCACTTTGGATTTTACTCAATAAAACATTGACATTATCAATACTCTTTGTAGAAAAAAATTGTCTCGTAATATTGAATATTTTATTCAACAATAGGCAAAACAGACTTTTGTTCTTTTGCCGCCCATTTTAAGTGACAGTGCACGGTTACGCTAGTACTTCGCTAAGCTAGCACAAACTTAGGGGTCTTTTTTCGTAACAAAATAGCAATTAACAAAAATGCATCCAGTACTAGGGGTCTTTCCTCTACTACAATTGCCGTTACTTACAATTCATATAGCAGAAGCTAACTACTAGATAAGATGTTTTGCAAATGAAAAATACCAAAAAACATTAAAAAGTATGAAATAGATGTTAAAGCCACTGGCTTAGAAGTTATGGCAGAAAAAGGGATCGCTAGGCCTCAGAACGAAGTAACTGACGAATATCTGTAAACTTTTGCAACTTTAGAAGATATTTCACATTACTTACCAATCATCTTTTTAATATTGTTGTTTGGGAGTTACTCAAAAAACAAAAACTTCAACGCCCTGTACCTCTAAAACGAGGGGTTGAGAGGAAATGTTTATAGGGCAACATCATATTGCTTTTTGATGTTCTATCCTTCCCTGCAGCTTCCGCCATCGAAAGCGAAAGCGTTTATTAGTAACACTAGTTGCTATTAAGTTATGAAATATTTTGGCAAGGGTTTTTCAAATACTGGGCGGATTGGCACCAAGTTTCTTTTATTGGACTCAACATAAAGAGTAGATTGTCCACTTTAATTTCAAAATTTCAAACCGGAAGTGCTTCAAAATGTAATATCTCCTGGTATGGTATATAATCTATTATTTCAGTGGGTGTCTAGTCTAGTGCTGCTACTTCTATGGTCGATGCATCCAGTTTTGTTTATATTTATACAGGGTTATTCACGCTATAGCGTAGCTATCGAAACGCGTTCGGTGTTTTTTCATTTTTTTTAATTTTGTGTGGTACGTGGGTGTATTTTGTTTGTTGCAGATCCTGCCACAGTTCCAGTGTTCCAGATTTTTCAAGAAAATTTCCATATTCGTCAAAAACAAATTGCCTAAAATATCGACACTAGCCAAGCAAGTGTGTCAAGAATTCTTAAGAGATATAATTATCAGCCTTATAAAATCCAGCTTCATCAAGAACCTTCTGAAAATGATTATGAATTATGGGAAACGAGTTGAATTTTGTGTGTGGGTATTAGATAAAGTGGCAGAAAATGAAAACTTTTTAATTCTGTTCTGTTTACTGATGAATGTACATTTCATAACAACGGAACCGTTACAGACATAACTTCCACTATTATTCTGATTCCAATCCGCATCAATTTAGGATTATTGATAATCAACACAGATGGTCAGTGAATGTGTGGGGCGAAATAATGGGTCAATATTTAATTGGTCCTTATTTTTTTCAAGAATAGTTAAATGGAATGTTGTTTTTACAATTCTTAAGAAATCAGTTTCCAACCTTATTACAAGACATTCCCTTAGAAGAACGATGTGGCTTCAAAGGGACGGAGCTCCTGCACATTTTTATCCCGGAATCGATGGATGGAAAATATGGATCTCAACATTGGTCCCCAAGGTCACCCGACTTAACGGCAATTCATTTTTTATGGGGATACGTAAAATGAATGGTTTATAACACACCTCCAGATGATCTAGAACAGGGCATAAAAGAAGCTTTCCCAACTGTAAGCCCACGTATGTAGGAAAATGTTGCGGAAAATTTTAAAAAGAGAATAGGTTGGATTAAGTGATTTTTATGTACTACTATTCTTTCATTTTAAACTACTAAACTACTATTAGGGTGTAGAACTTGATGACTCCTTCAATTAATTCTGTTTGTAAAAACGCCTTCAATTATAAATTTCTTGAACTCAGTTTGCACAAACAGAATGTGCATTTTACTTGAAAATATGAAGAGTTAGCCATAGGAATATGTAATACTATTCGATAGACAATTAAATTTTACATCTGCTGTTGCCATAAAATACAGGTTGTCCTATTTAAATCAAATAAGTTACTACCGTTTAAAGATTGTAATTATTGGCCCCTAATTGTAAGACACCTTGTATAAGTTAGTAAATGTTTCACACGGATGACGTAAAACTCGATCAATTAGTAGACTCCAGTCTTAATTTGGCCCAAAATAAAAAAATACAAGTTGAGAATTTAAGCATTAAATTTGTTACTACATTTTCACAAAATACTAAATATTTCAAAAACCACAAGGTTTAGGTAGGTTAAAGTAAAATAGTATACAGGGTGTTCCATTTAAAAAATAGCAACTTTGATACTTTTCGTGTTTTTGGCACATCCTGTATAACATGAAAATAATTTTAAAATGCAGCGCCAATAGGTCCCTATCCATTCATAAAATAAAAATTTTTAAAATCAAATACTTTAGCTATAATAACTTCGTGTCGAATAGCATGAATAACAAAATGTGCATTTTACTTCAAAATATGAAGAGTTAGCCATATGAATATGTAATACTATTCGATAGACAATTAAATTCTAAATCTGCTGTTGCCATAAAATACAGGGTGTCTTATTTAAGTTAAGTCAGTTACTACCGTTTAAATATTGTAATTATTGACCCTTAATTTTAAGACATCTTGTATAAGTTAGTAAATGTTTCACACGGGCGACATAAAACTTGATCAATTAGTAGACTCCAGTCTTAATTTGGTTCAAAATAAAAAAATACAAGTTGAGAATTTAAGCATTAAATTTGTTATTACATTTTCACAAAATATTAAATATTTCAAAAACCATAAGGTTTAGGTAGGTTAAGCCTTAATAAAACTGGCATTTATTTTCATCATAGAAACTGAAAATAAAATAATATACAGGATGTTCCATTTAAAAAATTGCAACTTTGATACTTTGCGTGTTTTTTGGCACACCCTGTACAACATGAAAATAATTTTAAAGTGTAGCGCCAATAGGTCCCCATCCATTCATAAAATAAAACTTCTTTAAATCAAATACTTTAGCTATAATGCTTCGTATCGAATAGCGTGAATAAGCCTATATATATATATATATATATATATATATATATATATATATATATATATATATATATATATATATATATATATATACAGGGTGTACCAACCAAGATGCAAAATTCGATAACTCCTTCGGTTTAGTAAATATCAAAAAAGTGTACAGGAAGTAACAGTGCATTATTTTAAATTATTTTTCACTATACAGGATGTTCCAAAATTCAGATATGAATCTAACTTATGTTTTTTTAAATGGAAACCCCTATATATTATTTCAAATTCAGAAAGCCCACATTTTTTCGATTTTTTTAATGTCGGGGTTGAATACATTATACAGGGTATTTGGAAAGATATGGATTGTTTTGTGTTGAAATTGTACTCATTTCAATGCCCTGTAGAACAATATACTCTGTAGAAATGAATTATCCATTATTCATTTAGCTACTTGCGGCTTGTATACAGGGTTGCTCAAAACTCGGATGTGTCATTTTCTTCCTTAATTCAAATGGAACACCCTGTATTTTTTATCACTATCAAAGTCCTCTGGTACTCCTCTTTAATTTTTGTCAGAAGTTCCCTTTACCTAATGTGAGTAGTTATCGAGATATTTTCAGATATTCATTGCAATTCGCTATTTGAAAGTAATTATCACGAAGTTTTTGTATTATTATCAACTAGTTTTTGTATTTGACATACCTGTCAGTTCGACAGGTTTCACTGTAGTGTTTAGCTCAGTCATTCGTTCAATTTATTTCTCTGTTTCAATATAGTTGAAGTGAAAAGTAGCTACGAGATGAATGGTGAACAATTTTCCCGTCGTGAAATGACTGACATGATTTGGATACTTGGTGAATGCACCAAAAACTGTTTATTGGCGTCAAGAGTATATAATGAAAGATTTCCAGACCGGAGACAACCGAGTAAAGTTAGTTTGAGAAAATTGTTGGATAGTTTTGACCGTACCGGATCGGTGAACTATCACAAGAGAGTTATAAGTATCAAGTAAACAGGTTAGATAGTGAACTAGATTGATTTATTTGTATTGTTTCGACACATTTGCAGGACAAATCCTTCTCAAACAGCAGTAAATTTGTCAAATTTATCTGTCAAACATAATGACGACCAGATAAACATCATGATCCTAGATTGTGTATCAAATTCATCAAATATCTGGAAATATCTCGATAACTACTCACGTTAGATACAGGGAACCTCTGACACAAATTAAAGAGGAGCACCAGAGGACTTTGATACTGATAAAAAATACAGGGTGTTCCATTTGAGTTAAGGAAGAAAATGACACATCCGAGTTTTGAACTACCCTGTATACAAACCCCAAGTAGCTAAATGAATAATGGTGGGTAACGATACTAAACAATATTCTGAAAGACAACTGGCCAACAGATAATTCATTTCTACAGAGTGTATTGTTCTACAGGGCATTGAAATGAGTGCAATTTCAACACAATTCATATCTTTCTAAATACCCTGTATAATGTATTCAACCCCGACATTAAAAAAATCGAAAAAATGTGGGCTTTCTGAATTTGAAATAATTTCCCATTTAAAAAAAACATAGTTAGATTCATATCTGAATTTTGGAACATCCTGTATAGTGCAAAATAATTTAAAATAATGGACTGTAATCATTGTCTGGTATTTCATTATGGAGAGTTTCCTAAATCAAAACTGTTTGTCAGTAATCTTTCTGTACGCGGTAACTACATTCTTTATTCTAAAATTAACAAAATAAATTAATTGGTTGGATTAACTACAATTAATAATTTATGTATGTACAGTTAAGAATCTGGACTTAATTGCACAGTTTGATTGATGTGCGTGATACGTAATACGAGATTATTGTTTAGAAAATTAGTTACCGAAATAAATGCTGAAAATTTATTTATGCACGCGATTTACTTCATAAACGATTTAATTATTGTTTTGGTCAATGACCACACTTAATTTTACTCAATTAATTAAAAATTTTTTTTACATTCAGAATGAAAGCGTGTAAGATATTCAACATATTTGATGACAACTAATCCATTCCACAACTGCAGCAGGTGACATTCTGTGACGTCTGTATTACCAGACCCTCTCCGTTAATCCGCACAACCTATGTACATATATGTTACAAGAAATCTCACTGTTACTCCTAATAAAATAATTAATACTCTACTGAGCAACACACGGTTAAATGAAAACATGCCGGTCCTGATGGGCGTTTATGTTCCATTATCGTGTACCTGTCTAGATAACATACAATTTCTACCGCAACGGTACACTGCATAACGTGAATCAAAAATTTCCGCATCGCGGATTGAATTAATGAGCCAAATTTCGCTAAATACAAAACGCCAAACTTATTTGGCAGTACGTTTTAGTATTTTGCAAGAGTTTTAAATTTAATGCCTCCAACTATACAGGCCCTAATTTGAAGTGAGCCACCCTAAATATGGATCAAGTTTACAAAACCGTCACTTTTTTATTTATTGATGGATTTTAGCGATTTTTGAATTATTTTTTTCCTAAATTATTTAGCTTCAAATTTCAGTTTAAAAATACTTAAACTTTCTTCATACGCAGCCTCTACAAGATGACATACGTGAGCAGGATTTTTTTAACTATTTTCAGTGGAGTGTCTCGGTATTATTGAACACCCTGTACATTCATGTATGGTACGATAGCTATCTACATTTGTCGTCATTATGCCAGTTTTTAAATTTTAGCTCTATCTTTCGTAGATCAAGAGATAAATTGAAAAAAAATTATACTTATATTCATACTATTATATATATATATATATATATATATATATATATATATATATATATATATATATATATACATATATATGGTATGTCTAGGTTTTTTGCTGTGTTTTTCCTAGACCTTGAAGCAAATGCTTTACCAATTATATGTTAAATTACCACAGCATTATAATTTAACATAAGTAGTTGAAATTAAATTAAAATTAAAAATTACAAAAAAACGTTCTGCATTATGCTTTTCATTGTTAATAACACTTCCACTTATTGATAAAGATAAAGATTGTTAGATTTAACTGGGTTATTTTATTTGATGTGATGTTTGGATTTGTGAATGCTTCTATCATTTTCAAATTGAAGTTTTTCACAACTTTACACTTACATCATATCTCGATTAAATTTTGTTAAATGTGTTTTTTGGCTGACAAATTTCATTGTTAGCTTTCGCCGTAGAGTGTTCTGATTTTTCACCTTTAAGGCAGTTTAACAATATTTAATTTTTAATGACCTAGTTATTCTTTACTAAAATTTAATTTTATAGTTGGCTTTATACGTTTCTCAAACTGTTATATTAATAGCAGGCTGATGTTTATGTTTTAATTTTTCAGCTTTGACAAAATTGTTTACAACATCTTTAACAATTTTTAACAAATATTACTACTGACGAAGATAACTGTAAGTGTTATCGAAACGTTTAGATTGTATAATTTAAAATACACCATTAAAAACCCCAAAAAAGATAAGTATGTTATTATGAGTGTTAATAGTGAAAGTTTACATTTTCATATTATTTAAAAAATGTAAAGTTGGTTTAGACAAGATTTTTTGACGTTTTTGATAAATCGTTTGACACTTCTCTCACTTACTCCCCAAAATAATTATTACATCGATTATGGGAAGGTGTATTGGACTGATTGAGTCAGGTGTCTCGCGTAGAGAACTCAGTAGACGTTTGGGTGTGTCAAGGTTGTCCGTAAATAGGGCTTGGAAAAGATATCTGGAAAACAATACACCAAATTACACACAAGGCGGAGGGCGACAGCGTTGCACAACTCCTGCAATGGATAGATTTTTGAGAAGAACTGTTCTGCAAAACCGACATTTAAATTCCACGCAGGTAAAACAAATTTTTCTTGAATCAAGAGGAGTTAATGTTTCCAATGCCACTATAATAAATAAGGAGGTAAATTTATCCTCGAAACGCCCCGCTCGACATCCAAAATGGACTGCGTCACATAAAAGAAACCGTCTACAATTTGTCTGTGACCACCAACACTGGAACGATGTCGACTGGTCAAACTGTCTATTTACAGATGAATCGCGTTTTTACTTACATCCAGACAGTAACGTAAAAACGTGTGGAGACGGCAGAATGAGAGGTATGACCAGAATTGCACCGTAGAACACGTTCCTTTTGATGGACACTCTGTAATGGTTTGGGGAGGCATAGCACTAGGCAACCTGAAAACCGAATCGGCCATGTTTACTAACTCAACGGTGAATGCTCGAAATGATCTAAATTTGATACTGGAACCAATCGTTCTGCCACATGCACAGGCTCAGGGCCCAGCATTTGTTTATATGGACGACAATGCCAGGCCTCGCCGCGCTGTTATTGTTAATAATTTCTTTGAGGAGCGTGGTATTACACGAATGGTATGACATGCATTGCTTCAAGACTTCAATTCTATAGAGCATGTGTGGGATGCTCTTCAAAGACGAATTTCAAGTCACCCTCATGCTCCTATAGTGTCAACGACTTGATTATCGCTCTGTAGGAAGAGTGGGACGCTCTACCAGACGACTTAATCGGCAGGATTATAAGGAGCATGCCCAGACAATGTAATGAAGTAATAAGGACTCAAGGGAGAGCTACTCATAATAATAATAATAATTCTTAATCATAGCTTAAGATTAGATAATTGATGTCATGATTGTGTTTTAGATGTTTTATGGTTCCAGTATCAATCTGTCTTGATCTATAAAAGATAGAGCTAAAATTCAAAAACTGGTATGATGATGACAAATATAGGTTGCTATTATACCATAGAGTAAAAATACAAGGTGTTCAATAATGCCGAGACACTCCACTGAAAAAAGTTAAAAAAAAAACCTGCTCACGTATATCACCCTGTAGAGGCAGCGCATGTAGAAAATGAAAGTATTTTTAAACTGACATTTGAATCTGAATAATTTTGAAAAAATAAGTCAAAAATCGCTAAAATCCATCAATAAATAAAAAAAGATACGGCGATTTTTAGGGTGGCTCACTTCAAATTCGGGTCTGTATAGTTCCTTTGGAAAGCATTATAATAATGTTATAGCACATTAAAAGATGTTTATAATTAGTATAATATGTAATTGTGAATTAAATTAAGAAAACAATTATTAATTATGTTATAACGGTAAGCAATAATAATTAATACGTTTTCACCGCCTTGTCATTATTAAAATGTTGAATAAGTGGAGTTAGGTTACTTCTAGTTCATTATTTTTATTGGCTGTAGACAAAAATTGAGTTTAAAAATCTGTATAAATTCTAAAAGTTCCTTTCTAGTTAAATAAAGTATTAACCTATATTTAAGAATTTAAGAATAATAGTTTACATTAGAAAAAGTGTTACTACTACAGCTCTTCAGTTGTATTTCACAATTAAGATTGTCACCGGGTGTTAAAAGTTTTGTTAGATATTAGGAACCCTTAAGTTTAGTATTAAAGCATGTTAGTTGACATTATATTAATAAGATTTGAGAGTCACTGGTTTAATGAAATGAATGGGAATATTGAAATCTTAGCAGAGAGTAAGTTAAATTAGACGATTTTCATTTAATGTAGCAGTTATTATTTTAAAACTTCAGGTGCATGAGATTTACAGATGAAACGTTTTCATGAGTTAGCTTGTAATGGAAAGAGGTAAATGTGAATTTTAATGTATTTGTGTGTATATGGCTATTTTTGTGACGATGTGAAAACTGTTACCACGGTTTGATATCGTTTTTTAGTCTGAACATCATTTGGATCAGTTTAGCACGTGTGAAGCGCACGTACCTTTTCAGTGTTTAATAGACGCCATTGAATGTAATGTTTAGTGGTTTTAATGGCAATCTGTAAGAGTGCAGCTGTCGTAAGTTAAAGACGTATGGTATCAGGGCCGGCCCTAGACATTTTGGCGCTCCGGGCAAAACTTGAATTTGGCGCCCCCTCTCCGTTTATTAAAGTAAATCGCATGCTCCCATAACATAAAGTCAAGAAAACGTTGAAAAAATTAAATAAAAAAACATTTTATTGAAAACTCGATCATTAGGTAACAGGTATGTAACAGATAAGCAATTTACCACTAAGGTAAAATAAAATAACAAAAATTAAAATGAACTAATGCTTACTAATATCCTATAATATAAATGAATGCTAACTAACCAAAGTATTTAGAATGCCTTTTTCTAACTTTTCTTTCGGCAAACTCACGAACCAGTGATTTCAAGTCTAATTTGTCACTAATTTGGTGTTCTATAGCTATCATTGCCAATCCATTGAGACGATTTTGCGTCTGCATCGTTCTGAGATAATTTTTATTATTTTAGTTTTGAAAAGCTTCTTTCCCTGAAGCCACAGTGACTGGCAATGTAAGTAGGATTCTTAATGCTATACTGAGGTTTGGTGCAAGTTTAAGTGTAGCGATAAACTTGAGGACTTCAACAGGGGTTTCCTTTTTTGTTAATAATGACGAAACAATGCTTATTTCATCGGCCAGTTCCAGGGCGTTAAGATCGCTTGAATTTCCATCAGTTAAAACTACTTCCAAATCTTTGCAATAAGCCAGTAGCTCATTTCTGCGCATGTCTTTTAAACCAAAAATATTATACAAAAGCTGAAATAATTACTGTGAGTATTTAGCAAATTATATCTGGTTTCAAGGCATTTATTGCTTGATCTACAGTGTGAAAGAAAAGTTCTATTTTATATTTTTGTTTGAGGTCTTGAACGGGTTCATCCGGGCCCTCATACAAAACGTTTCGTGTTTTGTTTCTGATACGATGACGTGGTGTGGTGGCTTCGAAATTAGCTTCCACGTCCACCTCTGAAGCAAGCTCGGTTGCTTCTAAAATGATGCTTTCAAAAGCTTCATCTGATCTCAGATTTTCAAAGAAGAGTTTACAGTTGTTAAGCGTATCAATAGCTTGTGATATATCAAAATGTACGGTTTGCAAAAGTTTGCTGATGGGATTAATGCGACTCAAAATTTTGTACCAAATCACAATAGAGCATATAAATTTGAACTGCTTCAAATTATTTAATAATCCGCTAGCCTCGTCTCTAATCATATTATCGATTTCTGGATCTTCATAAATACTGTACAAAGCATCGTAAATTGGTCCAATTTGAAATCGCAGAGCTTTTAATGAGTCTACTCGACTTTCCCATCGCGTATCACTTAATGGTTTTAGGGTATAACTATCAATATATTTAAGTAATATTGCCCAACGAAAAGTTGACGAAGCAAAAATGTATATAACTTTTGAACAATATTGAAGAAGTTTGCAGCCTCAAACGAGGATTTTGCCATATCGTTTACAACCAAGTTTAGCGAATGACTGCTGCATGGAACATAAAATGCTCTGGGGTTTATATTTCTGATTCTTGTTTGTACTCGATTTTTCTCCTCTCATATTGGAACCATTGTCGTACCCTTGACCGCGCATGTTCTCTACTTTAAGCTCATTTTCTCTAGCTCTTCTACTAAAACCTCCGATAATTCCGCAGCTTTTGATCTCTCAATGGGTAGAAAACCCAAAAGTTTTCATTGATTATCACTTGAACTTCAGACTCTGATTCTTCTATGGAAACATATCTTGCCATAAATGTCATCTGTTCGACTTTACTTGCATCGGGAGTACAGTCGAGAATCACAGAATAATACTTGGCCTTTTGAACTTGTTCAATGATGTGGCGCTTTATATTGTCATGCAACAAATCAATTATTTCATTTTGTATAGTTTTTCCTAGATATGTAGCTTTGATTTCTTCTTTATTAAGAACCCTGCGAACGTGTTCCTCCATTTTTGGATCAAACTCAGCCAATAACTGAATGAACTTCAAAAGTTTCCATTATTGTGTTCATAGAGTTTATCTGTTGTTCCTCGAAAAGCTAGAGATCTCTCACCTAGCATTCTAACGACTGATATAATGCGTAAAAGAACTTCGGACCAGTGATTTATCTCAGAATCAATGAGCCTCTGAGAAACTGCATCTATTGTTTTACCCATTTTCAACCGTTGCTTTAATTCAAGCCATGATTTTAAACAATCAATATGCGTTTTACCATTTTCATGATGTGCTAAAGAGTCTCCTAAATGCTTCCAGTCTTTAAATCCTCGATGGCCAAGAGCGCTAGTGCTAGATGGGGCAGCAAAAGTCGACATGGAAAACAATACAAGACGTTTTGAAATAAGGAATATACCATCCATTCTCTTAAAACTTGTTCTCCATTTTTAAGTGCTTTCTTGTAATATTTTGGTGAGAATCTTCTATGTTGATCATCATAAGGAAAATCAAAATTATACAAAGGTGCAGCTGGACCACGTTTAACCAAAAACTCTATCTGCTTCGCGCATGATTTCGGGCCATAATCCTGGGTCAGAAGAGATAATTGGGACTGTAGTCTCTTCTAAATGTTTTCTGAGGTCTCCACAACTTGCAGTTTTTATTTTTGGAACTGCACGGAACTGCATCACTACTCAACAAATTCGTTTGAGGTGAATTAACTAGCTCAGCAATGCTGACGTTTGCGTCAAAGGGGATTCATATCGGGAAAGTCAGTATCCAGGTGCATGTGCTGGGCGTTGTTTAAATGTTGATCGGTAGTGGGAGCGTTGAGACTACCCTCTTTCAAAAAGTTCTGCAGGGCACCTGACTGTTTTTGAAGCTGTGTTTAAAAAATGATGAAGTTCTGTGAAAACCGCACATCGATACCATTTATCGTTTTCGAGTTATAAGCAGTTAAAATGTGTCAGTTTATAGATGGACACCCTGTATAATAAATTGGAATTTGGTATACATTTTAGGCAAGGCAACTAAAACTCAATATTAAGAGCAATTTAACCGATGACAATACCCACAGGGTGATGCCCCCTTGCTTACTGCAACGCTTCTAACCCCTAATAATTCGAAAAATAAAATCCTAATTCAATTTAGAAACTTTTATGTTTCCAGTGTTATTTAGGACAAATGTGCGGTTTTGAGACACATTTAACAGTATACCTATAGAAAATTAAAATAATAGTAGAAAAACAGCGTAAAATGACCATGTTTTTGAACAGTTTTCAGCATTTATCTCGAAAACGGTACATTTGTCGTAAATAAAACCATAGACATAAAAGTTTCTAAATTGAATGAAGATTGAAAATTTTCCCAAAAATGTATCACCCTGGGACTACTAATTCTAGTACTACTTGTACGCGATTTTTGAAAATGAAAATTAAAAACTTACCTTCACAAAAGACAAACGCACTCACACTGGACAATTTGCAATTGCACAAGCACTTTTTAAAACTTTTGTATAATAATAAAAAAAACTATTTTATTTCGCACCGGCCGAAGTCTAGTAGCAAATAACGCATTGTTTTAAGTCAACTTCCTTATATATGCAGTTAAAAACTCCTGTGACATCTTGTTTCGGTTGGTTTCAAAATTGGTACAGACTTGTAGATTCCTGTATTGTAAGTGTTGCCAATGCCAGAGCAGGGACCGAAAACTTGTAAATTCTTGAAAAGCGATAGTTGAGTGGTTTGGTCATGATGAATTGAACTCAACTAGATTTTGTCTTAATGCTTAAATACATATATTAAATTTATAATGTGCTTAGAAATAAAATGATGATTGATAAAAGTAATAACTTTTATTTTTACGTTTTAGTGCATTTTAAAAAGCTTGTAACTTATTTCTTTTATCAATTTATTTCGTTTGTTTATCTCGGTACGTGCCACGTTACAAAAACTAACACCTGCACGTTCCTTTTTAGTACTCGAAATCGATAACAAATTCCTATTTATAAAAGGTAAAATTAAATCTGCATCGAAACCGAATTGAAATTAATTCATCCAAAATTATGAAAATAAGGAGTTTAGCGTAATTAAGAACGGTTCTTAAATTTAAAAGTTTGGAGGTGAATACACGTAATACCTTTATAATCTGTTTAATTTATGTACGTGTTTTATTACAAAAACATGCATCTGCACTTTTAGAATAAAACATACCTCGTTCTTCCACATCCACGGTTTACCTTACGCTTACGTTAAGATTAAATGCGTTCTCTATAGTTAAATATTTCGTTCACTTTTTATTTAATTAGTGACGGATAAAAGCCATTTTAAAGTTGTTTCGATTGCTCGCGAAGCGAGCCTAGGCGCCGCTAGACGCCCGACCCTAACGAAGTTAGGACAAGGAAGGCAACGCCTTCCTTGATGATTTAGCGCCCCTAGAGCTTTGCGCTCCGGGCGGCCGCCCGATCGCCCTGCCCTGGGGCCGGCCCTGATGGTATGCCAAGATACACCGCCTTGTTTGTGGCTGTGAGTCAAGCAAAACCTAGGACAGGTTTCCCTACATTCACCCAGGCTGTCTTAATAAAGTGTTTATGAATTCACATAAAGTTTTGAACACATGTCCGCAGAAGACTGATATAAACAATGGAGAATTTCGTGAATAGTTTTTTTAATAATATAGTGGGGTTAGTGTATTGTGTTTGAAGTACAGATCCAGGGCGCTTTTAAGTGAAGAAAAAAGACATTATGTTGAGACCAAAGAAAGTGTGTTGATGAGTTCCCCACTATCACCCATAGTGAGCAATATGTACATGGAAGATTTCGAAGATCAAACGATATCCGACTTCACGGAAAAACCAAGGATCTGACTTAGATACGTGGACGATACCTTCGTAGTTTGGCAACACGGCACGCATAAACAAATTGGATGATTCCTAGATCCTAGAGTCGGAACAAAAACTGCCAATCCTGAATGTACTTGTATACAGGAAGGGCAACACTTTCACAAGTGTATACAAGAAACCTACCCACACAAAAACGTGAAGTTAGGCGTGGAAAGATGCTTGTACAATAGAGCTGAAACGATATGCTCAAAACAAGAGGACCTGAAAAAATAAAAATAAAGTATCGCTAAGACACTTAAAGAAAATCTAACACCTAACCTAAACAGGGAAAGGATAATCGAAAAATAACCCAAATACACAGCGATAATACCATATAGGTTATACAGAGTACCTCAGACAGAATAAGAAGGATAGGCAGCAAATACAAGATACTTACTGCCTTCAAATCGAGAAGAACGCTCAGGGGGATACTAATTAAAACCAAACCACACGATGAAGACCAGAATTCCAAGAATTGTGTATACAACCTACCACGCGAATTGTACTCAATTTCCATTAAAATATCATCCTGATATTCTTCCATTACATCAGCATATCTTTCCGTTTCATTATTTTTAGGAATTACCGATCCTGTTTCCTAAATTCTTTGATGAAGAAGCGTAAATGATTTAGGAGCAGGATGTCTTCTACCTGGAAATTTATCTGCATATCTACGTGCTGCTACCCGAGCGTTTCACTGAATTTCGCCGTACACTAAATGCATATCGGCATATTCTTCGTTACTAAACGAAACCATTCTAACAATATTACTATATATATATATATATATATATATATATATATATATATATATATATATATATATATATATATATATATAACTGTTTGTATTTACGGCAATGTAACTAAACGATAAAAAATCTTTCACTTATCTGACACTTTAACCACAACTAGTATCTGTAGTACTGGTTATTTTGACGTTTACGCAATTGTTATTTTGTTTATTTTTCATAGCCATCTTTCATAATCGTAAATGAATTCGTTAGTTAATTTTATAAAAGTATGATTAACACTTGAAAAGTTCAAATCGATTTATTTCGAGAACAGTGCGTCAAAGCGACTCCAGACAAGAGTATCATTCTTTTATGAAAAAATTTTTTTAAAGGTAATTTACGTTAAATCGTTATAAAATCAGCTATAGAATCTGCAGTTTTCTTTTGTGAAAAGAGTTTGTGGACACCCTGTATAACCAGCGATGGCACTACTACTTGAGCGAAAAACTACTCGCGTACACGACTATTAAAGAACTCGATTATCCAAATGATCACTCCAGTATTGCTGTACTCATGTAGATAACGGATGAACCGCTTGGATGATTCAATTCTAACGGAACTCTCAATCGTAATTTGTATTTTGTGTTTCTGAAGTACGATTTTCACATATTTGATTAAAATGGAAAAAAAAATTACTTTTACAGAACTACTGAATCCTGACTCCTAAAGACTCTAAAAATTCACTAATTGGCACCTAATTTTTGTAATATTTTCTGGCCCCAAGACTCCCCTCCGCCATGTGGGGTTATTTTGTACCCCCGACCAGAATTAATATTATACGAAAAGAATCTAGTACTTTCAAATGTTATGACACTCGATATTTGATAATTAGATTTTATAGTAGGTTAAATAATACTAAACTATACTAAAATGGCTTCCAGAACACCCTCTGCATCAATTGAAGGTTATTAGCGCAAAATACAATAATTGAAGAACAAATTTAAAGAAGATTTAATCACATTACAATATCAATGTATCATTGTGAAAAATGTTATATACTAATGGTGAAACATTTAGTTCAAGTTCTAAAAAAAAACACTACGAAAAGTAGATTTACCAAATTAAAGATAATTGTCATAGTGAATTAGTTACGTGTATTCTGGTTACAGCCTATCACGGTAGAAAATGACAGGATAGGGTAGGTGTGAAAACGGGCAGGAGGAATGCAGTCCAAATTAATAGGTACGGGAGGGTGGGCCACAATGAAACAAAATTCACATTTTATTTTTTGCTGTCTAACTGAAACTACTCGGTTCCGCGGAACTGCAACCATAAGAATCTCCATATTTGTCCTCATCTATTTATGTAATAAACACCAAGTTACAATGTTCCATTATAAGAAATATTTAGTAATAATAAAATATGTGAAAGTGTTTCATTATGGCCACTATCCATGTGAGGTACAATGAAACAGATCGGAAGGTTTGAATTAATATGTATTTAACACTTTCTACATGACTGGTACATACATTTTATACATATTTTATGTAAAATACATGTCTACATATATGTTCCGTACTGATTCAGCGAATATGAAATGGTTCTCAGTTTTAAGTCCCTTCTCATAAAATAAATTGCTAAATTGCTGTTTTCTTCTTTCTTGATCGCTTCTCAGATATAATATATATTTTCACCTTGTTGTTGAGATTTCCCTTGAACTCGACACGCAAAAAATCTCTTAAATTGGGCTCACCCTCAAGATTCTTGAAGGCAGTCGCGTGAACTGAATCAAATTCCATGTCAACATCGGAATCGTTTTCCACTGGAGGGTCTTCAATTCCATTTTTAGATGAAGATGAATCATCACAACTATTCCTTTTCGCAGTCAGTTTTGTATTCTTTAGCGTTTTCTTATCTGTCGAGAGGCAGAACAACTTTTCGGGAGTATCAATGTTCTTTCTCACTGCCGCTTTTGGAAGACCTTTCAATTCAGTTGTTTTGGAATCGTTTTCAGCAACGCTTGTGGTTGGTGAGGAAACGATAATTTCTATAGGAAGTTTATGATCAGTTACATAGCTGCACTAGAAGTCATAATCGGTAAAAATGTTCCACTCGTATTGATAAATCCCAGTTCGTTTGAAACGCCACGTAAAATATTAGATGGCCTCATTGCCTTTTCATAAGCAATCCCAACACATGACCCAATTTCGTAAATTGTCATGGACTTTTGCAATGTTCAATGTTTCGATTTTCAAATGCGATTCTGTTCTTGTCCTTCGTGAATATCACACGATTGGCGTAATTTGGCGCTATTCGAATATTTGCCTTACATTTCTTGACATATGGAAATAATGTCACGTATTTAACGTCAAATTTAGCTGTTGCTGCTGAAAAATTGTAGTGAAATAGAAAACGAAAATTAGTCTTGAAAATACAGTGATTATATTATAACAATACACGCGGGCTACACACAACATTCTTTACAAAATTTTCACTTTCAAATTTTGATAAAAATAGTTACGATAGGTAGAAAATTTATACGTAAGCTTGTTATAGAGAATTACAGTATTGTGATAAAACACTAAAATTACCGATTTGATCGGTTTGTAACTCGATAAACGCTTCTCAAACGCACAGCAAAATTTTACAAGTGACCGCACCAAACGGATTTTTTGAGGTTATGCGTCAACGCGAAGAAATAGGGACCTGTAATATACCGCAAAACTCGAATGGAAAAAGCAATACAATCATAGATGGAACATCACACAGAAACCTGTATTATTATTTTTTGTTCGTTTGTTTAATTGTGCCACGCGTTTCACTGTGGATTATCTTCTGTTCAAAGCATGCCAGAAACACAACCAGCTTTACAATTTGAAATTTATAAACACAAAAATATATAGAGGTTTTTATTGCTCCAGCACATTCATTAATTGTAATGATACACAAAACAAATAATTCTTTAATTGGATACGTCTAGGCTTTTTTACTATGATTTTTCATAGACCTTCCATGTAATTCAATGTCTATTGCAACATTGTCTAGAGATACTGTGAGATCTTTAAATTTTACCCTACGAAGTTGTTCTGGAATATTATTTTCAGAATGGTTTTTTATTTAATTATATACCGAGCTGGTAGCGTAGTGGTGACACAACCTGCTTAGCATTCGGGAGGTAATGGGTTCGATTCCCGTTACCGTCTACCTTGTATGAGGTTTTTTCAGGGGGGTTTCCTCATACACATGTAGCGACATGGTCACTGCATATATGCACACCATGTGTGGCTGCTTAGGCGAATGCTGGGGTAGTATTTTCCCCCTCAGAATCCTAACTCCGTTCCTTCCGTTCCTATCCTGACCACACTTATCTTTAATCCCACCATTCATATATACGTAATGTATATATGTACGCTGAAAATCCGTGATTGTGGCTGAAGGAGCTAGGAAAGCTCGAGCAGCCCGCCGTCCCGTTTGGGGAGGGAATGAAATACGTAGTCTTTTCCTTTTGCTTTTCCTATTTAATTATAGACCGTTACTAGTATCAAATGTCATAATTTCGATTACTTTTGATAGCTCCTTAATAATATCATAATAATATCCAACAGGGCCGTAGTCAAGGGTGGGCAAAAGGGGCATTGCCCCCTAAAGTGTTATATTCCCCTCCATGCAAAATTGGTCAAATTAAAAATTGTAAGAATTCAATTTTGTAATGATTGCACAGATTCTCATAATAATGTTTCAGATTATGATTTCAGCATAAATTTACTTTCACGATGTATTTCTTAGAATGCTTGAAATACGAGAATGTGACTCTTGTTTACGGTCAGTTGTAAACTTAAACAACATACCGTCATGTTTCAATCCAAGCAAAGTACCACCCTCAACATCTCGGTGTTTTATGACCAAATACATTCTAATCACAAATGTCGTTCTTGTTCTTCGCGGTTTTTCATTCATCTAAAAACTAGTTTAAATATCCACTTTTTTTAAAAAATGCCAATCAATCTTGAAGGAACTACTTTCCACGTTTCTTGTTGGAATTTAAAAATATGTAAGGACAAATTGTTTGGTTCCTATAGGTTACTGAATGCATCACAAAGAGGGCAAAAGAAATTTCCTAGAAGACCATCTGAGCTACACCATTCTGAGAAATATCTAATAAAATTTTTTTTCTTGCCAAGATTGGCGTTTTATTGCATGCATAGGTACCCCATTCTAGATTACAGTTTTAGTTAGGCAGTGTGCCGCAGTATAGGATACAAATCAGTCGTCGCACTCCACAAAATTGTGTAACGGTTCTTGTCATTGCCGCATTTCAACTTCGGAAATAATGCACAGTGGCAACACGTGTCAAGTTGGCCAAACAGAGAATAAGTTCTGTGAACTCTTTCTAGAATTAGCATGTATGCAAATAAATGTACTCAACGAGTTTTAATTTCGATCCCAAGTTACAACAACGCGATGTGGTATGGAGCCGGCGCCCGGCATGAACCATGCCAAGTTTGCAAATCAAAAGCGCGCCACTCGAATCATGCCCAAAAATTCTACTTTTCTTATTACTAATAAACCTTCATATACTCACAAGGTCAACTAGAAATTTTTGGCAATTGGTCACTCGTCACTTGGCTAATTGTGTATATTCTATTATAGAATTTCTATAGAATATAAGCCCCCTCAAAAGTTATGTTGGCCCCGAGACATTATCCTGGCTACGGCACTGATATCCAAACCGGTCCACCATTATTAATTAATACATTGTTCATACTAGTAGAATTTACTTTAATGGTTTATTGAAAAGAACACAGTTTTAGAATCATAATCACTGCTCGTAATTGCTATTACGCAATTACATTGTAGCTGTGTAGAAAGTTATTAAAAGTAAGATTTCTCTTACGACACAAATTCACTTTCATTCATACATTACGTCAGTGAACTTAATTTAGGTAAATGGGTATTTTAAATAAAGGACGTCTTTAACATAGATTGAAAAAAGATGCAGCGTTTTTAATCGTACATAATTACAAGTAAACCTAAGCTGAAACAAACAGTGCCTAAGCCTAAGCTGAAACAAAAGTGTGTAAGATAATGTTTAAACTTTTATAATGACACTATTATGAATGTTTGTATGTATAAAGAATTTCACACCCTACGAACAAGATGTCAGTGTTAGTGTTACCAGGCTGACGATTTTTCCATTAAAAATACAGCCTTTTACAAATCATTCTAGCGGTGAAATTTATTATTTAGCGGTTGGCGGGAAGTCTAGCTTTTTTAAAAATGCAACTGGAAGAAATTAACAGATTTTTTTAGTACAAGTACAAGATAGTTTTAGTACATTATCAAGGGCAAAGGTATTATTTAAATTATAACATTACCATAGCGTACTCAGTAAGCTGTGACATTACCCATGTCGTGGTAATTTTATTATATCGAACAAATTATGCGTCTTTTATTACCGCTTCAAGCAAGTACAGTTATAGTGTATTGCAAATACGAGTAATACGGCACTATAACAGGTATTCATTCAGTGTATTTATCTAAGGCGGCGGGACTTTGATAAAGAGATTGCTTTGTGTCGGACCCGACAGTAATTGACATTATTATTGCGGGTATTATTGTTACATTACTTAATAAAAGTTGTACCCGCTTTATTAATATAGTAGTTTTATTGAGTTGAACAGTTTTTGACGATTTCTAGCGATTTTGAAACGTTGATTTAGCGAGACTGTTTCCTTTTCCAGGCAGGCAACACTGCAAAATATTACTTTTTAATATACATTTGATAAAAAAATAAGAGACGTGTTTATATCAGTTTAAACAGAATTCTAATGATTATAGATACATTCATCAATTAAATTTGTTTTCTTTATCTTACTTTGTGGAATCCTTTATACAGAGAAAGTATTAAGTAAAATAATATGTTCCGATAATAATTCATCAGATTTTATTGCTGGGTTTTTGATTAATATTAACAATTTACATAAAAAACATACAATTTACATTAAAGAAATAATGAATAGGGCCATTAGTTTTCTGGATTTCAACGCAAAAATTAATACACAAAAGTTTGAGATCTCCTCATTCAGAAAACCCACACATTCAGACATTACAATTCCAAACAACTCCTACCGTCATACAACACATTAGTTTCTTGCATATAAGCTGCTGGCCACTCGAACTTACACATAGTGATTTTTAGGCAAAATTTAAAGTTAAATATTTTCAATAGGAATGCAAATTTTTGAACGCGGCTTGCAAATTTTAAGAGCTAGTTTTTTTCGGATTAAGCTGCATGACGTATATTTATCGTAGGACTATAGGTATATTATATACGGGGTGATCAATGAAGTCATGCAAAAAATCAAAAAGTTTGTATGAGTGAAATTTCCGCAAAAAATTTGTTTGGTCGTTACAATATGGTTCGTTACTAAGGGAACATCAATATCTCTAGACGTTTTTGTCAGTTTTTGGATTAAGACCCTTACGCCTTGCACACACTACTCAACATAAAATTTGGGTAGCAAAATTTTTAAAATGCTATAACTTGACATTGCATTGACGGTTCTTGATGATTTTTGCGGATTTGGAATCCCTGTTTCACGTAGATTTTCTATGATCTAAGCATTTTATTTGAGGGTTGAAATTTACACATTATACCGAGTCGATAATAAACAAAAACGTAGGGTACGACGCCTTCTAAGGTTTGACATTATTTAAGTTTTGGTAAAAATAAATTCTCACCTCAAGTTGTTTTTATTTAATGTTCTTTTCACTGTTCTGTTCGAAACTCACACCCCACTTTGTTTTCTCAAAGAGTCATTCAGTTTTACAGAGTTCTTTGTCCACCCCCATGCTCATAATTATGATCGGGTGCAATTTCTACGCGACGCGTCAATTTCAAAGTAGGCATTGGAAAAAAAAATTTGTTGCTATGGAATTAAAAACTGTTAACATTATTTTAGAAATAATCTGACAGATTTCAATGTTATAATTTTGTAAATTTTAATTAATATGAGGTGTTTAAGCACGGCAGAAAGGAAAAATTGCATTCGACTTCTCAACGAAGGAATGTCAAAAGAGCAAATTGCGCACATTTACAATGTTAGCCGAAAGACAATTTATAATTTGAACCGTCGCGTCGAAACTACTGGTGATTATAATTATGGGCATGGGGGTGGACATACAAAAAAAAATTTTATGTTGAGTAGTGTGTGCAAGGCCTAAGGACCTTAATCCAAAAAATGGCAAAATTGCAACAACCAAAAAATTTTTTTGCGGAAATTTCACTCATACAAACTTTTTGATTTTTTGCATGACTTCATTGATCACCCCGTATATAATAAACCTATGGTCCTACGATAAATATACGTCATGCAGCTTAATCCGAAAAAAAACTAGCTCTTAAAATTTGCAAGCCGCGTTCAAAAATTTGCATTCCTATTGAAAATATTTAATTTTAAATTTTGCCTAAAAATCACTATGTGTAAGTTCGAGTGGCCAGCAGTTTAGATCATTAGAACATACACCATAAATAAATAAATGTATTCAGGAAAATTCAACATGAAACTTCTATAGGTAAGTGAAATAGATGAAAGGAAGACAGCAGTGGAAGGAAAAAAATAATATATGGACAAAACTAAATGAATTCATAGTGGAAACTCGTAGTTATAAATAAAAATGAGAACATGGTGTAAGCATTGATAAGGAACTAAACAAGGAAAAAAAGGGATTGACCGAACAGAAGACGAAACAGGGACTAAGAAATAATATTGGCGAAAGTTAGTAACTGGAGTTAATATGCATTATCTGTTCCAACTGGATTTTGGATTTGGTTTTTTCAAATTTTCCAATCATGAAGTTGCATTTTAAAAAGTTTTTACGCCTTTAGCGAGGTTCCCTTTAGTGCCCAGATATTGAAACATTTTAAAGTTTTTGTTTTTCTGTTGATATAATTGCTAATGGGTTTAGAAAGCTCTGTAATTTTTTTAACAATTTTTGTTTTAAGTTTAAAACAAATTCATAATTCCTGACGGTACTTTCCAGTCCTGTAAAAAAACGGAACTGATATAGTTAATAAAATTGTCGAATATACATAAATATTATAAAAACTTACTCAATATAAACTTCTACACCTCTGTAAGTCAAAAAACAACAGCAAAACGCAAAAAAACAACAGTAATTGAATGATATCAAAGTGGGTGGCAACCTTAGCATGTGCTCCGTGAGACCGTGAGACGTCAACATTCAACTGACATTGAAAACGTCTAATGTACGACTGGGGAACGAATCTTTACCTAGGATTGGCCCAGAGGTGAGACTCGAATGTACCGTCGGGCGGGAGAAGCTATGTTTGTATTTAATACAATTTTATATTAGATTAAAATTAGTGGTACTTGAGTGCATGTTGCATGTTAAACGTATTCTGGAAATGGGCAGAATAAAAAGTAAAAATATCGTTCTCGAGCGGAGCCTTTGCTTTCATGAATACTAACAAATGTTCAAATGGGCAACAGCGCAACAAAAGTGTACAGGGATATTCATTATAAATTACCCAATGGATATTTTTGTTATTATAGCAGATAGATGTACACATTAAATGTAAAAGTTGTAGGATGGACAGTAAATCATCTTAATTTATCACGAAAAACATAGTGGCCTACTATAGCTAAGGGGTATAAAAAATAATTCAATTTTTTTTTAATAGAACACCCTGTATTTTATTTTACCTTCGTAAAGCCCATATTTTTCTGAATTAAAAAATATACTACATGACACCCCCACGTTTAATCGTTGTTGAGTTTTACACCTATATTTTGAACATTTTTTGAGTTATAAGTTATAACACATCGAAAATCATACACTAGATATCACTGATTGTTTATTATTGTTAAGTAGTCTATATAACAAAGATTTATTTAACAAATTTAACAAAAACAAAAAATAATTACTAATCACAGCAAATGTTCGAAATGCCCTCCGTTATTCTCTATGCATAAGAGATAGCGTCTTCTTAAATTACGAATTGCAACGGAAATAGTTTAATTATTTAGGTTAATTAAATTCTTCACGGACTCTATCTTGGATCATTTGAATATTATGGTTATTATCATTATTAATAATATCTTTTAAAAATCCCCAAACAAATGAATCCATAACAGTCAAGTCAGTGCTATGCTATTAGGGGAACAATCGCAAACGTACCGTTATTTCCTATCCAGACTTCAAATACATTGTTTAAATGTTCCCTCACTTCTTTAACGTTATGCGGGGGTGCCCCATCCAGCATCCAAATCAAATCACTCAGTTCTTCTTCTGTAAACATCTCCATAAGCATATTTTCTATTAGGGGAATCAAATTTTCAATATAGGTGGGTCCTTTTAAATTGTAATCATAAAATATTGGCCCAACAATTTTATTTAAGAAAATCCCACACCAAATGTTGATTGATTTTCTCCCAGATTTTTTTATTGGTTTAAAAAGTTTTTTTCGATTTTGTTTATTTTCCCATGAATTTTTGTTTCTTCTATTAAATACTCCGGCGGTCGAAAATGAGGACTCATCAGACCATAGAATTTTATTAAAATATTCGGGATCCTCATTTAAGGTATGTATCATTTGTCGGCAAAAGTCTAGTCTTTTTAATTTGTGAGCTTCCGTTAAAAATTGTACGGGACGTATTTTATAAGGTTTGTAACCGTTTCTTTTCAACGTACGTTGAATTTTGCTGTAGCTCTTTCTCAATAAAACCGCTGCGTTTTTTAAATTACTTTCACTGTTTTCTAAAAAGAATATTATCTTACAATAATGGTTATTATCGAAAAAAATTTGTTTGACTTACCCTCGAAATGTAGCAGAACATCGAGCTGTTCATCTTCATTTACCATTGTAAGGTTGCGTTGACGCACCCTGTATGTAGGATGTTATAATGACGTGTATTACGTGTTTTGAGAACGGATGTATTGAGTTTGAACGAAAAAAAACATTTTGTGTATATGCATAATGTATGTGGGTGAGTGATACGCTACTGGAAATTTAGGAGAAATATTATTCAGTATGTAGATACGTGTATTTGAATGTTATAGAAACATCGGTGTTGGAATAAATAGATTCTGATGAATGTAAATGTGAAAAGAAATTTGTCGATGGGACGATAATGGTTGCTACTGTTGAGCTACTTGATAAGAAATGGAATGTTGGAAGATAGAGGAGTAATCTTTGCCAGAAGATGTGAATGTATAAGTGTAGAATGTTTTAGAAAATATGTAGAGAAAGATTTGGTATGTTTAAGTGTTAATTTCAGAAAGTTTTCGTAATGTAGTGCAATAAGTTTTGAGAATACGTGTATGTATATGGGATTTGAGACCTTAGACGGTACTTATTTTTGCAAATGTTGCGGAAGAAGGACGAGCGCATGTGGGAGATAAACGTTGAAAGTTGTGTAATGGTCCAGAGTGGCCACTGAATGAATGTGATGGCGAGAAATGGTTTCTCCATGAAGTAATTGAAAGACTTGCAGGTAAAAACAAACATGGCGATGTATTGTAGTTATGAGCGTGGTTGTACAGATGGTAGCGTCTGTCGGCACTAAGAAAGTTTGAATGAATACCATTGGAGAATATAGCAAGGAAGTCGGACATGTTTAAAGATGGATGGCTTAAGGTATAAATAGGAAAGTCAGAGATTGACGTGAGCAAGTTAGCTTTTAGCTTTTGGCTTTTGGTGAGAGCTCGGTGAGAGACGCGCGCGAGGTGATGTGTGAAATTAGAATGGGTTGAGTTGGAGTTATATTTGTGAATAATATTGAAGGCAGTCATTGTTTAACCAACTGCGTAACCCGAAAGGGGATGAATCGTATAAGACATTCATAAATAAAACAATTAATTAAATTGAGATCGAAGATAAAATCAGTTTGTTTATTTTCAAGAAAGTAAAAAGTGCGTAAGCAGATTTATAAAAGATAACAGTTATTACGTTAAAGTGTTGATGTGCGGCGCGTGAGCTTATACCGATCTTTAGTATAAATTATTTATGGAACCACCTTTAAGTAAACGAAATTTTCGTTATAAATTGAGCCAATGTTAAGGTAATTTTATATGACATTAAAAGTTTATTTGTGTTAAGGAAGGGCTTAATTGTCCTAAAAGTTGCGAGAAACTTTTAAGAGGCAACCAAATGTATATAGATTATTACGGTTTATTGGAGTAATAACCTCGCATAGTTGGACTAATCGCAAAAAACAAACCGTTCCTAGATTGTAAGGCATTATATGTTTATGGCAAAAAGAAGAGAATCAAAAAGCATCATAGATTGTATGGTAAGAAGTGAAGTAGAAAACAATCTCAATAAGAACTGGAAACAAACTGATAATAAAGAGCTACGATGCAAAAGTTCAGAACATAATAGAACAGTTAAATATAACAAAAGAGCAAAAAAAGAAAGTTAAAGATCCAAACACAATGAGCAAATATTTATATTTGACCGGTCGTATCTTGGTAATAGCTTATCACAGAGCTTTGAGAAAGAAACTCATAATAAAACTGCACATTAGAAGAAGAAATCATTTTAAATTCGAAAATATAAACTTTTATCAGACATAACTAAAATGCCTAACTTTTGAGTAATTAAATCGTGCATGTTCTTTATTTATTTTTTATATAAATTTAAACCTTCCGGTAACAATTACAGTTATCGTCCTCAGTTAATGGTAATATACTTAAGAAGTCACAATCGTTCTACGGTATATTATGAAGGAACTATAGATTTTCTACGTTACAACCTCTAATGGCCGCCTCAACTGTTGTATGGCGATCCTCATCATAATTTTTCTGGCATTCTTTCTTTTGATAGGTTCTGTTTCAACAACTATTCCTCCACATACTGCTAATTTCAACGCTGAACATATTTCACGTGAATTAACAGTTCATAATCGTATTACTGCATTACAACACAAAATTCGGCAAATTCCGTAATTACTAGTCAAATTCATAATGTATTTCACAAATTCACTCAAATAGCTCCCAAAAATTGCTTAAACTGAGAATTATTATAACACTACTTTCTCATTTTTTTAAAATGCAAATGGCACTTTCTGATTTTCATATCACCTACCCTTAATAACATATACTTCATTAACAAATAACACCATCAGAAATTCATGTATTTGGAGTGAATATTTCTAGCGCCATATTTAATATATATATTTCATTCAAGACAAAATTACTAGATAACTAATTTCTACATTATTTTGATATTAAAAACACTCGCATGAACGCACACACATACACGTACAGGTACACGTACACGTAGACGTATGCGTACACATTCACGCACATGCAGACGAACACCAATACGTACACTATAGGTACCCGTACATATTCAAGGACATGTACACGTACAAGTACACGAACATGTCCACTTACACGTACACGTACACGTACACCACACGTACACGTACACGTACATGTACACGAACACGTGCACATACAGGTACACGTACACTACACGAACGCGTACACATTCATGGACACGTACATGTACAAGTACACGAACACATACACCTGAAGGCTTAATAAGTTTACAAGTGTTTTCGGTAGTAATACTACAAGCACTTCTGATCTACTTTGATGCGGCGTTCCCCGAATCGTAAGGCCAAACTAGTGTGGTCCCTAATTGTTCAGTTGGTGCACAAATTAAACAAAGTAGGTGCTGAGATCGTCTTCAGTTCTGTGATATTAACGCTCATCCACTGTACAACACTCTAAGTGTTAGTGTGACACAAGTCCTTATGTTGTTTCGTGAAATCCCCAAACTGCCCCACAAATTAAATACTTGCACCATATTATTCGGCTTTACCTATTCCTGGCAATTTACTGGACAATTATCTTTTTTTTTGTTGTTGTCATCAATTTTCGGACAACCAATTTGCTAGAAGATGGATTGATTGTTCCACAGATCTTGCTCTCTCAGATTTATTTCTATAGGGGCATTTGAAATCAAAAGTTTACATAACATAACCTATATTCCTTGAACATTGGCGCTAAAAATTCTTCATGAACGCCGTTAATTGACAACTGATGTATTCCAAAATATTTGTCAAGAGTTTGCAAATTGGTTTAGTACTGTTTGGAGGAGTGATTTTAAACTATGCATTTAACAAATTTAATTTTTTTCTTGAAACAATCACACGATCTTAATAATGTAAATAGTGAAATATATGGATAAACCTAAAAATCAGGGAAAAATTAGGAGTAGCAAACCAAAAGGTTGAGTATAATAAAAGTAAAATCTTTTGCTGTTAGGGTTTGTAGGTAGTGGACCGCGAAAATTTTATTATTGTAATAAACGTTTGTCAAATCGCCATTGTTACCACGATAGAAAAGATAATTAGTGGATTTTTAATACTTGATAATACGTCGTATTTTACTAATGTTTTCAAAATATTTTTATTTATATATTTTTATCTAAGGAATGTAGGATTGTTTGTAACTAATATGTATGTAAACACATGTTAAGAGGTGAGGGGCAGGTGCGCGCTTAAAAATGCTTTACTGAAGGGGCGTAACAGATCATTGGAATTTTTCTTATGCGCGCTCTTGATGTCAAAATGTCATTGGTCTAATGATTAATTGTGGCGAGACGGGCTACGATGAAAAGATATCTTTGTTACTGGGAAACTCGAGACCCGTAAATATAACGTTGTTACAGGCGAATGCATATTTTTAAAATTAAGATGTCATGCAATAATTATTATGAAACTATTCCAACATAAGTTAGTGTTTCTTGTTTTTTTTTTTTTGAAAGACGGTGGTGGTTTTTTGGGAGTAGATATAGTTATGTTTGGATCAGGAGGGAGGGCAGTTACAGCGAGCTATTCAATCGAGCCAGACCGATTTTTGGGTTAATTAAATCCCTTCATTGTAAACGGTTTCTCTTTAAAAATAATTCTTGCATGTACATCTTTCTTTTGAATTTGCCAACACTAAGTTGTCTTTTTTTTCGGAGTTAAACCGCGTCTATTAACGATTTGTGCCTGTGATCAATTAAGAGAATATTTATTTTAGTGTAAGTATGTATTTTTATATAACTGAAAGCTCGCAGCAAATAGTTTTACCAGTCTAGATAACATTAAATACCAAACATTGTCTTGCAAAGGTATCTTATTCGTACGCGGACTCGTTAAGATGAAATATGCTAAAATAAAAGGACAGTACAGAGCCCTCCCCCGCGGGTATTTGTACGAATTAGCATTGTTGGTTGTTGATTATATGTATAATTGTGTTAAGGTGGCTGGTGAATGGGTATAACATGCCGCGGGTTATTAATTGTAAAAGGCAATTGCCCGTTGGTACACACTCCCAAGCCAGACCATTAAACACCTCGAATTTTATTTTTATTGTTTTTATTTGTTGTATAGGTGAATGTGTAACGGGAGAGAGAGAGGCACGGTATCTTTCTAACGCACTCAAACTTATACATCGGTCACGATGTCAGTGATCTATTTATAACGTACCCTTGTAAGGCTTTGTTTTAATGAGTTTTTATTTCAGTTTGTTGAAGTTGAATTATTTGCCTGCGAGCTGATTTCTCTCTTGTATGTGCTTTATCACAATGTGACTTATGTATTTTGTGGTTTTTATTATGATTTTTATTTTGATTATTTATGACCCAATTGTGAGTGTGACTATGTTTTTTTTTATCACTGTGTTTCTGTGTAACTAAACTGATTTTTATTCGTTTTCTCTTAATGTTATAATTTTGAACTCACTTTAACCTGATTTAATGGTGTTTTGTTATATTTAACCCTTTCATTGTTTTTTTGTGTTATTTGATTTATTAATGTACTTGTGCAATTGCTTATTTAGGAATAAAGTGGGTTTTATTGGTGGTTCTTTCCCACAATAGTAGATTAACGGGCTGAACCACCGGTGCGCTAAGTTCGTTGATTTTAATTTGAATAGTTTCATTTTTTTTACCTGCCCGCATAATGCAACACGTACCTCAACCAGACTATCTCATTTAGATAGCATAACGTACCTAACACTAGACGGCCACTTCGTTTGATCAGTTTTGAGGTTTTCGAGTAATTAAATATCGGATTTGTAAATAAATGCTAATGTTTTAATTATTGTCCGGAAAGTCAAAGTAAGGCAGGCAATTAATTTGAGTAATAGTGACATTATTGTCAGTCAAGTCAAGATAAATCACTTAGCGATTGTTTGGTTCTTGAATTTGCATTATTTCAAATAAATTAAAATTACTCTTTCCAAGATAGGGTACCTGGGGGACGTTACAGATTACTAAATCCTTTTGTTTGTTTCATACTCCTAATTTGTCCCTCATAACGATCACTAAATTAGAGTACGGAAGTAGAGTCCGCTTCCGAAACGTCACGCTATAAAGCAAAAGCTGTGGAAATAGACTGATCAACTCAACTGAAAATTTAGATAATCGAAAAGTATACAGGACGATTTTATTAATCATTATCCTGCAATAAACAATTTTTAATTGTAATCTAGTCTTTCAGGTTATGTTAATGAATCCGATAACACTTGTAAGAGGTTAACCCCCAAGAATAGAAGATTGTACATGATCAAGCATAATCTTGTACAGAAAATTAGAGAACCAACTTCTAATTTTAAATAAGCTGGTATAGTTTTAAAAAACAAAAATTGTTCTCTACTACTCTACTATTTTGAAGATATTTTCCCATGATGGATCATATCGAGAAACGCCTTATATAGCGAGTGTTCCAGTATGGTCGACCAGCAGTCGTATCTGGATAACAGATTATTGCAGAGCTTAGGAAAAAATCATAAACAAACTACGTTCGTAGGATGGCTGCTAGGGTGCGTAAGAGGTAAACTAAGTTTGTAACTTCTTATGAAAAAAAATAAATTGCTTCAGTTTGTTTTAACCAACAGTCTCGTTTCTCCATCATTAATTACCCTATAAACTACTCTTCTGTACTTCACATAGTGGTCGATAGAGGGTACTTTTTAAAAATTCATGATCTGTGCGATTTTTCTCGAAATTTTTTAATGGAACCGTAGTATATTTCTGACATTGGCAAAAAGAAGATTAACGCTAGATAATTTGGTGAAAATCACAAATCTCTATCGTTTTTCAAACTAAAGTTATTCACAAAAGACAAGTACACCGTTGAAATCTGTGTAAAAATTCTATCGATATCAATTTTTACTCTCGATTATTTAAAAGCTATCGAAAAGATAGCTTTTAAATAATCGAGATACACGAAAATTGAAAAAAAAATCAATGTCCACTATATAGAGCGAATTGGGCGCAAGAATGGCATCGAATTGTGTTTAGTGAGTCCCGATTTTTCTTGTGGGCCCACGATGGTCGTAGGAGGGTGAGACGGATGCGTGGAGAACGTAAAAATCCAACATTTTTTGTGGAACGCAACACAGCCCTCACACAAGGAGTGATGATATGGGTTGCAATATGTTTCGGTAGCAGATCATCATTGGTCTTCATTGATGGCAACTTAAACGCCGCTGGTTATATTGCCAATGTGCTAGAACCCGTTGCACTTCCATATCTTCAGAGGTTGGAAAATCCCATTTTACAACAGTATAATGCGCGCCCTCATACGGAAAGTGCTACAACACGTTTTTTGGAAGAAGCTAACATTGCCGTCCTCCCATGGCCTGCTCGGTCGTCTGATTTGTCGCCCATTGAACATGTTTGGGATGAGGTCGGTAGGCGACTGGGTAATTTACCACACCCTTCAGGTAACTGACACGATCTCCAGCTACGGATTTAAGAAGCTTGGGTTGATATACCACAGGCAGCTATAGATCACTTGATTGATAGCATACCACGCCGTCTAAATGAGTGCATTACAAATCGTGGCGGAGCAACTCATTATTGAAAAAAACATTTTTAGTTTTTGTTCTTTTGTTTTCAAATTTTAATCGTTTGTTCTAATGAACGACATCGTTGACGAAAATTTCAATAAAATTGTTCAATAAATTCTAGGTGTTGCAATTTTTATGGAAGTCAGTATAAGTAATACGTACCAGTGTTAGATTAGAAAGGTGTGTCAAATTAAAAAATGGACCGCATTTTTAAGATTTGTTTTCGTCGTTTGTGCCGGTTGCCGTTTGCTGTCATTGTTTTCTAATTTACTATTGTTTTAATTTACATCGGTAAATAAATTCTAAACTGTCGCAATTGTTTGCAAAATAACTTTTTCTTGACGGTCTTTTGTAAATATTTCAAGTTTGAGAAAATATTTGTCGTTTTCATCAAATTATCTAGTATTAGCCAGCCTTTTGTCAATGGCAAAATTATATTTTACCGTTCTATTTGAAAATTTTTATAAAAACAGTAAAAATAGATCTTTAAACCGCACTCTAGGAGAAGTACAGAAAAATAGTTTATAGGACAATTACTAGAGGATAGAAAGCTAAGCTAATACTAAGTTTGTTAGTTTTGGTTAAACTAACACAAGTTGTTTTTTATTTCGAGAATTAGACTAATGAGTTTAAGATAAAGAAAATGTTCCAAAGTTTTCGAGATATTTAATGTGGGTACCTTTGTCTTTATCGTACATTAAGTTGACACCTTTCCATACAAAAATTTGATTCAGTGACTCTACTACAAACAGTGGCAACAAGCAGCGATTAGCTCCGCCCAACGGCCATTAAGAGGCAACATTACTGGCGGGTTTGTATTATTAGCACAGGAAATTAAAATATTTTGTATAAACCGATTATTTTTGAGGCATGTTAATGAAACATGATAGTCTAATTCGGTATTTTATAAGAAAGTCGCGTAGCCGCGATAAAAAAATCTCCGTTATACCTAAAAAATGGGTGTTTGAAAAATTGACTACATTGGCCAAAGATATTTGTGGAATGACTTTGACGAATAGAAAATAAAAGTTAGGACAATTTTTCACGTAATTTACGTAACTACTTAGATAGACTTTTTACAATGAATGAGGTACACAGGGAACCTGCCGCAATGATTCCGACACAAACAAACCCAAAATAAGTACAGGCTCTCATTCTATAAATTCAACAAGGCAATCAAATCGTTTAGATATATGAGACTAATTTTAATCTCTTTTCTCGAAGACTAGGTGTGGTAGTGTAGGTCCAAGAGCCAAACATCTTCCAGCTGCTAGAGGTCCGGATGTGTAGTGGTCATAACACTCTCTCACGCAGAATCCCATTGAGTTCAAAAGTAAGTCTTGAAATTGATACGTCGGCGGGACTTTAATTTTTTTTAATAATGTAATGTAACATACAGCAAATAATGACGTTAACATAATACATACTTCACATAAACAATCCTTGTTAATAAATTCTTATACACAATTACTTTGATTTTACAAATTCGTATTCTTGATACCAATAGCAATACAATACTTCTGAATTACATATATTAGTTTATGAATTACAAAATGCACCTTCCAAAAACTATTTTCTCTGAAATACATGTTTTATTTTTGAATTTCGTGCGACGATTAAAATTTAACAAGTGTAGAAATGCAAACAGATTGTTGCCTAAAACAATTCACTGTATGCCAATAAGGGATTTCGAAATGACCCTAGAAACATCTTGATCAAACAAAGATACATTGTTTTTGGTTATTAATATCGAAATAATGACAGTTTTTGCCAAAATAATTGGCCTACAATTAAAAAATTCCAATATACCGTTAGATATCTTTTGCTGGCAATCTAAATGTCATTGTCATAGAATTTTGTGTATTTAGGGGAGTTCCAATATTGTTTCTTTCAAAATTAGCAACCCATATTTTCATTGCGTGGCCTGATAGACACGGCAACGATGATCTAAATTATGATGACCTCTAAATTCTCTAGCAGCAGTAAGACTAGCGCCATTCTTATAAAATATCTTCATGACAAATGCACGCTATGAAGCGACCTGCTAGTCCATGATTACTAAATGGCAGGTAATTGTGCACGTCAAGATTCTTGGGATAAAAGCGGTATACATTAATTTGGTTAACTACAATAATTTTTGTATTTAGACAACATTGTCTAGCACAACACTCTGATTTCTTATGTGTAAGCTAATTTTTGTTTTGTGCTAAATTGGGAAAGAACCACCAAGAAACCCCAATTTATTAATAAATAAGTAATTGCACAAGTACATCAGTAAATAAAAAAAAAACAAAGAACAGGTTCAATATATAACAAAAGTAACATAAAAAAAATAAAAAGCAGTTTAAGTACACATAAACACAATAAAAAAATAAACCGTGAAATCACGCCCATAATTGTGTCATAAATAAACCAGAATAAAAATAGTAATACCAAACATGTTGCCCTTATACAACCAATTATGCCAGTCTTTAAGTTAACACTAAAGTAAAAAGGAAAATAATATTGCAGACTAAGGTACACATAAAACACGTCAAACAGTAAAATTAAACAGGCAACAATAAGGTAACTGCAATGAAATTTAACTACACTTAGACAAGGACAAAAAATAGGCAAAAAATTTAGACACAATTGTATAGTGAATAATAGAAGCACAAAAATACATACGTACAATTACAATAAATTACATACCTACATTAAGAAAAATCAACTCGTAGACAAAAAATTCTAAATAAGCTGGCTGAATCAAAGGCACAAAAAACAACGCCTTGCAAGGGTAAGGTGCAAAAAATCATAACAAAGTGACTGATAACCAACCCGCAAGGTTAGGTGGTTTTAATGTCATTTTTGCCCATGTTTGTAGACCCCGATTTAACTTCTCGTAGTAATGAAATAGAAACTTCTTGCAAGGCAATAATTGTTTTTTAATAGGTTACATAGACTTGTTAAATTGCTTGCTGCGAGCTTCTTTCTACATTCAAATACGTACTTATGTTTGAATATAATCCTTCAATTAATCACTTGGTCACAAATACTTAACAGGTTAAGATACGCGGTTTAAACCCAAGACGGTAGCGATTATTCATGGATATATTGTTCACACGCCTGCTTTGCGGATTAAAACCCGAATATTTAGCGATACGTTTATTTACACGACCACCTTCATTTTGAAAAACAAAAGAAAAGGACAAATTCAAGTGTTTAATGTTTACTAAAATGGATACGATAAAATGGTGATAGCGACAACAGTTTACAATAATGGTTTGTAATCAAAACAATCAGAACGGTACGACTCAATCGAACCACTCACTGCAACTAACTGTTTTTACTCCCAAATTTGCCAACCCCAGTCTTTAAAAGTTATAAAATAATAAACAAGAAATATTACGCGGGAATATTTTCATATTTATTATTAACAGAAGTATTAATTTCTAAAATATGAAATCGTCCGTAGCAAACCCTCTATATAGGTCTCGAATTTCAAAGTAAAAAACAAAGACGTCTCTTAATTTGCGGTCTGTTCCAATGTAATTAATTACTAACTGGCGACATTTTTACCGAAAAATGTGTGTAATGAAATTTTCAACGATTCGTCACGATTTTTTCTTTTTGTGAAGGGAGTTTCGAGAGAACACCTGTTTTCTACCCCAACATACGTTTGTCTTTTTCTTTTCAACCCTTAGTCAAATATCAGTTACATAAAATAAAATATCCCGAAAAACATCATCAAATTACGACTTATTATCAACATATTTCCGCTACCTACAGTGTCATTAATGGAGAATAGATCTATTTACGTTATTTTTACGTTTAATACCAATTACGATTACTTTTTCTGTTTCTCTAAATTATTTTCAAGGCCGTGTTCATTTTTTATTCGTAGTCGACAACTGTTGGCAAAACATTTGTTTGCATTCTTATCATGACCTACTAAGACGATATTTTGTTCTAAGCTTTTTTCTGCGATATCCAGTTGTTTATTTGCAGGAGAAATTTGCTTAGAGAAAAATTTATTTAGGTCATGTTGATACTAGGATTATTTTGATATTTAATCGAGTCATATTTGGCGTCACATTGAAATTTATTATTTTACTGAACAAAGGTGTATTCAGTGCGTGTATCTCATGTAGTTCTATGTCCACAACCTCATTACGATAAATATGTTCTGTGCTCATTTCGAATAGTAATTAATATGGTTTAAGCTTTAATTGTAAAACGTGATTTAGCAGACTTAAAACATTTTAGATTACCGTGGAAAGGGGGGATACAATGTTACAGACATGACGCTTACTAGAACATCAGCGCATATAGGCAAAATGCATGGTACCAACACAGTTCAATAGTTATTACTCAAACTACAAAAAGGGCACTCGTTACAACCCAACAAAATCGGTAAATGTCACTAAGACGTCATCATACTTTCGATTTTTAAAATATCCACGTTATGGACTAGATCTCAACGCATAATTCAGAAATGCAAACTGTTTACTAAAAAATAAAAAATGCGACAAACTTTCACATTCATTTTCTCATTAAAATCTTGGACTTGATTAATTAAACTTAAAAATTTAGGTTAAAATGCTGCAAATTTTCACAACGTATAACGCTATGCTGAACATAAATTACTCTGGAAATCTGTGTTAAAATATCATACCTTCTAAAATTCACCCGGAAAATAAAATTATCTTAATAAAAATCTCAACTTAATCGTCCGGATAACTTAAAACTTATTATTACTTTGGTCTCAAAACTGTACAAACACTTGATGTTAAAATAAATAAACTCTTGTTACTCAATAATAGCCTTGATAAATTGCAAAATATCACTTAACAATGAATGGTATGTATTCTATATATACAGTGAGTCCCAGAAGTTTTGTCTAAATTCATTTAAAGTTCAAGGATCTAGTTTTTGTAAAAACGCTCGGACACGTCGATTTTCATTTTTGACTGCGGTTTTTTTAGTGGTAAAATTTTGTATATAGGGTGGCTCAAAAATTAGTTACGACCACCAACTTGATTTTGTCAAATGGAAACACCTGTTTTTTATTTGATTTTGTGAATCTGCTTTGAATCTTAAATCACATGTACCATTTCCTATACCTATAGTCAACAGATCTCGAGATATTTACGAAAAAAAATAAATATTGTCTTTATAAAACTACCAAGAACACTTGCAAAATAATCGTATCCAAAGTGATCCATAAACAATAGGTACATGTTTTCATTGCGTTGTGTATGTCAATTTATTTCTGACGTCGAACTTCAACATTTGTCCTTTCCGCAATGGTGTATTTTTGGATGAAACATTTCCTAACATGTGGATAGAAAGGAGAGGACCTATCGAATGGCCTGCTAGGTCACCCGACCTGAATCCGTTGGATTTCTTTCTGTGAGGTTATCTCAAATCAAAAGTATATGTTGACAGGCCAAACAATCTGGAGATATTGAAAGAGAAAATCAGAATAAACGTGCGTGCCATAACTCCAGAAGTGGTTGAAAACGTGCAAAGAAAGTTTATCTATCGCCTTGGCTATTATCAAGCCGGAAATGGTGCACATTTTAATCATTTGATTTAATTTGTTGTTGTGTTTTTTGAATAAATTGTTTTCTTTTTGACAGAAAACAAAGGCCGCCTTCCTTGATACGGTCTTAATTGTTGATACGTTCAATTTTAAATTCCTCGAGATCTGTTGACTTTAGGTATAGGACATGGTACATGGGATTTACTCAGAATTCAAAGCAGATTCAGAAAATGAAATAAGAAAGAGGTGTTTCCTTTTAACAAAATCAAGTTGGTGGTCGTAAATTATTTTTGGACGATCCTATATACAAAATTTTACCACTAAAAAAAACGCAGTTAAATATAAAAATCGACGTATCCGAGCGTTTCTCCAAAAACTAGACCCTTGAACTTTAAATGAATTTAGACATAACTTCTGGGACTCACTGTATATATATATATATATATATATATATATATATACATATATATCTCAAAATGATCATCTTTAATAACTCAATCATAAAATTTGTAATTAATCAATTGTCCGGTTGTGAAATGCCAACGCAATTGCATAAATCATCGGAAAAAAATTCCTAAAATAACTTTTATTTAAAAAAATAAAATGTAGAGATAACTTATACAAATATAATTGTGCCGGTTTAAGGCACTAAACACATGGTAAACAAAAGGAAAATGCCAAAGGCATCCGCCAAAAAAAGTCATAAACGAAAATACCAACAAAAGGTGGGTCGCAAAATAAATATGTCAATTTCCGATACTTTATTTTGCCCAAAAAGCAATTAATTTAACTTTAATAACAACATAATGAACGGCACAAAATCAAACCACTTCGAAATTTCACTTTAAAACCTACAAAATCTACAAAATACATTTTCCCGTAATTTCAGGGAAAACAAAGGTAAAACAAATAAACAGTAAAATAGTTCTTACTTATGTACTTCGTTGACGAATTGCATAATTGTTTCAATTCCTGTTATCTAATATTTAAGTTCTAAACTTGTAGTTTTTAAAAGTTATACTGAACTTTAATTCTTATCTTGCACCTTATAATTAAATTTAAAAGGAATGTACCATTTTTGCACGAACTTCTAGCACAACATTAATTAATAAATGTCATTTACTTTTCTCTTCATAAAATAATATTCACTTGCAATAAATACAAAGTCCGGAAGTTTCCATTGTTCAATATTTCGAGTTTTTTAAGTTACATACATAAATAAAAGGACCTTAACTCCACTAATCCAAAAAAGTCCAAAAAGTCCTCCATATTACAATAATAATAGGTTGACGTCGTACTTAACCAAAAACGCGCTAACGCAAAACGCTTTAAGTAAAGCCACCACAGATTACTGAGTAAACACCCTCAACTGTATCCACTCCATAGCAAACTCACTTTAACACCTTTCGCGTGACCTCCTACTTCTGCGAGCCTTCAACCCCTGAAAACTCCTGCTCAACTACATGACTTCTACTTTTAAAATCCGAACTTCTACTGACTAATTACTTTGATAAATGTTCCCTTTTCGGGCTTACACCAAAGGATGTACAGAAAACGATAACCAATTCGCATCTTTCAAAAACTCAGCGCTTTACCTTTCATCAGTACGAAAGTAACTTGATGCTTTCGCCGATTACAATACTACCAAAGCAATTCAACTCAGTTCATCGTTATAAATTTTACACGTGTAAGCTCTTTTCAAATTGTTAACTCAACATACGAAAACAACAAGCGTTGAATTTTTCTCCATCATTCCAAATGTAAAATAATTCAATCTGAAATTTTCATGCACACAATCACGTATTTATAAAAACAAAACACACACACACACACATGTGGCAACGGAGTACACATGCAATATCGCGATATTCCTTTTGTCTAATGATAAATTAATGTAATGTGGAGAGTATGGGGAAGCGTACGTATTACATTAAAAAACGAATAAAGTATTGCAATACGTGCCACACACAATATACACATAAATCTCCAGTGTCAGAACGGGTTTTGGAATGTGATAGAGTGGCCGTTACCTACACCTACAGATAATTTATAAATTGTAAATTCATCAGTAGGAGAAAACTAACAGTATTATATATAGGGTCATATATAATATATTAATTCCTCAGGCCGCATATATATATATATATATATATATATATATATATAGTATAGTATGTTATTGTTTGTCATTCCGAGATTAATTATATCAAAATTCATCTCGAACTCCCCCAATGCCCGTCCCAAGCCAGGATGAAAAATGAGGAGGGGAGGAGTAACAACCTCGTTAAAAAACAAAGGTCAGCCGGCCCGGCTGATAGCACCCTGTAAGAGCCCCTACCCAGGGATACAGGTGTGGAAGTCAGTGGTTCCAAAGGCGGAAGAGATCAAGTAGATCCAACGGCAGAGGGACAGATGAACTAACAAAACAAAAAGGGAAGACGGATCTCTTAGTTGAGTGTCAACAGTCCGTCTAGGGAAGGTCAGCCCGAAATCAATGACCCTGGTCCCCCAGGTTGGGGGTTGGGGCTAGGGGCCAGCAACCCGTACTCTGTAAAATTTTTGCCTTAGAGAAATAACCGCTACAGACTCAAACTAAGCCTCGGAACCATGAAATTGGGAACGTGGAATGTGTGTAGCATGACAAATAAAACACAAGAGATACTAGCAGAGATCCAAAAATATGATATACTAACAGAAACAAAAAGAAAAGGCCAAGGAAGTGAAACACTCCCAGGCTACTACCACTTATGGATAGGAATAGGTAAATCACAAAGAGCACAATCAGGTGTGTCCAAAAAGATGATGAAGTGGTCGGACAATTTGCGGAAGATATCGAATATGATAGCGGAAAAGATTAATAGAAATCTGTTACCAGTACCAACTAAAAATTGTAAATACTTATTTAAAACATAAAGATATTCATCACTACACGAGGGAGAGACCATCACAGCAACAAAAATCAATCATAGACTATGTGATAGTCAAACAGAAGACCACGTTTAAAGTGCAAGATTGTAGAGTGAAGCGAGGAGCCAATTTCGGGACAGCTCATCCCCTTGTAGAAGCAAAATTAGTATAACTATAAACAACTCAACCGAAAGATAAGAGAACAACGATATCTGAAATGGAGAACGATGAAACATCAGTAAAACAAAAACGATACAAGCTCTACTTATTATATCAAGCCAGTATTAAAACCCTATATGTAACAAGATCCAAAAATCCAATGAAATCTACCAAGAGTATGCAAGAAAAAATCCTGAGGTGCGAACAAAAAAAAAATAAATGAAGAGAAAAACCGACAGTGGGAATTGCGATGCAATCAAATAAATACTTTGATAAGAGCGGTGCGATCAACAGAAGTGTGGAGAACAGTGAAAGATAAGAAAACAAGCAACAAAAACGGCACCATCAACCTAATAAACATCACAACATGGAAACACTACGAACCATTGCTGATAGAAACAACAGAAAACTTTAATGAGGATCCTAAGGAGAAGATCGTCGTAACAGAAGAAATACAGTTGATCACAGCGGAAGAAGTGAAACAGAGTATTGGAGAAATGAATAGTGGGACCTGGAAATATATCGGTTGAACTTTAAAGAATGGAGGGTCACAACTAATAGAAGCGATAAAGTCTATTTAATAAACGTTTGAGACAACAAAAAACTTCAGTTGAATGGAAAAGGTCATACATCAAATCTATTTTCAAAAAAAAGGACAGGGAGGACTCACAAATTATAGAGGATTAAGGGTAAATAGTACTCTAAGTAGATTATGCGGAAAAATTCTTCAAAAACGACTACGACAGGATGTGGGAAATAAAATAGGAAAGGAACAAAATGGGTTCAGTCCTGGAAGGTCATGTGTGAACAATTTGTTTACAATACAACTGTTAGAAAAACAATATCAAGAAGAGACCAGATTCATTTAGCATTTATTGACCTGTAAAGGACATACGACAAACTGTGGAAGGTCTTACAAATAATGGAAACACATCCGCATCTAATCAAAATCATACAAGAAATGTACGAAAACGACAACGCCTATATAAAGCAGGGAAGACAACTATCACAACCAATCCATACGACCAAAGGGATAAGACAAGGGTGTAGACTGTCACCGTTACTGTTTAACCTATATGTGGAGGTAGCGCTTAGAAACTGGAAGAGAAATTGTGGAGGAATGAGTATACCAATTGGAGAAAGCCTTTTATTCACACTGGATTTCGCAGACGATCAGGTCATATTTGCGCAAGATGCTTATGACCTACAATTCAAGTTGAGAAGACTACACAATGAATATGAAAAATGGGGGTTCAGATTAGCTTACAAAAAACAGTATAACTGGTGGCAAATTCTAATACAAAATTTAACGTGCTCATAAATGAAGAAAATCAGATCAAACAGGTAAACGAATTTAGACATTTAGGAGCTATGATAAATAATAATGGTTTAGGAGCACGAGAAATAAAACAAAGAATACAAAACCATGGTAGAAAGTGTATTATGCGGGAGTGAAGTATGGACGGTCAGAGAAGCGGAAAAGAAAAAATTAATGGCTATCGAAATGGATTACCTACACAGAAGTGCAAGAGTCTCCAGAAGAGAAAGAATAACAAATGAAGAAATCACCGCATGGAAGCTACAGAAACCATTACAGACAGAATATAACAAAGGAGCTTGAAATGGTTTGGACACCTGTTAAGAATGGAGGATACTCGATGGCCCAAACAATTATTCAGCAGGGTACCACAAGGGAAGAGGAAGAAGGGTGGACCCAGGAAGTCGTGGAATAAGGGGGTCAGGAACGCAATGAAAAACCGAAATTTTAGAGGAAGACATGGCATACGATCGAGAGGTTTGGAAGCGAGGAGTGGGAAGACAGCTTTGGTGTATAGTTACGCAATGATATGAAACTCTGTTATCGAGCTGTTGTATATAACATTTTTTTTAATATATATGTATATATATATATATATATATATATATATACAGGGTTATTTACGCTATTCGACACGAAGTATTATAGCTAAAGTATTTGATTTTAAAAAAGTTTTATTTTATGAATGGATAGGGACCTATTGGCGCTACATTTTAAAATTATTTTCATGTTATACAGGGTGTGCCAAAAACACGAAAAGTATCAAAGTTGCTATTTTTTAAATGATATTTTTATTATTAGTCTATTTTCTAAGAATGCTAGTTTATCCGAAAAAAGAACACATCAACATGATTTTATTCTGGGAGAATCTCTGCAAAAAAATCCTCCTGGCATCACGAATTTAGGCTGAGAGATTTCCCAACAGAATTAATCCAAACAAAGCAACATTCGAAAGACTGTTGAATCAATTTAGACAAACTGGAAGTGTCCTGTATAAGAAACCCACTACAAGCAAACCTTTGACAGAAAACGAAGAGACTCAGTTTGCAGTGCTGGCCTCTGTAACCGAAAATTTCCATATTAGTCAAAACCAAATTGCCCAAAACATCAACACTAGCCAAGCAAGTGTGTCAAGAATTCTTAAGAGATATAATTATCATCCTTATAAAATCCAGCTTCATCAAAAACTCTCTGAAAACGATTACGGGAAACGAGTTGAATTTTGTATGTTGGTATTAGATAAAGTGGCAGAAAATGAAAACTGTTTTAATTCTGTTCTGTTTGCTGATGAATGTACATTTCATAACAACGGAACTGTTAACAGACATAACTTCCACTATTATTCTGATTCCAATCCGCATCAATTTAGGATTATTCATAATCAACACGGATGGTCAGGGAATGTGTGGGGGGGAATAATGGGTCAATATTTAATCGGTCCTTATTTTTTCCAAGAACAATTAAATGGAATGTTGTTTTTACGATTCTTAAGAAACCAGTTTCCAACCTTATTACAATACATTCCCTTAGACATAAGAAGAACGATGTGGCTTCAAAGGGACGGAGCTCCCGCACATTTTCATCACGGGGTCCGAGAACATTTAAATCACCATTACCAAAATCGATGGATTGGAAGAAATGGATCTCAACATTGGTCCCCAAGGCAATTGATTTTTTATGGGGTTACGCAAAATTAATGGTTTATAACACACCTCTAGATGATCTAAAATAGGGCATAAAAGAAGCTTTCCAAACTGTAAGCCCATGTATGTTGTAAAATGTTGCGGAAAATTTTAAAAAGAGAATACGTTTGTGTTGAGAGACAGACGGTCGTCATTTTGAACATTTGATTAAGTGATTTTTATGTACTACTTACTATTCTTTTATATTGAACTACTCAACTACTATTACCTACATAATAATTTAGATTAGGTTGTAGAACTCAATGACTGCTTCAATTAATTCTGTTTGTTAAAACGCCTTCAATTATAAATTTCTTGAACTCAGTTTGCACAATCAAAATGTGCATTTTGCTTGAAAATATAAAAAGTTAGCCATAGGAATATGTAATACTATTCGATAGACAATTAAATTTTACATCTGCTGTTGCCATAAAATACAGGTTGGCCTATTTAATTTAAATAAGTTACTACCGTTTAAAGATTGTAATTATTGACCCTTAATTTTAAGACACCTTGTATAAGTTAGTAAATGTTTCACACGGGCGACATAAAATTTGATCCAAAATAAAAAATACAAGTTGAGAATTTAAGCATTAAATTCGTTACTACATTTTCACAAAATATTAAATATTTCAAAAACCATAAGATTTAGGTAGGTTAAGGTTAAGCCTTAATAAAACTTCTCATTTATTTTCATCATAGAAACTGAAAATAAAATAATATACAGGTGTTCCATTTAAAAAATAGCAACTTTGATACTTTTCGTGTTTTTGCACACCCTGTATAACATGAAAATAATTTTAAAATGTAGCGCCAATAGGTCCTTATCCAATATAAAATAAAACTTTTTAAAATCAAACACTTTAGCGTGTCGAATAGCGTGAATAACTCTGTATATATATATATATATATATATATATATATATATATATATATATATATATATATATATATATATATATATATATATATATATACCTGTTTCGTCTCGAACTTTTAAATTCCAAATGCAAAACGGCACGCGATTTGTCATTAGGAATCTGGTTAGATACCTAGGTTGATTTGTTACCATGGTTTTGCTTCACATTATGTCCCAACGGATTAAAATTTACTTTTAATCCGTTAAAAGTGATACTTCAGTCTATATAAATAGGGACTGAAACAATATATTTAATCTTGGAACGACGAAAATGATATTTATCGTGACTTCTAAGATCACAGAAGTGATTATAATTACAAGTAATCACCGCATGCGTGCACGTGAGTGTGCGTGCGCGTGAGACAGGGTTAGGGTTATATTGTGACCTTTAACCCTTGAAAATCGGCAGTTACACGCCGATAACGGAAAAGAGTAACGTAATAAACCACTTTTAACTTGTAAAAAATGGGCATTTTCGAAATTGTATGTCTTCCATACCTATGTCGACTGGGAATTTGATGGGAATGTATAGATGTTGAACAGAGTCTAGCCTAGTGGTATTGCTGTGGTTGCTATTTGTGGATCGGGCTGTTATCTTTCTGTACAGATCTTAAAATAATAATACTACTTTTTTTCAGGAACGAATAGATAAGATTAAATATATTCGCTTAGTTGTGTAGAGTTTTGAAAAATAATTCATATGGTGTATCACTCAACTTCAAACATGGTTGGGGATAGGGGCTATGAAGTTTGAGGTATATGTACGAATGGGCAAAGTTACGTCGATCATCAAACGATATGACGTATTTTACAGTTTTGTCACAAAAAAGGGCACAGCTATTCGAGGTGGTTAATTTTTCACAGGGTACTCTATAATACAAAGCTGTTATGCTTTGCTAGGTTTACTGGTTATGTAAATGAATAATAGTAATTTATGTTACAAGAGTAGAAAACGCGTTAATACCACGTGAAGTTTTTTGTCACCGAAAGTATGGTGATGCTTATGCGAGCGTACCTACAACAAATGTATGAATGTAGCATTACTAACCTAAATTAGCAATATAACCTTAAATAAAATACGCTTTAAGTGCCTTTTTGATTAATATTATGTGATGCAAAATTATTTTGTTTGGATAAATAGCAAATATAATTCTTTTGTAATAGGAATTTATTTATAAAGTCAGGGTAGTGCTAGATTTGAAGTTTCTACTTTACGGCTCTAGATCGTTTTGATGTTCATTATAGGACACTGTTCTTAACACATTTCCTAGCAAAAGGAAAAGGCCACGTGTTTCATTCCATCCCTATGGGGGCTGCTTGAGCTTTCCCAGCTCCTTCAACCACAATCAAGGATTCCCAGCATACATACACACATTACGTATATTTGGATGGTGGGATTAAGAATAGGTGTGGTCTGGATAGGATCGGAAGGAACGGAGTTAGGGTCTGAGCGGCCTAAATAGCCGCACCTGGTGTGGGTATACACAGTGACCATGCCGCTACATGTATATGAGGAAAACACCCTTCCGAATGCTAAGCAAGTCGTTCCTAGCAAAACTGTTCAAAAAACATTGTAATGTGAACTTTAATCAGCGTGTTTTGTTAATTTATTATATTTACCTATTATTAGGTTAAATGGATTTTTCTTAGAACATGTTGCAATTTATGTACCAACAGAGTGACCTAGTAAGTAGGCCATGTTTACTTTTATATAGATTTAGATGGTATATTTTGGTATATTAAAGACAAATTTTGACTGTATGTCATAAATTTCGAAATTTAATTAAAACATCCTGTATATTTTGACAGATTTGGATTGTATATTTTAAATTGTTAAAATTTAAAGCATTTTATAAAAAACGTGCTTTAAATATCATTTTGTGAATTTACAACAATTTCGAATATTTTTTTCCTAATCTCACTTACATAATTATATTGATTTGTTCAAAATAAAGCTTTTTTTTTAATTTAACCATATGTTGTACGAAAATAATATGTTCATTCAAAAATTATTCTTATTACCTCATTTCGTGGTTATTTTAATCTAATTAACCTTGAACTTGAATTGTCTATAATTACATCCGGTCGGGATTTACTTTATATAATTACGATAATGTTATAGACTTTGATCCATTTGTAATTAAATTAAGAATAACTTAATGGTAACTTTAATTAAAATAAAAAAGATATGTCATTGTATATAAGGAACAATTCATAATTTTCTAAATCTAAAAACTAAAAATTAAACTCAAAAACAGATCATTTAAAAAACGTTAATTAGATTATGAGACAAGTGTAAAAGCAAGCCTTTAAAGTACGTGCGACGAGTTTAAAAGCACTAGTACTTTAAAGGCACTTCTACGTGATATTTGCTATTTTTATTACAGTTACATCATAATTCGAGAAATCGGCATTTTAATTTTGAATTGGTATCATTTCAGAAAGTAGTCAATGTAATAACGCTATGTCGTTGATATGGGTATTTGTTGTTTACTTTGCTATGTAGATATGGTGTTTATTTAACATTTCTTTAAAATAAAAATGATACTTTTTGTATTATCGCACTAATTACATTGTGTAAATTACAAATTTGAAAATGATGGCGTCATTGTTTCTATAGCAACTCCAGTGTTTTAACGTTGAGATTTCACACGCTTTTTAATTTTTTAAACAGGTATTATGATGCAAGCATAATAAAAACAAAAGATACGCTTATCTACAATGATTAACAAGTACTGAACAAAGAATAATTACGTGTTTCGCCATGAGCACCGGATCACGCACACTCCAAATAGTACCCACAAAATAAATCACTAATTTACTAATCACATATTAAACTTCCACATATTTGTTATATCTGGTGCAATGAATACGAAAAGTTCTAGGACTCTACAATCAATCCCACCACATAATAATCCGGAATAGCGGTTAAAACACCTTGTAGATAAGATACCAGAACGTGGTTACATAGATCAAAAATAATTTTTAAGTAAATATGTTTTGATACTCGTAATGTTTTCGTTTCAGCTTTAACAACTCGTAACATTTTAAATTGAGCGTAACATGGGAATATTACCTACTTACGATGTATGTACATAGAATTCGTGTAATCTTATCAAAGTTTGTAAAGATACTTTTTTATATTTTATGTTACAATGTTTTACAATCTATTTCAGTAATAAATTTGGAAATTTGTAAGTTTAACTGTTTATTAACGTAATACGTTACTCAATGGTTAGTCACAAAACATCAGAAGTGTCACAGAAATAGGGGTCCGAAAATATCGTTTGTCTGTCGATGTAAAAATACACCGTCATTTTAAAAATCAAAACGTTTTCTTGTGAGCTTCAAATAGCAGCAAATTGATCAATGACAGCTCCAGCTCATCCTGCTGCTACATCTGCTTCTATTTTAAGTAAAGCTAGACTTAATCGATCTTGACCCATTGGATTCCGCAAGTAGTTTTTTATGAACGTCAAAAATACAGGTATTGTTAAGAATAAGATCGTTAAGGTAATCACATCAACAAAAGAAGAACTAATATCCTAGTATCGAATCGTTAGTAGATCTGCCATTTCTTTAATAGTGTTGATTTTTTTAGTTCATTGTAAAATGTTTTAGAAAATGTGTATATTTGCATTGCTAATCGTTGAGACAAATCTGACAATGTACTTGTAGAAGCTCATCTGTCTTTTGAAGTATTTCATTGCCTGACAGATTAATTAAGTTTTTGGGCATAATAAATTGGCAGTGGAATATAAACCTACAAATCTGCGACTTATTTAATAAATTGTAATATCAACTATTTTCAAGAAAATATTTATTTTGTGAGTATTTACTGTAGATATCTGGCGTGGAACACCACACAACCTTCTAACCTACAAAATGGAAATTAAAAGAAATGAAATAATTGTAATACAATTTTTTTGAGATAATTATGCAACCTCTTTTATAGTAAGTTCATTACGAAAATAAGCAACATTGTAAAAACAAAAACAATAATCTATGACAAACAGACGTTTAAAACTTCATGTCAGGCAGAGGTTAATAGACATCTAGATGTTAACTTAAAAAGAAATGAAATAATCTTAATTCATACTTTCATAACGAAAACAGGCAACATTGTAAAAACAAAAACAATAATCTATGTCAGAATGACGTTTAAAACTACATGTCAGAAAGAGATTAAAAATTCCAAAGCCGTCCGCTTTGCATTGCATAGAACATAATTAATCTATATGTTTAAGGTTCATATCTAGGTATTTTCATATCTTTGATATATGCAGCTGTTTTCGAAATATTTGAAAAAAACTAAAAACTAATCTTAACATACGCACACACACACATACACACACCACAGCGCGCCCACACACACACACACACACACACACACACACACACACACACACACAAACACACACGCACACGAACATGCATACGCCCACGCGCACACGTACACGCACAAGCACGCACACGCACACGCCCACGAACACACACACACACACACACACACACACACACACACACACACACCAAACACAAACACAGACACAGACACAGACCCAGACACAGACAGACACAGACACAGACACAGACCCAGACACAGACAAAGACACAGACACAGACATTTACGGCTTTGTCACAAAACGCGACCTACCGATTAGAAAAAAAACTAAACCGAAAATGTTAATATTTTATTAGAAGCACCCGAGAAGCCTCTTCAAAAGAGACTCAGTTTATAAAAATCGGTTGAGTTAAAAAGAAGTGACGGTATTTTTTCAGTGGACACTTACCTCTCTCCCCTCCTCTCATTTGACAAAATAGAGAAAATGCTAAAAAAGAAAATGTTTCTAAGCTTACGTAGTTTATAATAAAACTACGAGGGGAGATTTTTAAGTGATCTACCTAGCTATGAAAACGAGTTGCTAGGCGACCGAAAACAATATTGCATATGCGTTATACATTCAAAGTGACGTTGTCAAAATAGCCAGTTAATCTGTAAAGTAGTACAAATTTGCCATGAGCGAAATGAAACTGGAGTATGGAAGCGTCATTAAGTTTTTGACAAGGGAAGGTAATAGCCCAAAAATCATTTTCGAGAGGATAACTACAGTGTATGGAAAATATGGGTCATCATAATACTAAGTTAAATTTTGGTCAAAACAGTTTCGTTGGGGGAGGGATTCTAGAACTGGCAGGCCAGTGGAAGCGAGAACGGGGGAAATTGTTCGCAAGGTTGAGCAACTGGTGCTGCAAGACCGTCGAACAAAGGTTTCCGTGGTTGCCAAAGAACTCAACATATCGGAAATAACTTAAAAATTTTGCATGAGGGCTTAGGGATGACAAAAGTGTCTGCACGCTGGATTCCAAAGTTGCTCACACCAGAGAAAAAACAATGTAGGGACCAAAGTTGCCGAGACAATTTGGCGGCTTTGGCGCAAGACCGTGACTTTTTGAATAAAATTGTTACTGGTGACGAAACGTGGGTCTATCACTGGGACCCCCCTAGCAAACAGGAATTGATGCAGTGGGTTCACAAAGGCTCCCCACCGCCGAAGAAAGCAAAGACACAATTTTCGGGAAAAAAATTTATGGCAACTGTTTTCTGGGATTCTGTTTTTTATGATCGTGGACCTGAACAGGCTAAATTAGGCCTATCGTGCTAAAGCACTCAGGAACACTTAGGAGGATGGATAGAGGGATAATGAATTGCCAATAGATGCCTATGAACAGTTACCTTAAATTTTCTCATATCATAAGTGAGAGGAAAACAGGAACTAGGGAGATCATTCCAGAGTTTAGAAGCCGTGTAGAAAAATGTGGATTGCGCCCGTTTGGTACGACAAGTGGAGATTTGTACTGCATAATGTTGTGAATGAGCGAACCGAGTGTTTCTCGCAAAGATATCCCGAGATGGTATCGAAGAGTATAATTCAGCAGCACAATAGCCGTTGTAATAACGATAATACAAAGAAAGAACTAAAACCATCCTTCTATGCTCAAGGGACTGTATGTGAGAAGTTAAGGACGGGCCATTTATAAGCCTAATCGCTCTCTTTTGAATACGATCAACGATATCGAGAGCGTATTGGGGAGCACTAACCCAGAGGTGAAAATTATATTCCAGATGAGGCCGAATTTGGGCCTTATACAGCAGAAGGAGTTGTGGAGAGGTAAATGACTGCTTAGATCGATACAAAAAGCCTATTTTACGAACAGCTGCTTTGGTAGCTGACAGAAGATGGTCAACCCATGAGAGATTTGAAGGTACAGTCATACCCAACAGAGTAATAGAGTCTGAAAACTTAAGAACTGAGCCATTCATACTTACAACAGGAAATGATCGATCTTTTTGGCGGACATAAGCAACTGAGTTTCGTTAGCATTAAATTTAACTATATTATTGCTTCCCATTCGAGAATACGTTGAATGTCTTTGTTGATTGAATTTGCCATTTCAGCTTTAATTTCTTGATTTGACATAGAAGGTGGATTATCACTATGAGTAGACTGAGATGAACTACAGTGAAGAGTGCTATCGTCAGCAAAGCAATGGATGGGGTTAGTTGTTGAAGAAATAAGGTCATTTATGTACAGTAGAAAAAGTGTAGGCGCTATAACGGATCCCTGTGGTACGCCCGCGTTAATGTCAACTTCTTTTGAAAAAAAGCCATCAACTACGACACGTATTCGTCTTTTATCAAGGAAACTAGAAACCCAGCTGATGAGCGTATCATTTAACCCAAACGAGGTGAGTTTGGCAAACTTGGTCAAATGCCTTTGAGATATCTAAAGCGACTACAACTGTTTCACCGGACTGCTGTACTGTATTGTTCCAAACTTGGGTCACATATGAAAAGATCGTCTGTTGAACGACTTTACTAAACTTATTGGTGGTCACTAAGGAGTTTGTTAGTTTCAAGGAACGTGAGCAGTTGCTGATTGACGGTTTTTTCCATGATTTTAGACAAAATGGAAGTGATGGCAATTGGTCGGTAATTTGAGGGATCGGTCTTATCACCTTTTTTAGGAATAGGTTGAACATTTGCTAACTTCCATGATGAAGGAATTCCCAAGAAGACATAGAAATCGTATAGATAGGACTGGTACTAGTTCCGGGGAACATTTCTTTAAGACAATAGCTGGGATACCGTCTGAGCCAGTCGCCTTATTGAGATCAAGCTTACTGATGATCGATTCCAAAAGCTTGTACCGAAAATGAATTGGTTTCATAGCGTATGAAGAAGAGTTGACTAGGGCACATCTTTTCCAGAATCATTTAGACACGAGTTTGATACAAACAAATCCACAAAAACGTTGGCTTTGTCTACAGAATCAGCACTACCGATCCGTCAATAGATGTCGGGAGATGTTCCAAAGTTGTTACTAATGGCTTTATAAACAAAACTTACGACTGCCTAAAGGAGATGTAATGTTCTTGCATTTTCGTTTCTGAGGGTTTTTTTAGTGGAAACAGGTAGGGGTAAATAACGCTGAAGCTTATGGAAACACAATTAAGAACTTAAAACGGCTCTTGCGAAAACGGCCTAACTCGCATCGTGAAAAGACATTTTACCATGACAAAGCCGCGTTCACAAGGCGTGCATCGTGCAGCATTTTGAATGAGTGCGGCTTTGAGTGCTTGCCCACCCTCCGTATAGCGGATTTTTGGATTGCTTTAAAGAAGGTGGTTGGTAAACGTTTTGAAACGGATGAAGCTCTTGAAAGTTGAAAAGGATTAATTTGAGAACCAAGGCGTTTGAAGCTTTATAAAGGTATAGGACAATAGGTACACAGTTGGTTTAAATGTGTTAATGTAGGAGGAATTTATGAAAAATTTAACCTCTGTTTTGAAACAGTTTACTTTAAAGCAAAACTTTTTACTCTATTTGGACTGAAGATTACGTATACTGACTAGTGGCATTATGTCATAGGACACTCTGTATAATACTCAGTTGGTCTATTTTACGGATATCCTGTGTTGTGTCTACTATAATTGAAAAATAAGGAGGTTCCAAAATACTCGTCAATAATTGTTGACGTAATGTTTCTATGAATCTATAAGTTCGTGTTGTATTTGGGGCGTAAATATTTTATAGAATCTTTAGGTTTGTGAACAAGTTCTCTTATGACATCGTCGTATTCGGCAAGTAGATTAACATCGGATAGAGAATTACCATTGTAAATGTCTTCAGATAAACATGAAGGTCCGGATCCGGATGATGTAGATTCTTCTGAACCAAACGTTTCGGAAATGTTTAGGGGCCCATCATAAACAGCCGTACTCGGCGAATGAAAAAATGCGGTAATCTTTGGCATTTTCGCTATTATATCCTGTTCATTTTTATTTTTCCGCTTAGAAGCGCCACTGTACTATTGTCTCGCCATTATTATTGATAATGGCAATACTTTCATCATATAATACAATCATGCATAATAAATATTCGTGCAAACTATCGGTTTTAATGTTGTATCGTAGACGTCTAACTTCCCAGTCATAATAAAATAATTTTTGTTCTATCGATTTGAAATCGTTGGGGGCCCATCGAGCCCCCCGAACCGTTGGACCTGCTGGTACCTAGTTACGTCACTGTCTGTGCTTTCAACACAAAAACAGTAGTTTGTTAAATAAAAGTTCTGCTATTTCTTTTCCAAACTCACGCGCCTTTCTGTCTGTTGTGTTGTTGATTATCGTTTATTTCCTGGTTTAACGCACGCCAGTAGATCCCCATTGAACCAGCCAAAATATTCCAAGCTGAGGTTTTATTATCCAAAACATATTTTCTTTGATCATTCGTTTCTTTGGTAAATTTTTCTTCCATCTAATTTCTGGGATATCCTCTGTCTTTTCCTTCTTTCAGTTGATAGTTAATAACCATTCTTCGAAACCCTTTCTCTTCTATTCTATTGACGTGCTTCCCTAATATCCTGGCTTCAATTTACTTACTCCGTTGCCATAATTGCCTTTTGAGCGTTAGGACTTTTAGTAGTTGTTACTGACCCTGTTTTTATTACATTTTTAAATTACCCTTCATATCAATGTAATATGTTCAGGTATTTCCAATTCCCAAATTCTAATCTTTTCAACAAATCCCCAGAAAATAAACTTAATGATTTAAAAATAGAAAACGTACCAAAAAATTATTTTCTGAGGAAAACTAAATAAGAACTACACACGGACTATGTATAGAAAAAATATTATAAAAATAACTGGACTTTGTTTCTCTTGCACCTCTACCTGCCAGAAGGAAGCGTTAGAAACGCAATGCAATAACTGTAATAGGGTGTTTCACATTAAATGTATTGCAAAAAATAATTTACACAAATCCAATATGGATATATGAAAATGTAAATTTTCACATTATCACACACAATAAAATACTTATCTTTTTTGGGTTTTTTAATGGTGTATTTTATATTACACAATCTAAACCTTTCCATAACACTTACAGTTATCTTCGTCAGTAGTAATATCTGTTAAAATTGTTAAAGATGTTGAAAACAATTTTGTCGAAGTTAAAAATTAAAACATAAACATCAGCCTGCTATTAATAAAGTTTGAGAAACGTATAAAGCCAACTATAGAATTAAATTTTAATAAAATAATCAAATACGGATATATTTAAGTGCCACACATGTTTAAAAAAAATTATAACTGATAGTTACCTCTCCTTTTTTTATAATTAGGATGTTTGTTTACTTTTTTTGTATTTAACTAAATATTTAATAAAAATGTTTATAATTTACCTAGATCGGCACAAAAAAAATTATAAATGATAGTTTTTCCTTCTTGTTTTATAATTGGAATGTCAGCTTATTTTGTTTATATTTGACGCAAGATTTAATAAAATTGTTTATCTTCAAGAGACTAGTAAACTTGTCATTATTACTATCAATTTCGATAGTTCAAGTTGCCTTTTATTTGTGTATTATTCGAATCACATACACCTTGCGCCATTATTCATTTCAACCTAATAATGAGACTGAAGTTGAAACTAATAATAGGGGCTAGGATCATGTGATTTTGAGGAAACGTATAGAGCTTAGATAGGACTGGTACTAGTTCGGGGAACATTTCTTTAAGACAATAGCTGGGATACCGTCTGGGCTAGTCGCCTTATTGAAATCAAGCCTACTGATGATCGATTCCAAAAGCTTGTACCGAAAATGAATTGGTTTCATAGCGTATGAAGAAGAGTTGACTAGGGGCACATCTTTTCCAGAATCATTGAGACACGAGTTTGATGCAAACAAATCCACAAAAACGTTGGCTTTGTCTACAGAATCAGCAACTACCGATCCGTCAATAGATGTCAGGGGGGGAAATGAAGATGTTCCAAAGTTGTTACTAATGGCTTTAGCTAAAGACCAAAACTTACGACTGCCTAAAGGAGATGTAGCTAGTTCATTGCATTTTCGTTTCTGAGGGTGTTTTGTTAGTGGAATACATGGAAACGGGGCGTACAATAAACGCTGAAGCTTATGGAAACACAATTAAGAACTTAAAAACGGCTCTCTTGCGAAAACGGCCTAACTCGCATTCGTGAAAAGACATTGCTGCTTCATGACAACAGCCGCGTTCACAAGGCGTGCATCGTGCAGGGCATTTTGAATGAGTACGGCTTTGTAGCGCTTGCCCACCCTCCGTATAGGCAGGATTTTTTTTATTCAGACAGTTAAAGAAAACATTTACGGGGTAAACGATTTGAGTCGGATGAAGCTCTTCAACAAGAAGTACAGGATTAATTTGAGGACCAAACAAATGAATTTTTTTCTGAAGGTATAGGACAACAGGAGACACGTTGGACTAAATGTGTTAATGTAGGAGGAATTTATGCAGAAAAATATTTTTGTTTTCATATATCTGTTTTCCTTCATAGCTAGGTAGATAACTTAAAAATCTCCCCTCGTATTTTAGATACATCTTAATAAAGCTGATATAAGAGAAAAAGCAGATTTTCTACTTTGATGTTGGTGTACGCACCCTAGAGGCCATCTTTCAAACTAAAAAATAATTTACAGCGATTTCTCTTGTCCGATTTACCTATTAGTATTTTTTCCAATGCTGTCAGATTGACAGTTCCCGAGATATAGCCGGGGTCCATTCTTAGTTGGCCATCTGGTACGTAATAATATAAGTATGCGCTCACTTTTAATCGGTCCAGTGTTCCTATAACATACTTGCTTATTAGGGTCATGAGATTTAGTGCATCTTGGCCATACTCAAAACAAAAACAAAAAACAAGGTTATGATAACCCCAATAGATGTTAGATATATGTTATCTAGAAAAATGCATCAATTGATTCAGCAAATTTATTTTCCATTCCTCAATAAAACTATTACTACCTTACCACGGAAATGGAAAGCAAGTTGTTCTTATAGTGGAATAAGGAAAATCCCACTATACATTAAAACCATGATTATTTTTTTTTACAGGAAGATGTGCACACGTACGAAGAATAAATAGTATTTGATTGACAATTTTATATAAGTATGAAGAAATGATTAATTTCGTATATATCGTGTTTAGAAGTTAATTACTTATTTCAAGATTTATTGAATAAACATGATGTGATAATATTAATATATGCATAACATGTCTACACTTATCATGTTATTGCACAATTAAAAAAAATAATTACAATTTACAAAGAAGCAATTCCAAACAGAACAATTAAAAAAAATTTAATTTCTTGTTTTATGACATATAGAAAGTAAAAATTTATTTGCAATTCTAACCTTGAATATTTTTCCTACGATTTTTATAACATGAGTATATACATAAACTAACTTAACTAACAAACTTTACATTGTTGTTTCAAAAATGTCGACTTTCACGATTTGAACTCATAATTACAAGTATTTATCTTTTTTAGGTTTTAAATCGTATATTTAAGATAAATTATACAAAATTTATACGTTTCGATAACTTTAATTAAATGTTTTAATTCTGTAGTTATTGCTGATGCCCATAATTTTACTTGTTATCGGAACGTATACATTTTGTATAATTTATCTTACAATACATGATTTAAAACTTCAAAAAAGATAAGTATTTGTAATTACATTGTTTTAATTTCCCCAGTAATTAATAATTATTTGCATTGTTCAAACCTACTCTAGAAATTTAAAGGTCAAATACAATTCATACAAAATAATTAAGGTTGCACATCTTGCATAATTACAAGTCGTTACACTTTGGCAATATAATCCTCCCGTTTCGTGGTCGGCTTATTTTAATTATTAAACTGACACCTTTTGTAAGTATTAAAATATGTTATTGATCTATAATCCCAATATGTACCTATAGTATTACTTCTGCATTTACTGCATCAAATACCCAATACTATTAAAATAAAAATTAATATAATCGCTTCCGAGGATAAATGAAAACAATGAGTGAGGTAATAGTAGGTATAAGTTTTGAAACAAATTATATAAACTCATAGACATAATTATGTACAATAGTTACAAGCAAAATGTAGATATTTAATCTGTAAGTAGAATTAACATCATGGGGTAATATCACATGCGTTGAAGGTTGAACTAATCTTTCCACTAAGAATCATATAATATTCTTGCAAATTGGCGTACCCCATAGCGTTGATTTTACGGGCAATAATATTACTAAACAATATTGTTACACAATGATTTAAAAACCGTTGAAAAAGTTTTTCTACCACCAATTTCAACAGTGGCGGATCGATCCCACAGCGGGCTCTACGCTTTTGAAGTTTAGAGCCCCTAATAGTGACATAGTGAGAGCCCAATACTTTGTGGAAGAAATGAAAACTAGTTTTAAGCCGTAACATAAAACGCCATCGCAAGCAAAACTTTCCTTGGCTACCAAAATAATTAGTTCCGACATACATCTGAACATTTATTTATTTAGTCATGCATTAATATTGAAGACACGCTGTATCTTGGCGATTTGCCATATTTTCTTATAACGTTTAATAATAAAATAGTATATCGTCACATAGAAGTATCCTGCAGTACCTTTCGGAGATTATATCGATATTTAGGATTTAGATGTACAAAATCTAACAATAGATTGCTGTTGTATAAATTCGTGGTTACGAAAAGAAACGTTTTTTGAATACGTGAAGAATTGTACCGGGTGTCCCAATAAGAACGGCTCTCGGTCATATATCAGACACCGATTATAGTACAGCTTCGGAAAAAATTTTTTAACAAAAGTGGCATCAAGAAAAACCTGGAAATTATTTATAGAATTGTAGGACCACCGCTAGAGGGCGTAACAGAAAATTAAAAATTCAAAAATAAATATCTTACAAATTTCGCCATTGAAATACGATTATTATATTCTTCTAAAAATTCTGCGTCACAAAATTTACTCCATCTTTTCAAATAAGAGTGGGGGAGAGTGGGAACCTTATTATAAAAAAAACGCCTGTAAGTCCCGTTCTGCTTAATCGATCTTTGCAAACTTAGCCTTGTTGAAAACCGCTCTTTTCCACTAATGTAAGAGTAATAATTTCGACACAACCCAGTGAGTAACATGCACGCTAGAGGGGTGTACTTATTTATTTTTTTAATCTAGTTTTCTGTGGAAAATATTAAATAGGAGTACGCAGTTTTAATCGTGGATTACAAAAGTAGACAGAATGACGAAAACCGCATGTCAATACCTTTTTCCTATTCCGAGATATCTTAAGAAATGTGTAAATTTTAAGCATTTTCCTTTGGATATAGATTACTCGGGTTTTACTGAACGAATGTTATCAATTTTGAACTCCTTAAAAATTAATTTCTTTGTCCTATAAATAATAATATCAATTATAATTTCAATATTACTGTTACTGTCATGCGGAAACGGCGTTAAGGCAGTCAAAGTAAAAATATATGAAAACAAGTGGTGGGTCATGGAAAAAAACGAACATTAGCCAAATATATATATATATATATATATATATATATATATATATATATATATATATATATATATATATATATATATATATATAGGGTGGCCCACTTAAGCGGGATTACTCCATAACTCACTTACTATTACAAATACGAAAAAAATGTCTTATATAAAAGTTGTCCACAGTCATAAACTACACGTTTTAAAATTATTTTCAGAAATGGCGGACTTCTGGTTATACCGGAAACTCATGCCAACTTCGTTATTTTAAATAAAACAACCTATATATTATTACATTTTTGAACTCCTCGTTGGTCACTTTAATAACCATACTATGGGTCCACGTCGCATTGCTTCTGAGTTATTTGACATTTTGTAGAAAAAATGACTTTTGTAGTGCCTCCGAAAATTTTCAATATCACGAAGACGGATACCGGTAGAGAGATGTGGCTTTTTTTACTTCCGAAAAGGGTACCGCATCATTCTCATTCATTGCCAAAAATCTTGCTTTTAGAATTCAATAATTTCTATCGCTCCGAAAATAATTTTTTCATACATGGATAACTTGATGGAACGACCCATATTTTCTTACATCAGCGGATAGGAAATTAAATTTCCTTTCCATTGATGTAACATTATCGATATTTTGAAGTGATAGTTTTCGAGATATTCACATTTTTATCTAATTTCAGTTTTTATTGCGCATTGCCGCGGTGCTTTGGAACACGTTTGTCAATTGTTTTAAACAACTGATAAGAAATGTCAGTTTCTCGAGCTTCTATTGTGCTTTGCTTCTTGTGTACCAGTTTAAGTGTTTCTACAAGACATTTCCATTAAAATGTTGTTGCCCGATGCAGAGTTGATCGACATGACTTTCATTCTTGGAGAATGCCAAAGAAATGCGTTACTGGCGTCAAGGATTTATGCGGTACGGTATCCTGAACGAAGACTTCCCCGAGAAACAGCCTTTCAAAAGTTGTTACAACGTTTTACAAACACCGGACGCGTGCAGTATCAAACGAGGGAACGTGTCAACATAATAACCTGTATTTCTTGTACATTCCTTTTGTATATCTTCTGTAATCGTTAAGTAATTGTCCTTATGTATTTATTGATCGTTCCTTATGTATTTATTGTGTATTTCTTGTGCATTTCTTCTCTATGTCTTGTGTAAGCCTTAAGTAATTATTTTGTATTACTTGTGCAATCCTTATGTATATTGTTCATTCCTTATGTATTTCTTGTGTATGTCTTTTGAGTTTTGTATTCTTAATTCTTGAGTATTTATTATTCATTTCTTGTGCATTAAAAAAATCAAGTTATCCATGTTTGAAAAAAGTTATTTTCGGAGCGATAGAAATGATTGAATTCTAAAAGCAAGACGTTGCAACAACTTTCGAAAGGCTGTTTCTCGGGGAAGTCTTCGTTCAAGATACCGTACCGCATAAATCCTTGACGCCAATAACGCATTTCTTTGTCATTCTCCAAGAATGAAAGTCAAGTCGATCAACTCTGCGTTGGACAACAACATTTTCATGGAAATGTCTTGTAGAAACACTTAAACTGATACACACGACAGCAAAGCACAACAGAAGCTCGAGAAACTGACGTTTCTTATCAGTTGTTTAAAACAATTGACAAACGTTTTCCAAAGCACCGCGGCAATACGCAATAAAAACTGAAATTAGATAAAAATGTGAATACCTTGAAAACTATCACTCCAAAATATCGATAATGTTACATCAATGGAAAGGAAATCTAATTTCCTATCCGCTGATGTAAGAAAATATGGGTAGTTCCGTTTAAAAAATTCCAGTTATCCATGTTTGAAAAAATTATTTTTGGAGCGATAGAAATTATTGAATTCTAAAAGCAAGATTTTTGGCAATGGATGAGAATGATGCGGTACCCTTTTCGGAAGTAAAAAACGAAAGCCACATCTCTCTACTGGTATCCGACTCCGAGATATTGCAAGTTTTCGGAGGCACTGCAAACATCATTTTTTCTACAAAATGTCAAATAACTCAGAAGCAATGCGACGTAGACCCATAGTATGGTTATTAAAGTGAACTTTAAATTCAACGAGGAATTCAAAAATGTAATAATATATAGGTTGTTCTATTTAAAATAATGAAGTTGGCATGAGTTTCCGGTGTAACCGGAAGTCCTCCATTTCTCAAAATAATTTTAAAACGTGTAGTTTATGACCGTGGACAACTTTTATATAAGACATTTTTTCGTATTTGTAATGGTAAGGGAGTTATAGAGCAATCCCGCTTAAGTGGGCCACCCTGTATATATATATATATATATATATATATATATATATATATATATATGAAGAGTAGATTGAACAGTAGTCTCAATTTCTGCTCTCGAAATACTCTGAATGGCATCTCGTTTATATCGATCGTGGAAAACAACTGTTTTCGACAAGATTAAGTTTGTAAAGATCGATTACGCAGAACCGGAGTTGCAGGCGTTTTTTCATAATAAGGTTCCCACTCTCCCCCACCTCTTACTTGAAAAGGTGGAGTAAAACTTGTGAAATCAAATATAGGCAAAATTTTTAGAAGAATATAATGATCGTATCTTCAGTGCTTCTTATTTAGGTGAAATTTGTAAAATTTGTAATGTAAGCATTTTTTATATTTCCGTCCAATTCTCAAAATCGTTCAGAAACTCATTATTTCTGACCTAAGCCGGCAAAGATTGGTGTTTTCCGCCACAAAAGCTTCATGTAATTTATATGCTTGTTAGTAAGTCCCTCGGTGGCCATTAATTCGTGTATACTATTTGAAGTTACTCAAAGAAGATTATTAAAAAAAAAACTTTTACGTTCGTTGTTTTCAGGAACTTTGATGTAAGCTCCTGTGCTAATTTCGTAAGGTATATATTGATAATGAATGTTTTATTTAATGTCAGATTTTATCAGGTACTGTGTTTATGTCTATTATGTAAGGTTATGTACGTACTTGAGCGTATGGAGGAGATAACGGACAGGTGTCCATTGTTTCCTACTTGTGTCCAGAGTCTCCTGGACAGAGTAAATACAAGAACAGCTTAATATTTTCCAGATATGCTACAAACATGCCAAACACTTATAAAAGAAAGACTGATAGAAAATTCGATTCTGAGAATATGAGACAGACCATTAAAAAGTCTTAAAAAACAACACAAGCATCCGGTAAATTGTCGAGCATTACAAAGTCACAAAAAGGTGACTATCTTGGAACAATATTTAATGAAATCTTCGACAATTTTGTATGGCCTCTCGCCCAAATTAGTCAGACATTTAGCCTATGAGTATACCATTCTCTAGAAAATACCTGACAAATGGGAACATGAGAAGTCTGCATCAGGGTCACAAGATTTATGCACAGGCATCCACGACTATCTATCAGAAAACCGGAAGCCACTAGTTTGGCACGAATGATAAGTTTTAACATAACCAATGTGGAACATTTACAAAATAATTTACAAGATGTGCTTACCCGATACTCATTCACTCTTGCACAAATACGTAATGTTAATGAGGTAAGTAATTTTACCTACTGTATGGAAATCATAGAATAAACGTAACTTATTTCAGACGGGTGTAATTATCGGTCAGAGGGTCCAGAAGATCGTTGGCAAAAAAGTTGAACACCAGATAGGACAAGCAACATCAAGAGAAAGAAGCGAACTAATAACACAAGTCGGGATAATTTGCGCAAACGGGAATGCCGTACCACCTGTCTGGATCTTTCCACGGCACAGAAATTATGAAGGAAATTCTGTTGCTGGCCCTTTAGGGTTGGCATATCCCAGTAGATGAATGACCACCGTTTTGGAGCACTTTGTGCAAAATTTGAAATGTAACCGATAAAATCGGGCATTGCTCATCATGGACAATCATGAGTCGCACGTTTTCCTAAATGCTGGTGGATTTTGTAGATCTAATGTCATTGTTATATTTACCCTTCCCCCGCATACGTCCAACAAGCTCCAGCCTCTGGATAGGACTGTATTCGGCTCTTTCAAAACTTTCGTTAACCAAGCTGCTGATGCCTGAATGCTGTCTTATCCTGGACAGACTTTGAGCATTTACGATTTACCTCTGGTATGTCTCCAATCATGGCATAGTTCTCCAATAAACATCAAGCCTGGGTTCTGATGTACTGGAATTGTACCATTCGACCGAAACATATTCAATGAAGAGGATTTTTATCCTCTGCAGGTACGGATCGACCGATACCTAATAGTCATGTGCCTAAAGCATCATTTCTGATATGCCCTCTACTTCGTTCGCCAATTCCTCTGAAACTACCTTGAATGACAGGGACCTAATCACTCTAGGCCAGCTGGACACATTGACCAATATATCAATAGCAAAAACACTAATAAGCAACTCAGGGCAATCCAGCTTCATACCTCCTGAGTTGATTCAACCATTCCCAAAGGCGCCCACCAGAAAATCAGATTCTAACAGAGGGAGAAAACGAGGACGTTGCATGATCGCGACAGACACCCCTGAAAAGCTGTTGCTAGAAGATTTGCAGAATTGCAGCAAAAAAGAAGAAACAAGTCAAAAAGAAGATTCTCGAGAATGCATCATCTGAAGAACAAAGTAATGTAATAGACTATGCAGACAGTTCCTCAAACGATGATTTAGACTCGGGAGAAGAGAAAATGGAAAAGGAACCTTCGAAGGGGATTACATTGTTGTTCGTGTTTATGGAAAAGCTTGTGTGAGGAAGTACGTTGCGGTTGTGGATAATTTAGATGAAAAAGGATAGAAGTAAGATTTTTGAAGAGACATGTGCCATCAAACAGACTAAGTTTCACTTCTGAGCAGCCTGCAACCGTGGGTTTCCAAGATGTTGTGGCGGTGCTACCAAAGCCCATTAAAGATAGTAGGCCAAGGTTCGGTGGTATGGTCTATTTCAATATCGACCTGGCTGCATACAGCCTGCAGTGAATTTTTATTTATTTACCTTTTTAATACGCTTATCAAAGAAATATTTTCATATTAATTTTAGTTATGTACATTGTAGTCCTCTTTTTGTCAGAAATGTTTTTCTTTGTATTACCATTACCAAAGAAGTAGGTATTTTATGTTTTTGTACATTTATATTTTGAAAGTAGTTGTGTCCATTGTCTCCCTAGTCTCAGTCCCTAGCCCCCTTGGGTTAAGGAGGCAATGAATAATTTACATGATAACATATATTTTGCAATTGCTGATTACTGTAATTAAAAAATTGAAACCTGTCAACTGTTAAATGGTGTTTGACATAATAAAGCTACTGTTCATTACAATAAATTATAAAATTTACTTTTTTTGTGGCTCCTGGGGTTACAAATATAGTGTCCCACCCTCCCAGGCCTCCCCTAATACATACTAGATTGATGCATCTGCCCGCAATTCTGCTAATACTGGCAAAATTAACGTTCTGGCCTAGTGATACAAGTCTCTATCTATATTAACGTTTCTGATGTCTGAAACAAAGTCAGTAAAGTCTATGAACAAATTTTATTGAAAAAGTTACAATGATACGCGGATTATAAGAGATTTGTTTATAAAGGTTTAATTTCAATTTAACCTTGTCGATTGTGTTCACAATTTCAAGTCTTAAACAGATTGCAAAAAGATCATTGTTATGCCAAGATTAAGAAATAGAATCGGTGCAAACATCAATCAAATTAAAGGATTAAAGTAATCCTGGTTTAATCCTCCTTTGTGCAAACGGCCCTTTTATGGTGTAACTCACTAACGGTGCTTTGAAGTTTACTATTTCTTTAGTATCACGCCTTAAACTCTGATATGTAATTAAAAGGTATTACCTAAAGAAGAACTTTACAATTGAAGTCTTAAAATAAGACAAAACATTTAATTTTCCGTACTTATCCCGATAGTTTATAAAAAGGTAATTAAAGACCCTACTAAGAACTCAAAAATTTATTGATCCATCCTATGACAACATAATTATCATGAAAAATCAGATAAAAAGGTTTACATTAGGAATATTTTGCTTTCACTTAATTGTTAGTTAACGATTATGATTGCCTGCGTAACTATTACATTCTAAAATAAGAAACAAACTAGTTGCATATTATAAAATAATCATAAGAATGTGTTGAGAAAAGAATAATGTTCAAAAATAATGTTTAACTTACTATCATTATTTGTGTAAAATCTACTCACTTTTATTTATTTCATACAAATTGTCATCACAGCTTCACTAAATTTAAGTATTTACTTCGATTATCAACCGAAAACTAACTAATCTTTCTGAATGCGTTAATACTTTCACTTCTTATATTAAAATGTATTTAAACAAGAGCGGACAGCTCTGTTTACAATAAAAATTTAATTCATACTGCTTTATAATTTGATACAAATTGTTGTAGGTAGTAAATAGACCTTTTGTTAAATAAGAATGAAATGTTTACACAATATTATCTTTCCGACTTATATAACATGCAAATTGCGAAATTTAGAGAAAGATAGAGAAATAAGTAGTAACAACGTGACTGAACATTTTGAATGGCATGTCGTGTTCAGCAGTTAACTACATCCTATCATTATATGTTGGTTCGTCATAACTACATCATTTATTATAATTTTAGCTAAATAAACAATAACAACAATATAGAAAAATAAGCAGGTGCCTGCGTGTTAAATTGAATTTGGATCTAGAGCTTTTCTCTCACATTTAGTATCTAGATTTAAAAAGAACATTATGAAAACGGATGCAATTTTAATAATAAGTAAAATACTTCTCTTTTCGATGTTAAATCGTGTATTTATTTATATCTTCCAAATAATTTAAACTTTTAGATAACAATTACAGTTATCGACCTCAGTAAATATTACCTTTAAATATAAATTGAATTGAAATATCAAAACGCAAATATAATCCTGCTATTACTACAACAGTTTGATTAACGTATTTAAAAGCCAACTACTAATCTAATTTTATTTTAATAAAATTAAATAATCTTAAACTACATTGAACGTGTCACATCAAAACGTATGATGATGGGGTAAGTGCAATATGAAAAAAAAAGATAAAAAATATATATTTGTGGTATCACGCAAGGGCGAACTGGGCTGCCAGGACGCCGGAAATATTCCCCGTTAGCCGCTGACTTCTTAAATAGAGAATTTTTCAAATATTTGGCCGCCAACGCCTCCTATTGAGATGGTCACTATCCATAAACCCAATGATAACCAAGACCAACATACATTCTAAATATGAGGTCGATCGGTCGATCGGTCGAACGGTGTGGCGGGTTAGTGGTTACAAATAGATGCACTTCCATTATATATACAGGGTGATTCACGGCCAATTGTAGGTTAGACGTTTATGGAGAACGAGAGATAGGATCGTTCTGAAAATTTGGTCATTTACATAAGCAGTAATTCTCTATCGATCTCAAATATTTTCAGCATTACGATGTTGCCGCTTATACCAAAAAGTCCTAGCAAATTTATTATTTTAAACGGAACACCCCATATGATAATAAATTTTAGAATGGCCCTTTATTGGGATACTTTTTGTTAATATTACCGATAAGCGGTAACATCGCAATGCTGAAAATATTTTAGATATTACCGCTTATGTAAATGACCAAATTTACAGAAATATCCTATGCCTCGTTCTCCATACATGCTTATTCAATAAAATGACCAATGGTTTATATATATATATATATATATATATATATATATATATATATATATATATATATATATATATATATATATATATGTCTGCTGTAATCCGTTCATAGCTTGTTTACTATTAGATATAAAGATTTTCAATATATACCGGGTGTTCTACTAAGAGTGCTACACCAAACATGTTTTTTTTAATGGAATACCCGGTATATTTTTATTGTTTTAGTTTACAAAAATAATACGAATTTTCATCTCATACCATTCCAGAGCTATTCCCGTTTTTATTAGGAAAATAGCTCACATTCGAGAAATCAGTGTAAAGAAAGCCATGGATGTTTCTAAAACACTCGCTACTAAAAGTTTCACAGTAACTCCTAGTTCAGACAATACACAACTTTTCTTTTTAGTTTGCAGACAATGTACTGGGTGAGCTAAAAAACAAAAATTTTAATTACTTCATTTTTTCAAATATAACGCCCTATTTATTTTTGCTCCATTCGATGGCATTTTTGGTAAGCTTTCCGTTGATATAAGGTTTGTCTGGTAAATTCTGGATATTTCTCTAGGTTCAAAAAATGTCTTATAATTATAAAAGTTGTACACAGTCATAAACTACACGTTTTAAAATTATTTTCAGAAATGGCGGACTTCCGGTCATACCGGAAACTCATGCCAACTTCGTTATTTTAAATAAAACAACCTATATATTATTACATTTTGAACTCCTCGTTGGTCACTTTAATAACCATACTATGGGTCCACGTCGCATTGCTTCTGAGTTATTTGACATTTTGTAGAAAAATGACTTTTAGTGCCTCCGAAAATTTTCAATATCACGAAGACGGATACCGGTAGAGAATGTGTTTTTTACTTCGAAAAGGGTACCGCATCATTCTCATTCATTGCCAAAAATCTTGCTTTTAGAATTTAATAATTTCTATCGCTGAAAATAATTTTTTCAAACATGGATAACTTGATGGAACGACCATATTTTCTTACATCAGCGGATAGGAAATTAAATTTCCTTTCCATTGATGTAACATTATCGATATTTTGAACTGATAGTTTTCGAGATATTCACATTTTTATCTAATTTCAGTTTTTATTGCGCATTGCCGCGGTGCTTTGGAAAACGTTTGTCAATTGTTTTAAACAACTGATAAGAAATGTCAGTTTCTCGAGCTTCTGTTGTGCTTTGCTTCTTGTGTACCAGTTTAAGTGTTTCTACAAGACATTTCCATTAAAATGTTGTTGCCCGATGCAGAGTTGATCGACATGACTTTCATTCTTGGAGAATGCCAAAGAAATGCGTTACTGGCGTCAAGGATTTATGCGGTACGGTATCCTGAACGAAGACTTCCCCGAGAAACAGCCTTTCGGTTGTGGATAATTTAGATGAAAAAGGATAGAAGTAAGATTTTTGAAGAGACATGTGCCATCAAACAGACTAAGTTTCACTTCTGAGCAGCCTGCAACCGTGGGTTTCCAAGATGTTGTGGCGGTGCTACCAAAGCCCATTAAAGATGGTAGGCCAAGGTTCGGTGGTATGGTCTATTTCAATATCGACCTGGCTGCATACAGCCTGCAGTGAATTTTTATTTATTTACCTTTTTAATACGCTTATCAAAGAAATATTTTCATATTAATTTTAGTTATGTACATTGTAGTCCTCTTTTGTCAGAAATGTTTTTCTTTGTATTACCATTACCAAAGAAGTAGGTATTTTATGTTTTGTACATTTATATTTTGAAAGTAGTTGTGTCCATTGTCTCCTAGTCTCAGTCCCTAGCCCCTTGGGTTAAGGAGGCAACGAATAATTTAATGATAACATATATTTTGCAATTGCTGATTACTGTAATTAAAAATTGAAACCTGTCAACTGTTAAATGGTGTTTGACATAATAAAGCTACTGTTCATTACAATAAATTATAAAATTTACTTTTTTGTGGCTCCTGGGTTACAAATATAGTGTCCCACCCTCCCAGGCCTCCCTAATACATACTAGATTGATGCATCTGCCCGCAATTCTGCTCATACTGGCAAAATTAACGTTCTGGCCTAGTGATACAAGTCACTATCTATATTAACGTTTCTGATGTCTGAAACAAAGTCAGTAAAGTCTATGAACAAATTTTATTGAAAAAGTTACAATGATACGCGGATTATAAGAGATTTGTTTATAAAGGTTTAATTTCAATTTAACCTTGTCGATTGTGTTCACAATTTCAAGTCTTAAACAGATTGCAAAAAGATCATTGTTATGCCAAGATTAAGAAATAGAATCGGTGCAAACATCAATCAAATTAAAGGATTAAAGTAATCCTGGTTTAATCCTCCTTTGTGCAAACGGCCCTTTTATGGTGTAACTCACTAACGGTGCTTTGAAGTTTACTATTTCTTTAGTATCACGCCTTAAACTCTGATATGTAATTAAGGAGAACTTTACAATTGAAGTCTTAAAATAAGACACAAAATATTTAATTTTCCGTACTTATCCCGATAGTTTATAAAAAGGTAATTAAAGACCCTACTAAGAATTCAAAAATTTATTGATCCATCCTATGACAACATAATTATCATGAAAAATCAGATAAAAAGGTTTACATTAGGAATATTTTGCTTTCACTTAAGTGTTAGTTAACGATTATGATTGCCTGCGTAACTATTACATTCTAAAATAAGAAACAAAACTAGTTGCATATTATAAAATAATCATAAGAATGTGTTGAGAAAAGAATAATGTTCAAAAATAATGTTTAAACTTATTATCATTATTTGTATAAAATCTACTCACTTTTATTTATTTCATACAAATTGTCATCACAGCTTCACTAAATTTAAGTATCTACTTCGATTATCAACCGAAAACTAACTAATCTTTCTGAATGCGTTAATACTTTCACTTCTTATATTAAAATGTGTTTAAACAAGAGCGGACAGCTCTGTTTACAATAAAAATTTAATTCATACTGCTTTATAATTTGATACAAATTGTTGTAGGTAGTAAATAGACCTTTTGTTAAATAAGAATGAAATGTTTACACAATATTATCTTTCCGACTTATGTAACATGCAAATTGCGAAATTTAGAGAAAGATAGAGAAATAAGTAGTAACAACGTGACTGAACATTTTGAATGGCATGTCGTGTTCAGCAGTTAACTACATCCTATCATTATATGTTGGTTCGTCATAACTACATCATTTATTATAATTTTAGCTAAATAAACAATAACAACAATATAGAAAAATAAGCAGGTGCCTGCGTTTAAATTGAATTTGAATTTAGAGCTTTTCTCTCACATTTAGTATCTAGATTTAAAAAGAACATTATGCAAACGGATGCAATTTTAATAATAAGTAAAATACTTCTCTTTTCGATGTTAAATCGTGTATTTATTTATATCTTTAAAATAAATTTAAACTTTTAGATAACAATTACAGTTATCGACCTCAGTAAATATTACCTTTAAATATAAATTGAATTGAAATATCAAAACGCAAATATAATCCTGCTATTAATACAACAATTTGATTAACGTATTTAAAAGCCAACTACTAATCTAATTTTATTTTAATAAAATTAAATAATCTTAACTAATCTTAAACTATATTGAACGTGTCAAATCAAAACGTATGATGATGGGGTAAGTGCAATATGAAAAAAAAAGATAAAAAATATATATTTGTGGTATCACGCAAGGGCGAACTGGGCTGCGGGGCGCCGGAAATATTCCCCGTTAGGGGCGTTAGCCGCTGACTTCTTAAATAGAGGATTTTTCAAATATTTGGCCGCCAACGCCTCCTATTGGGATGGTCACTATCCATAAACCCAATGATAACCAAGACCAACATACATTCTAAATATGAGGTCGATCGGTCGAACGGTGTGGCGGGTTAGTGATTACAAATAGATGCACTTCCATTATATATACAGGGTGATTCACGGCCAATTGTAGGTTAGACGTTTATGGAGAACGAGACATAGGATCGTTCTGAAAATTTGGTCATTTACATAAGCAATAATTCTCTATCGATCTAAAATATTTTCAGCATTACGATGTTGCCGCTTATACCAAAAAGTCCTAGCAAATTTATTATTTTAAACGGAACACCCCATATGATAATAAATTTTTAGAATGGCCCTTTTATTGGGATACTTTTTTGTTAATATTACCATATACCTATCCCTATCGGTTTTCGAGATAAAAAATAATTTGTGTTAAATATGGTCCAAAACATGGCTTTAATTAAATTTAAGCAAATTAGTGATCTCAATCCATGGAATGTTGAAATTTTGGTGATAGTTTAGATAGACCCGATGTATTTAATTTACACTAACAAATCGACTCCATATCATACAGGGCGTGCTAAAATTACTATTATTTCCGCTATTAATAAAATCAGCCAAAAGATCGTTTTTTTTAATGAAACCCCCTGTATATTACTCAATAAATTGAAAGACAAAGAAAATTTTTTAAGTCGATATATTAAGTTCCTATACCTAAATCATCAAGTTTTCTTAATAAAGCCGCTTTTTTTGTGAAAACAATTTTTTTAATGAATTTAATTTTAAGTAACCATGGAAATATGAAGCTTATGACATTTCAATGAGTTTTATAAGTAACCTGTAAACAGTTATTGACGGTGTTTGAAAAAATCTCCCAAAATGAACACAAATGTTGATTACTATTTATGAAATTATTTATTTTACATAAACAACATGATCAAATTATTGCTACAACTTGCAGAAAATTTAACCAAATGTATCCAGAATTGCCACCAATGAACAAGAGGAAGTTTGTAAGATTACAAAATAATTCAATTAATATGTAAAAGTACAAAAAATAACATAATTAGGAAAAATAGAAATAACAAAATTGTAAAAAAAATACCAAATATTTACAATAAATGTTGGAAATGTTCTCGCTTACATTCTACACATTTTACAATGTGCTTGTGTACGCGACTCGTTGTTGCTTTTTCAATTCCATGGGGATCCAAATCTTCAATACAAGGCACTATTCGCCGTCACAGTTCTTCTTTGGAAGGCACTGAGGTACTGTAAACCCTTTCTTTTAAAACACCCCATAAAACAAAGTAAAGCGGCGTGAGATCGGGTGATCTTGGTGGCCAATCCCACGGCCCTAAACGCCTAAACTAACGATCTTCAAACATTTCGTTTAGTTCTCTGAAAACTTCCTGGGTCCAATGAGCTGGCACTCCGTCCAGCTGAAACCACGAATTCCTATATTCCTCTAAAGATAAATTTTCGACGAAATCAGTATCAGTAGTCCTTAGTATTTAAGATATCTCTCAGCATTTAGTGTTTTGTCATAGATAAAAAAGGAAATTTTATTCTCCTTTAAAATACAGAAAACATTTAGGTCAAATTTTTCTTGAAACCCCATTTCTTTTTTTCGTGCGGATTATGATCAGCCCAAAAGTGCTTATTCCTTCTGTTAAAAATCCCATCCCTCGTAAATTTTGCTTCGTCGCTCCAAATTATTTTTGACAAAAATTCCGGATCCTCCTGTGTACGTATTAACTGGGTTTCGCAAAAATGTCCAAATCTTCTGCTTTGAGGGCTTGAACTTTAGTAAATCTGTATGGATGTATTTTGTGATTTTCCAAAATTCGTTGTACTGAAGCGTATGATAGACCCAAGTCTTCTTCTGCACTACGAATAGAAGATTCTGTATACGCATAAAAATATGCCAAAACGTTAACAATATTATCTTCATTTGAAGTAACAGGTTTTGGTAATGTTGGAGGCGCTTTTAAATTTGAGCCATAGTTAATTATTTTGTAATCTTACAAACTTCCTCTCGTTCAGTGGTGTTAATTCATGATACATTTGGTTAAATTTTCTGCAAGTTCTCGCAATGATTTGATCACACTGTCCATGTAAAATAAATAACTTCATAAGAACTTCGTTTGAATAATCAATATTTGCGTTCATACTTGTAAAAGTCATTGAAATGTCATAATCTTCATATCTCCATGGTTACTTAAAATTAAATCAATTAAAAAAATTGTTTTCACAAAAAAAGCGGCTTTATTAAGAAAACATGATGATTTTGATATACGAACTTGATATATCGTCTTAAAGCATTTTTTTTTGTCTTTCAATTTATTGAGTAATATACAGGGGGTTTCATTTAAAAAAAACGAACTTTTGACTCATTTTATTAATAGCAGAAATAATAGTAATTTTAGCACGTCCAGCATGATATGGAGTCGATTTGTCAGTGTAAATTAAATACATCAGGTCTATCTAAACTATCACCAAAATTTCAACAATCCACGGATTGAGATCGCTAATTTACTTAAATTTTATTAGGGCCATGTTTTGGACCATATTTAACACAAATTCTTTTTTATCTCGAAAACCGATAGAGATAGGTATATGGCAATATTAAAAAAAAAGTATCCCAATAAAAGGGCGATTCTAAAAAATTATTAATATATGGGGTGTTCCGTTTAAAATAATAAAGTTGCTAGCACTTTTTGTTATAAGCGGTAACATCGCAATGCTGAAAATATTTTAGATCGATAGAGTATTACCGCTTATGTAAATGACCAAATTTACAGAAATATCCTATGCCTCGTTCTCCATACATGCTTATTCAATAAAATGACCAATGGTTTTATATATATATATATATATATATATATATATATATATATATATATATATATATATGTCTGCTGTAATCCGTTCATAGCTTGTTTACTATTAGATATATCGATTTGATTTTGCCATCTCGTAGATATGCTTTGTGCACAATTTAAAAAGATTTTCAATATATACCGGGTGTTCTACTAAGAGTGCTACACCAAACTTATGTTTTTTTTAATGGAATACCCGGTATATTTTTATTGTTTTAGTTTACAAAAATAATACGAATTTTCATCTCATACCATTCCAGAGCTATTCCCGTTTTTATTAGGAAAATAGCTCACATTCGAGAAATCAGTGTAAAGAAAGCCATGGATGTTTCTAAAAACACTCGCTACTAAAAGTTTCACAGTAACTCCTAGTTCAGACAATACACAACTTTTCTTTTTAGTTTGCAGACAATGTACTGGGTGAGCTAAAAGACAAAAAGTTTAATTACTTCATTTTTTCAAATATAACGCCCTATTTATTTTTGCTCCATTCGATGGCATTTTTGGTAAGCTTTCCGTTGATATAAGGTTTGTCTGGTAAATTCTGGATATTTCTCTAGGTTCTAACAATAAACAACTGAATTAAGTCCGGGTTCAGAGTTGTAATACTTACGGTAAAATCAAGTAGGCTAGTACCATAGTTAATTTTTTATTCAGCATAATGGCAGAATTGTTAAACAATTGACACTTTATGAGATTACGGGATACAATACAGCAAATGTTTATAACAGATGATGTTCGATAGGACACCATTCTGATCGATACACGTTCTCAATCACCGTTCGCATGATAGGTTGACCTTATCTAGTAGTTCGACTTGAATTGTCTCAAATGCTTCGCGAATACGAGCTTTCATATCTTCTGGCATAGCAGAATCAAAGTACCTCCACCTGCAGGAGCATTTTAAAAAGTGGTGTTAACACATGAGAGAATGTTTGGTGTAAAATTAAGAAGTAATTAGGTAATCTGCTTATAAATACTTATGATAACACCTTACCTACATTGATTCCAACCAACTAAAACTTGTTAAAAATGTTTTAACAGCTTATTATCACCAACACCATTACACTATAAACATTTAGATACAAGTTTACTACACAAGCACCACAATGATGGATAGTTACATTGAAATTACTCTCATGCACAGAAATTCGCACACGTGAGATATTTCAGGTTGTTATTCTTAACCTCCTTTATGCATAAGTAACACGTAGAAGACATTACGGCAAGCCAAATTAAAGTACATTTTCAAACCAAAACTTTAAAATTGACAAAGGATGCACATAGAAGGTATTGCTGAACCAACGACGATATTTAAGTTCAGTTTATTTTTGAAAACCTCTGAATTGAGCCGGGTTCAAAATTGCTGTAATAATCTTGAGAAAACAGGTAGGCAAGGTGTCAATAATTTTTATTGGGATAACTCGCCTACTTGATTGCGTCTGATCCATGTAACCATGAATTGCGTGACAATAATTTTCATGAAACCAAGCAGGTGTGCTATCAAAATTGTTACACGATTAATTGTACGTTCCCAAGTGCAAAGTTCAAAATGAGCTATGAACATTAATAACTAGTTTATATGGTCTACTGCATTGGCGAAGCTGAAGGAAATGTTCTACTTATCATAAGAATTTATCACCAAAATATCCCGATATAAGAACACAAGTTAAAAACTGAGAGCCGGCGTTAAAGAATCAGGAAGTATGAAGTATAAAGGAAAAGAAAATCACGGAAGAAAAATTAACGAAGACGTCGAACTAAATATTCTGCTTCCATTGCAAGAAAATCCACAAACGTAATATTACTGCATGAATGGACATCTCTCAAAGCAGTATGAACAAGATCATATTGAAGAACAAGTTTCATCCGTATCACGGAAGTCTACACCAGAAATTGCACAGTAATCATTTCCAGAACAGACTTTTCTGTAATCATGTGTTGCAAGATTGATGAGAATCGAAAAATTTTAAAGAAAAAATTGTTCACCGACGAAGGTATATTTAAAAGTGACGGCAACGTAAATAGGCATAATATACATTATTAATCTATTGACAAACCACACGGGTTGAGAACAAATGATTATCAGAACCGATGGTCGCTAAACGTTTGGGGAGGAATAATCTTCGATGGTGTTCTTACTGGTGCTCAATATTTAAGATTTCTACATCAACTCCCCTTGTTATTGGAAGATGTCGATCTCATCACAAGAAGAGACATTTGGCAACAGCAAGGCGGTGCTCCGGTGCACTATCACGGAGTGGTTCGCCAATATCTGGATAGAACTTTCCTTAATGGCTGGATAGGTAGAGGAGGTCCATAGCTTGGCCATCTCGCTCGCCCGACCTGACGCCAATAGGCTTTTTCCTTTGAATATTTATGTCAAAGAGAAAGTTTATGTGGTAAAACCACAACACCACAAGACATGAAAGTTCGTATTCGCAAAGCATTTGCCGAAATTATTATAACTCTAAACCCGGGCCCTTTATTTATCACAACAATTTAAATGCCAAATGATATCTGAACTTGCTAAGGACTGATTTGGAAAATGCCTTGAATGGATTGGCTCTAGCACCTGTTAACAACTATTGGTTTCAACAAGATGGTGCCCCAGCACATAAATCAAGAAATGTACAGGACTATCTGTCATTGCGGTTTGCAGGAAAATGGATTGGAACTTACAGTGCAGTAGCTGGTCAGCCCGATCACCCGATTTAAGTCCGTTGGATTTTTTCTGTGGGGTTACCTGACAAACCAAGTGTAAGATTGGAGTTTTGAAAATAAAGAACAGTTCTTAGTATCGGTTATGGCAGCAGTTAATACAATTTCACCAGAAATGCTAGACCGTGTTTTAAATTCTTCAGTAAAGAGAGCTTACCTGTGTCTAGAAAATAACGGCAACCTATTTGAACAGTTATTGTAATTATTTACCTTTAATTAAATAGGTTTAAAAGATTGGAGTTGTTAAATTTGTACATAAAGAAATATTATAAGATACTAATATTAATCCGAATTTTTCTTAAAAATGGTTAAATTCGTAATAAAAAAGACTATCGTTAGTTGCGGAGAAATAACAAAATAAAGTTGATGATGGTTTCTCGGAGACGAAACGTGGAATAAAAAATTTGAAAACGCCATCTAATAGAATTTAAAACGTGACAATGAAGAAATAATACCTTTGGTTTTAAAAATCTTTTAAAGTAAATGAAGGAAATACGAAAAAAGAAAAATCGAAAATCCCATTTTCTTTAAAGCTTGGAATAGGTAAGCAATAATGAACTTTTGCAAACTACATGTGATCATGCCCTAAATTATACAACTTTTCTCTAATTTAACCATTTCCACGAGTATTCCACATGTTTCCACTTCCATATTTTCCGGGTCTTCCATCTTGTGTGCTAAAAGTACCTGAATTATCTTGACGACGTTTCGACAAAATCCTATTTGTCGTTTCAGGTCACCAATAATTTGGCTTTACTCCTCGTTATTCGGATTTAACTTCAATTAATTTATTGAATCAAAAGAAAATTAGATTTAGCAATTTAAATAAAAGAAAATTAAGTTATAATTTCCCAACTAATTCAGAAATAAAGAAATTTTTTTAAGAGTTTAAAATAATTGCGGTTTTGCTTTTAAACTAAACAAAAAAAAAACATCTGAAAGCAAATTTATAAACCCTAAAAATTCTCAAACTAAAATGAAAGGTAGGCCACCCACCTTACCATTATGCAATATATTACAGTGAAATTTACATATAACTGCGCTGATTCTTTTTGAAAGATTAAACGTAATCCAATTTTTTTTATTTTATTTAACCAAACACGTATTTTATGTTGGTAAGACAGTGATCCCTCAATTACCTTACAAGAGGTTATAAAGATCCCTTTTTATTATTCGATTAGGACATTGACTAAACGATTCCTCAATCAACGATTAGGATAATGAGAAAAAAAACTTTAACTAGAATCTAAAATTTGAAACTATAGGCGATTTTGAATGTAACACAATTACATATACGAAAATCAAAATCATTAAGTCTTAATATGAATGTAGCTGTAAAGTATTTTACGATTTACGACTTGAACTCTTTACACTATGCTCTTAACAATATAATAATAATCTTTAAATAAATAATTTTAACGCTTAGCTTAAAATAGCTTCCGCAGGTACCAGGAACATATACGAAGAATATTGGCTTCACTGCAGGATCAAACGGATAACGAAGTAATATATTATTGCAGCACCAAAAGAGAAAGCACTAAAGCAGACAGTAGAGCAAAAGGTGGTTAAACATAAAATATTCCCCACGAAGGTAATATGCGGGTTGAATAAACCCCCACAAAGGTCTAAAAGAAATTATTTAAAGTAATAATTACGTTAACATCGTTTTCTTTTAACTTACCCTGAATGATCAGGTTGTAATGAAAAGATATACACTACAAAGCGTTTATTAATGATCATATAAAAGGATGTAAAAGTATGAATTTGTAGGTTAACATTTGCATGAAGAGAAGTATTGGTGTTCGAAATCGACGAAAGTCTAAAAGAAATTATTGAAAGTGCTCCATACCCTGAGCTAGTCTCTGCAGAGAAAAGAATAAGTATAAATTGCTTATCAATAGCCACGTAAGAGTGTAAGGAATACGAGTTATTAGTTAACATTCGCCTGAGTATAAGTAATACGAAGATCTTGGTTTTCGAAATCGCTTTACCAATTTTAATGACTTCGTCATTAAAGTGCAATTTTTGTAGGTAGCTGGTGAATGTGAGTTAAAGATACATATATCGGTCGAAACACATTAATAGAGTCAAACCCATAAAGATAAAGCAACCACCATTAATTAATTAAGGTTTGACAAAATCCGCATTGAGCGATAAAGTTAGAAAACTAGGAAAATTCGAAGTTTTCTTCTTTCATTCGCCAGAACACCATTTTACCACGAAACGGAAATGAATCTAATTTTGACAACGTCAACTCGCAAGTTCGACCTAAATCTATGACGCGCTAAACAAAGGAACATAGGAAGGTGCCAATGACAAATTGCGCATGCCTTATCTAAATAAATAAATTCCAATAAATGGTTTAAATATCACTTTCAATGTCAAAATTCAAGAGCGCTGGTGGTATAGAGGTAGGAATCGTCTTCCACGCTGTTGGTGCGGGTTCGAATCCCGTCCCATGCAATTTTTTTTTGGGTTACTGTAGTTTTGTTTATCTAATCTACTTTTGTTAGGTTATAGTAGTTTTCTTTATCTAATCTAATTATGTTAGGTTATAGTAATTTTGTTTATCTTATCTCATTAAGTTAGGTTACAGTTGTGGCGGCACCTTCCGCTGTTCCTTTGTTTATCGCCTCCTAAATCTTCCCACTTCAGAAATCCCGTTAGAAAAATAAACTGACATTATTTAAATACTTCGAAATATAAATGGTAATGCAAATTGTCAATCAAATATACGGAAAATTAGGAATAAATTCAAAGATATGTTCGACCGCATTTTATAGTTAAAACGATGTGTATTCAGTCAACGCTCGTAACTTTAAAAAATGTTTATACTCTGAAAATTCATACTCGGTGTTAATAAAAATAATACAATCTGAACCATGGCATTCAAGGTGATCATTTATGTAAAAAGGATATACGGGATATGGACACACGACCCGAAGAGTCTGACGGGTACCAAATACTCCTGAGTAAGGGTAAGGAGAGGGAGAAATTTCTTTTAAATTAGACAGAAAATTATGACTTTTTCTGTTTCTCTCTAGTCTAAGTGACTAATGTAGTCGTTGTTTATGATAAGTTTTTAGGCTTCCCATGACATAATGCAATAGTGTTAAAAAAATCAAAAATCTATTTAAATCTGTATTTTACATCGGTTTTTTAAAAATGCACAGTTGATAAAATCGCGAGCGAAACGTTACCGTTTGTATACTTTTCCAATCAATGCACCATTCGTAAAACACCTGGGCGATCCTCGAGATATTAAAGAATTCAAGGCAATTCATTTCAAAATTATGTTTCGGCATTAAAAGTCTTTTTAAAGTTCTTACAGTAAGGTTAGTTATATAGCTGGTCCAAAATTTATTCATATCGTAAAAATACTATCCGTGGTGGCGTTGAATCTCGGAAAACACAAGCCACTCAACAACTTTTACTATGTTGTGTGGTATAACTTCACCCTTGAGGTGAATAAAAATCTCAACACATTGCTTGCCAATAGAAACAGAAATTTCATTCCACCCTTTTATTTCTTCACTGATTATATATTAACATTCAAACTACATATTTAGGTACAGAAGATTATGCAATCGACTTTTTTTCACTATCGCTTAATGGACTTATTAGCACATTTTACAACTTCTGGCCGTTTCGCCAAGTTTGGCCATGATGTGTATGTGTGTGTGTGTGTGTGTGTGTGTGTGTGTGTGTGTGTGTGTGTGTGTGTGTGTGTGTGTGTGTGTGTACGTGTGCGTGTGCGAGTGGGTGTGCGTGTGGGTGTGCGTGTACGTGTGCGAAGCGTGTACGTGTGCGTATAAGTGTGCGTGTGCGAGGAGTGCGAGTGCGTATGCGTGCGCGTTCGCGTGTGCGTGAGCGTGTGCATGTGCGTCTGCGTGTACGCTTGGGTGTGCGTGCGTATGTGTGTGCGTGTGCATCTGCGCCTGCGTCTGCGTGTGTGCTTGCGTGTGCGTGTGTCTGTGCGTGTGCGTGTACGTGAGCCTGTGCGAGTGCGTGTGCATGTGCCTGTGTGACTGTGCTTCTGTGTGTCCGTGTATCCACGTGTCTGTGTGTCCGAGTGTCTGTGTCCGAGTGTGTGTGTGTGTGTGTGTGTGTGTGTGTGTGTGTGTGTGTGTGTGTGTGTGTGTGTGTCGTCGTGTGCGTGTGTGCGTGTGTGTGTGCGTGTGCGTGTGCGTGTGCGCGTGTGAGCGTGCGCGCGTGCGTCCGTGTGTCCGTATGTCTGTGTGTCTTCGTCTCAGTGTGTCTGTGTGTCTGTGTGTCTGTGCCTGTGTGTATGTGTGTATTTATGTCTGTGTGTCTGCGTGTCTGTGTGCCTGTGTGTCTGTGTGTGTGTCTGTGTGTGTGTGTGTGTGTGTGTGTGTGTGTGTGTGTGTCTGTGTGTGTGGCTGTGGCGTGTGTGTCGTGGTCTGTCTGTATGTTGTCTGTGTCTTCGTCTCAGTGTGTCTGTGTGTCTGTGTGCCTGTGTGTATGTGTGTATTTATGTCTGTGTGTCTGTGTGTCTGCGTGTCTGTGTGCCTGTGTGTGTGTCTGTGCTGTGTGTGTGTTGTGTGTGTGTGTGTGTGTGTGTGTGTGTGTGTGTGTTGTGTGTCTGTGTGTCTGTGTGTCTGTGTGTCGTGTCTGTGTCTGTCTGTAGTGTGTCTGTGTGCTGTCAAACTACATATTTAGGTACGGAAGGTTATGCAATCTACTTTTTTTCACTATCGCTTAATGGACTTATTAGCACATTTTACAACTTCTGGCCGTTTCGACAAGTTTGGCCCTGATGTGTGCGTGTGTGCGTGTGTGCGTGTGTGCGTGTGTGCGTGTCTGTCGCGTGTGGCGTGTGGCGTGCGTCCTGTGTCCGATGTCTGTGTGTCTGTCGTCTCAGTGTGCTGTGTGTCTGTGTGCCTGTGTGTAGTGTGTATTTGTCTGTGTGTCTGCGTGTCTGTGTGTCGTGTCTGTGTGTGTGTGTGTGTGTGTGTGTGTGTGTGTGGTGTGTGCGTGTGTGCGTGTGTGCGTGTGTGCGTGTGCGCGTGTGCGCGTGTGAGCGTGCGCGCGTGCGTCCGTGTGTCCGTTGTCTTCGTCTCAGTGTGTCTGTGTGTCTGTGTGCCTGTGTGTATGTGTGTATTTATGTCTGTGTGTCTGCGTGTCTGTGTGCCTGTGTGTCTGTGTGTCGTGTGTGTGTGTGTGTGTGTGTGTGTGTGTGTGTCTGTGTGTCTGTGTGTGTCTGTGTATCTGTCTGTATGTGTGTCTGTGTGTCTGTGTCATTCAAACTACATATTTAGGTACGGAAGGTTATGCAATCTACTTTTTTTCACTATCGCTTAATGGACTTATTAGCACATTTTACAACTTCTGGCCGTTTCGACAAGTTTGGCCCTGATGTGTGTGTGTGTGTGTGTGTGTGTGTGTGTGTGTGTGTGAAAGTGGTGTGTGCGTGTGCAAAGCGTGTGCGTATGAATGTGCGAGTGCGAGTGCGTGCGCGTGTGCGTGGAAGTGAGCGTGTGCACGTGCGCCCGCGCGTGCGTATGTGTGCGTATGCGTCTTCGTGTGCGTGTGTCTGTGCGTGTGCGTGAGCCTGTGCGAGTGTCTGTGCTTCTGTGTCCGTATGTCCGTGTGTCCGAGTGTCCGTGTGTCCGTGTGTCCATGTGTCCGAGTGTCCGGGTATCTGTGTCCGTGCGTCGTTGCGTACATCCGTCCCTGCGCCCGTGGTCCGTGTGTACGTGTGTCTGTGTGTTCGTGTGTCCGTGAGTCCGTGTGTCCGTGTCTCCATGTGCCCGTGCGGCGGTGCGTCGATACGTCCATGAGTCCGTGCGGCCATGCGTACGTGCGTCCTTGATTACGTGCGTCCGTGATCCGTATGTCTGTGTGTACGTATGCCCGTGTGTCCGTGTGTCCGTGTGTCCCTGTGTCCATGTGTCTGTTTGACTGTGTGTGTGTGTGTGTGTGTGTGTGTGTGTGCTGTGTGCGAAAAACTTAGTTTATATGCTACTAAGGAGGCCTAATGCTAACTTGTAAGTCAGGTATAAGGCTTCGCAACTTGCTCTCGGGGCTTGGTCCCCTTCGCGGGAAATTTGAAATTGTATTCTAATAAGGGGCCCTAATGCTAACTTGTAAGGCTGGTATAGATCTCCACAACTTACTCTGGGGGATTCGCACCCTTGTCCTGACCCTTGGCGGAAAATTTGAATTCGTATTTAAATCTCTGCATTTCTGCTTGGTTATGGGAGAAAATTTTAATTTTTATTCTAACAAGGGGCCCTAATTCTAATTTGTGAAACATGTATAGGTCTTCGATACTTCCTTTTAGGTCTTAACCCCTTTACCCAAAAATTTGAATTTTTTTATGGCGCCACCTAGTAGTGGATGGACTAGTGACCGTGTTTGGTTTGGTTATGGCGGGATTTGAATTTGTATTCTAATAAGGGGCCCTAATTCTACCTTGAACGATATGTATATGCTGTTGGAGCTTGCTTTGGGGTGTTAGTCGCCATTGTCGTGATCGGAACTTGTTCGGGGGTCTTCGCCCACTGTCGTGAATTCCTTGGAGAAAAATTTGACATTGTATTCTAATAATGGGCCCTAAAGTTAACTTGTAAAACAGAGGTAGGACTTCGCAACTTGCTGTCGGGCCCCCCTTGTGCTGACCCCTAGGTGTGAAACCTGAATTTGTATTTAAGTCTCTACAGTTTATGGAGGGAAATTTGAATATGTATTCTAATAAGTGAGGCCCTAATGCTAACTTGTAAGACAGAAATAGGGCTTCGCAACTTACTTTCGGGCCTTCGCTCACTTGGGTGAAAATCTGAATTTGTATTTAGGTATCTGCATTCTGCTTGGTTATGGCGAGAAATTTGAAATTGTATTCTAATAAGGGGCCCTAATTCTAACTTGTAAGACAGGTATAAATCTTCGCCCCCTTGCCCTCACATTTGAATTTGTTTATGGCGCCATCTACTTGTGTATAGACTAATGAATATTTTCTGTAGTAGAAGTGATTCCACCTAGCGGTATACTTTAAAGCTACCCACAGATCACTGCAATGGTTATGGGGGAAATTTGGGATAAGGGGTCTAACACTAACTTTTATGGTAGGACGTATGCATCTGGGTCCCAACACACTGTTAAGTACAATGTATTTTAGTTTTAATTATGAGTCACAATTAAATTTATAAATAAAATGTATACAGGGTTTTGATCAATTATTATGAGTAATACTATTTTGAGATTTAAAACTAATGAATGTTTTCTGTAATAGGGGCTGGCGTTATTGGAAATGGAAAAATCACTCTAAAGAAAATCAAACAATCAGATCAATAAAAGCAATTAGCCAAATCCGTCAAATCAAAATCAAACAAGAATCTGTGCTAACAATTCTTCATAACCTTCCGGTAACGATTCTCCCATTGTATATACCTAGCTCATATGAGTGACCGCTTGCCTTGTAGATAAGGTTAACTAACAATCAGAGCTGGTACTCTCCCTAAACGTGAGGGCACCGACGTGGAAAAACAGTCGATCATTCGCAAATCAATCTCGATCAATTCAATCTCAATCAATCAAATCATAACCTGCATAACTTAGAATTAAAAAATACTGGTTTGGCTTAATTTACAGCTTGGTAAGACCAACCACATTTCAAAAATACAAGAGATAGCCTTCGGTATTACTGTCAATATACAAGCATTAAATTAAAAATTTTAAAAATTTTATTAAATACATAATTAAAAAGTTCACCTCGAGTAGGATTTGAACCTACGACCTGTACTTTGCTAGAGTACCGCGCTAAATAACTGCGCCATCAACGTTCAAGCCCCAATCGATGTAAATTTTGTCTTTATGTATATAGAACTGATGTAAATGCTAAATATAATGGGATTACAATCAAATTACTTATATTAATGGAATGTGGGCCTGCAATATCGTAAGCATTAAATTAGTTTGTAACACTATTTTAGGGTTTTGCGTACAGCGCTAAAAATACGTTTTATATTTAAATTAGTTAAAAATGTCTACACAACAACAAATATATAATCAAACTCGAATTCAGACCCCTTCATTATTTTACATACATACAAGGAAAGTTTTGGCGGAAATATCTCTGACAAAAGAGGCTCTAGATTTATAAACAAAGTTGAACGCACTATTAAGTTTTGAAAACGGACAAATACCCCGGGGATAAATAAACAAGCTGGCGTTCATTTACAATTTGGTAATACACAAACGGTTTGAAACTAACAACGATTTCGTTTCGTAAGGCAATTACAATTTTGATAATACAGAAGCGTTTGAAACTAACACCGTCTTCATTTCGTAAGGCAGCTATAGGACGCTATCTTATTTTATCCACACTCATAATTATCATTAGACATCCATAATAACAATAATATCCCTCAAATTAACGTGTACACTATTGGCGAGTTTAGCATACAGTAATAAAAACACGATTTACAGTTAAATCAGTAAAAATGTCAATACACCAACAAATATAACCAAACTTGAAATTAGTCATCTAGCAATTAAATAAAGTAAATAAAATAAGGGTAAGTGTTAAAATAAAAAACGCGCACTTACCAGGGCTGTTGCCGATAATCGTATTGGAAGAACGCCTTGACAGGTTAAACAGCTGCTTACACCCACATAACATACACTTTACACGTCTTGCTTATAACTGAACAATATAAAGTATTTAGAGCCTTCCAGCCATCATTAATATAAAGTAATTATTTTCTGATTTCACCAGTTATGTAATCACAATAACAACCTTTCACAATTCAAGTGCATCTAAAACCCTAATTAGCTAATTACGCGAAAGTTGGACTACCCATGAAAATGGAAATGTGATGTACAGTGGGAGAATCGTTACCTGAAGGTTATGAAGAATTGTTAGCTCAGCTTCTTGTTTGATATGATTGAGGTTGATTGATTTGACTGATTTTGTTAATTGCTTTGATTGATTGTGATTGATCTGATTGTTTGATTTGATCTAGAGTGATTTTTCCATTTCCAATAACGCCAGACCCTACTACAGAAAACATCCATTAGTTTTAAATCTCCAAATAGTATTACTTATAATAATTAATTAAAACCCTGTATCTTTTTTATGTATAAATTTAATTAAAACCAAAATATATTGTCCTTAACAGTGTTTTGAGACCCAGATGCATACGCCCTACCTTAAAAGTAAAGTGTTGGACCCCTTATCTCAAATTTCTCCCATAACCATTACAGTTATCTGTATGTAGTTTTAAAGTATAACGCTAGGTGGAACCACTTTTAGTACAGAAAACATTCATTAGTCTATACACAACTAGATGGCGCCACAAACAAATTCAAATTTTAGGGCAAGGGGGCGAAGACTTATACCTGTCTTAGGGCCCCTATTAGAATACAAATTCAAATTTCCCGCCATAACCAATCAGAATGTAGAGACCTAAATACAAATTCAGATTTTCAGCCAAGGGGGCGAAGGCCCGAGAGCAAGTTGCGAAGCCCTATATCTGTCTTACAAGTTAGCATTAGAGCCCCACTTATTAGAATACATATCCAAATTTCCCTCCATAAACTGTAGAGATTTAAATACAAATGCAGGTTTCACACCCAGGGGTGAGGGCAAGGGGCCGAAGCCCCGACAGCAATTTGCGAAGCTTTAGACCTGTTTTACAAGTTAGCTTAGGGCGCATTATTATAATATAATTTCAAATTTCCCTCTAAGGGGTTCACGACAATGGGCGAAGACCCCCGAACAAGTTCCGATTACGACAAGGGGGGCTAAGACCCGAAAGCAAGCTCCCAAGTCCTATACATATCGTACAAGGTAGAATTAGGGCCTTTTATTAGAATACAAATTCAAATTCCCCGCCATAACCAAACTGAAAACAATCATTAGTTCATGCACTTCTAGATGGCGCCACAAACAAATTCAAATTTTGGGGCAAGGGGGTTAAGATCAGAAAGCAAGTATCGAAGGCCTATACATATCTTACAAGTTCGAATTAGGGCCCCTTATTAGAATAACAATTCAAATTTCCTGCCATAACCAAGCAGAAATGCAGAGATTTAAATACAAATTCAAATTTTCCGCCAAGGGTCAGGACAAGGGGGCGAATCCCCGAGAGCAAGTTTCGAAGCCCTATACCTGTCTGACGAGTTAGAATCAGGCTCCTTATTAGAATACAAATTCAAATTTCCCACCAAGGGGCTCACGGCAATGCACTAAAGCCCCCGAACAAGTTCCGATTACGACAAGGGGCAACGCCCCGAGACCAAGTTGCGAAGCCCTACAGCTGTCTTACTAGTCAGAATTAGGCTCCCTTATTAGAATACAGATTCAAATTTCTCGCCATATCCAACGCAGAGACCTAATCCTCCAATCAGAGCACAGCAGCTATGTGGTGAGGCTAAGGACCAATCAGAAGCCAGAGGGGTGAGCGCTCGCACAATCAATCAGGTAAAAGGATGGGTGTGGCCTAGTTTTAGCCCCTCCTTAATACGCGTACAACCAATCAGGTAAAAGGAATGAGTGTGGTCTAGTATTAGCCCCCACCTTAATGAAGCCATAAGGGCCTTGTCTAGTCTTGGCGGCAACCCCACGCGCCCCCACCCGCTGCGCGCGCGTTTGCCTACCCTCCAGGGGCTGAACTGCCAAAAGGCCATAATTAGAGGTGAAAATATCGTCAAGGGCTGAAAATTCAATCAGGGGGTTGAAAACCAGTCCCGAAAAGAAGCCGACCTTCACCCAAAAGGTCTCTAATGAGCGGTAAAAATGTCTTCAAGGGGGTGAAAATACCATCAAATGGTTGAAAATTCAGATTAGAGGTTGCAAGCGCCCCCAAAAAGAAGCCATAGGGGTGGGAAATCGTCACGGCCACGTGGTAGTGCCGACGCCCTCCGGTGATTGCACGAATCTCGGACGTCGCGACAGCAGACGTCGTTGGCCCTCAGCTGACCCCATTCTACTTTCTATCATTCTTTTAGACATTCGTAACAGCACTGAACAATTTTTCTTCTATATTTGATACTGTGCGAAAAATGTGCGAGGAGTATGAAATAGATGTTACTGTTCTCCGGAGAAGTGAAAAACAAAGGCATCGATGCAATCTTGTGAGCAGTTCTCCAGAATAATATTATAGAATTGCAATATTTTTACCATTTCTTGATTCTATGGTACAACAAATGAATGACCGATTATTAAAGCATAAAAATGTGTTGGAGACTTTTGTGTCTTGTTCCAGATAAATATGATTTTGAAATTAATGAAAGACATGGACCAAATATTATTTTCCAAAAATATGAAAAAGTTTTACAATCTGGTCTGCAGCAACTAATTGGAGAAATGAATCTTTGGTGACGTTATATTAAAAACTTAGAAAACCATTCAAAAAATTACCACGATGCTTACTTGATGTGTGATAAGAATATATCTCCTAATGTAAACAAAGTTCTTAATGAACTAGCGGAAATTCCAAGAAGAATTGAACTACTATTTAAATTGGTTGTGCATTTAATAGTTTTGTAGTTTTTTTTTTAGTTTGTAACATAGAATTTGTGAATTGGACAGAATATAACAAAATACATTTTGATGATTTTCTAAATGGTTTTAATGATGAACATTGTAACCCCCCAAACCCCATGAGAAAATTTTACTTACGCCACTGTTTGCGCCTATTTGTTTTTTGCTTATAAATCCTTTTCACATTGTATCTGTTATTTAATTCCCATGGTCAAATTCACCCCACAATAGAAAAACATTCACTAAAAAACTGGTCTCAGCGATTTTGAAGGGTGACATTGACCATTTATATGGCTTGCTACTATTCCTAATTCTTAATCATACAAACAGGTAATCCCAAAAAGCCGGGCGAATTTGATCAGTAGGTTTTTTAATCTGTTTACGAGAATTAGTTATTTTTTAATAACATCATAGTCAAAATTCGAAAGTTTACGTACAATACAATGGACGATGCGTTGAAACAGATATATAAATACAAAATTCAAAAAAAAAAGCAATAAAAAATATATGCACACAAAAAATATTACTAATACTTCACAAAATTGTACCGAACAAAATTACTTTAGCACACAACAATAATTAATAAAAAACACACTTACCACTAATATTTATTAGGGTACACAGGTCAAGTCCCACTTTTTCTTAATTATATTACATTATACTGTGCAAACCAAACTTAACGCTAATTAAATACAGTTATATTAGGCTATAACATTTGAGTTTTAGAATTCACAGTACGATAGTATCGTCAAAGATTATTGATTGTAGAATATTATTAACTCCGTACTAATCTATTATGAAAACGAAAATATTCAATATTAGATGTAAAGAGCTTACAAAACTTTACTACACTTATTACGTTTATAGTTAATGTACTAAAAACTACTATAATAGAATAAAACTATTATTGACTTACCCCACTTGTACCCTGGCCAGTATCCCCGTTCGCCTTCCGCATTTAAGTTTCATCACCTTAACATTTAATATAGAATTTTGGCATAACATTATTCACGTCAAATCAACATTTTTTTATTAATTGGGTTAGTTATCACTTTGAGGTAAACCTACTTGATTGTATAATAATTATGTCATGTACGTTTTATCAATATAGCTGTTTGATATGCATAGATCAGGAAGTATTAATACCCACAATGAACTATTTAAGTAGTTAAGCATTTTTATGTAGATATCAGTGTATTAATTTATAATCTATTCGATGTCGGCAGTATTCCTAAATAATAGTTAAGCGAAGAGCATAATTAATAATTATTAATTCATTATTATGCACTCTTTGGTTACATTATATTGTAGTTATACGTAAAAATGTAAAATGTAAATATACATAGAATTTCATTCATTTTCATTGCCATTTAAAAGTATTAAGTGGGTCTCAAGTCAGGAACTTCACAGAATTCCTGCTTAAGTTAATCCTTGCCTGTCCATCAGGATTGTCCTAACTTTACCTTTCCTAAGAAATTTGCGTACCCAAGAGGAACCTTCTTAGCCCTTCACTTAACCTTTTAGTTACACTCAGAATAATTCCCATCCGCTCATTGATCCCCATAACCCGAATCATTCTGATTGGAGAGCCTAAAATTGTGGGAGTGGTGCAACGACCAACAGCTTGAAAGTAGTAAGTCTAAGCGGGTCCAATGGGAGAAGAGGGCGTGGGACTTCCTACCGGAAGGAACAATAACGTCAAGCCAATGGAATGCGCCCCTTGTTGAGTTCAGGAAGAGGGATGGCCCATTCGCTGACCAATGAGTGACGCGGCGGCCATGTTGAAATTCTTCAGCGGACTCTGGTGCCTTCAGGAGTCTTTGACGCCTTCCGGTAGCATTTGATGGCTTCTTTAGATGTCTTCTGCGGCTTCCGGTAGATTCTTCGAGGGCGTGGCTGTTTTTCGCCGCCTCTGAGGGCTTCTTTATAGGTCTTAGGTGGCTTCTGGTAGGTTCTTTGTCGGTTTCCGCCGTCGCGTTGCTGAGATGTCGCAATCTGCGGGGCCTTGCACACATCTACTTTGTCGAGAGGGAGAGGGAGAGGGAGAGGGTGAGGGAGAGCGAGAGCGAGAGCGAGAGAGAGAGGGAGGGGAGGGAGAGGAGAGGAGAGGGAGAGGGCGAGGGAGAGGGAGAGGAGAGGAGAGGGAGAGGGAGAGGAGAGGGAGAGGGAGAGGGAGAGGGAGAGGGAGAGGGAGAGGGAGAGGGAGAGGAGAGGAGAGAGAGAGGGAGGGAGAGGAGAGGGAGAGGGAGAGGGAGAGGGAGAGGGAGAGGGAGAGGGAGAGGGAGAGGGAGAGGGAGAGGGAGAGGGAGAGGGAGAGGAGAGGGAGAGGGAGGGAGGGAGAGGGAGAGGGAGAGAGGGAGAGGGAGAGGGAGAGGGAGAGGGAGAGGGAGAGGGAGAGGGATGATTTTGTATTTTACCTTTCATATTAACTCGTAGGAATAAACAACAATTTCATACATTATAAACATTCTTTTATTATTATTAAATTTATATAGAATATGTACATTAAATAATTATAAGAACACGATGATGATTAGACAGGTTATCCTATAAATATAATTCATTAATTTTATAATGCAGAATAATGATAATAATGACTTACCTGTATAATAAATGAAGGATAGTTTTGCCATCATTTTAGGTTTACCAGTATCTACGACGCCTCCATAAACTATCGCAATTTGTTCAATGCACTGCTGAAGATCATGCACCTTCTCGTCCGTCAGCTCTTTCGTTAACCCCTCTGGGAGAAATATAGTATGTTCTTCTGTTTTTACAGCTACCTTTCTACCTTATTTAGTGTTTATAATTTTTATATTTTTAGCCGATATTTATAATCAATAACCATATCAGAAACTTTTAATACAGGCTTAAAATTACCTGCGCTTACTAAGTTTAGGTGTTGTAGAAGATCCATATTGAAGAGTGTAATATAAGTAACTGAAGTTATAAGCCGATTGCAACTAGTATTTATGTCGAATTTTTATCAATATATAGAGAATATGATTTCCAGTTTCATTGTTCTATAAGAAAATAGTCACCCGGATGTAGAAATTTTGCGCAATTATTCAATTGAAATCATTATCTTCCTATATGATATGATATAGTTTACATATAAATTTTGAATAGCGCTGATAACAAAACGGATATGTCTGCGGCCAGATAACCTTATTTTCATACATTGTAATATCTGTTAATATTGGAATAAATACCTGACAAAAACCTGCGAATTCTAAGTTTATAATTTTTATTACTAAATGCATTAATTATTTATTCAATTTTAACAAACGATTATGCTTCTTGTATTAATTATTTTAGCATTTATTTGAAAATGCAAATTCCCGTTTCTATTTTTATTACTTTAAAACAAAAATAAAATCTATATTTTAATTATAAAATGTAATGATATATTTATGTAGTACATTCATTATACTTTAAGCAACGTTTAATTATTATTTTAGACGCGCGCAAATTGCTTTCCTTGTTACTCCGAATGCGGTCTCACACTGTCATCCACCAAATGAAAAGCTACTCTTTCAGTCACTCTCGTGACGTCACCTTAAGTATTTATGTAAATCACTCATGATGTTATGTGTAGATAAACTTTATATTGAAATTTAATGTTTATTTCAAAATACAAATCTCCTTTATTGCGTTGTTTTTAGAATCAAGTTAAAAATGTAATTGCATATTTATTATTATTATCAGATGCAGTAATTACATATTTATCAACAACATTATTTTCATTTATTACTAAATGCAATTATTTTAGAATTTATTTGAAAATGCAAACCCTATTTTTATTACTTCACATGTAATTGTAATTATTACATATGGTGTTATGCGCGCAAATGTTTCCAAGATTTGCGTGTGAATTATAACTGGAGCAGTTGCAGGATGTTATTAAACGATAAAATTTGCTTCTTTAGAATTTATATTTATTATTAAATTCAATTAAAGCATATGATGATGATTTCTAGATTTAACTGAATGTTCTAATTAGCTTTAATATATTTATCAGTAAATGCACCGCTTCTTGCATTAAATTTGATTGTAATTATCTCTCTCTCCCTCCCATCCTTCCTTCCTCCCTCTCCCCCTGTTATGCGCGGGAAATGTTTCCCTCTCAACATATCGAATACCTTCTCTTTCTAATACCGTCTCTCCTTTCAACCTCATTCACTCTCTACGACGTCAGTTTAAATATTTATGTATACACTCAGGATGTTATTTCTAGATAAACTTTATACTGAAATTTTTCAATGTAAATTGAATTTTCATTTAATGTTTTGGGTATTAATTATTTTAAGATATAATGCAATTACATTCAGCATCATATGATAATGATTGTTGTTGTAATTAGCTTTCTAACAAATGCACATAGTTTTAATTCATAACATCAAAGTATTTTTTTAATTTATTACCTTATTAGTATCACATATTTATCAACAACATTATTTTCTATTTATTACTAAACGTTTTAATCGAACATTATTATTTTCAGTTATTTTATTACTTTAAAAACAATAATAAATTCAGCGACGCCGGAAACCAACAGAAGCCGCTGAAGACCTCTAAAGAAGCCCTCAGAAGCCGGCGAAGAACCTACCGTCTCCGTATCCATCTCGGTCTTGGTCCCCGTCCCCGTCCCGTCCCAGTCCCTTCACCATCTCCGTCTCCCTCCCGGTCGCGGTCTCGGTCTTTCTCTCCCCCTACCTATCTCCCCCTCCCTCCTTACCTCCCTCACTCCCCCTCTCTCTCTCTCCCCCTGCACCCCGCCCGCAACATTGGTCTCTCGAGTTGCATATTTAATTTCGCCATAAAAATATTTTTTTATAAATTCGGTTAATGGCATTTATACTCGCAACTTCTATCAAACACTCCAGGCATTGCAGTTACGTCGAATTAAAGTGGTTAAAGCAGTAAGGCGATAGTAGAATGGAGTCCGATAAGGAGGAAAAATGGTGGGGGAAGCCACGCCCATGTACACCACGGGGCCCCATCCCGGAGCCATTTTCAACACCTTGTTGGCATTTCCACCCCTAATTAAGGCCCTTTTGGCTGTATTAAGATCCTTTAGGCAAATGCACGCGCAGTAGACCTGGTGGCGGTAGTCACGTGGCCCTGGGGGGGGTATGAAGATAGTCACATGACCGGGTGAGGAGCTCATTGTCCAATTATTTTAATTATAATCAATGTCCTCAGCCTTTTTTTAAATTATGACATCATAATCAAATTCCGCGCCCATTTTGTTTTTAATTAGGAGTCATAATCGAATCCCTTTGCCATTTCGTTTTTAATTATAACGTCATAATCAAAGCCTTCGACCATTTTGTTTTTTGGGTAGAAATTTGAAATTGTACACTAATAAGGGAGCCCTCATGCTAACACATAAGACAGGTATAGGCCCCCGAAACTTGCCTTCGGACCTTCGTCACCCTCTGTTACGGATCACTTATTTTGATTTTAATTATGAGTCATAATTAAATTGTATTAAAGTCCTTTTTTGTTTTAATTATGGGTCATAATCAAATTGCTGAACCACTTTGTTCTTAATTATGAGTCATACTTAAATTGTTGGGGTAGTGACGTGGGTAGATTAAAGTCCAATTATTGTAATTATGAGTCATAATCAAAGCCCTCGTCTGTTTTGTTTTTGGCGGAAAATGTGAATTGTATTCTAACTTGCAAGACAGGTATAGGACGCAGGAACCTGCTCTCGGGTCTTCACCCTTATATTGGTTTTAGTTATGAGTTATAAGCAAATTTCTAGCACAGGCTTTTTGTTTTAATTATGAGTCAATCACAGCCCTCCGTCGTTTTGTTTTTTAATGCTGTCAGCTGAGTCATAATTATAATTGGTTATAACCTCGAATAAGAAGATAATGGGTTTTTAATAATTTATCATAAGCAATACTATTTTTTAAGAATACACATCATGTATCAGCAGCAACAGCAGAATAATTCTTATCTGATAGATCTTCCGTTACCGTTTCCTTCTCAGAGGACTTCTCGGTACCTGTACTAACATTAACTTTAACGCCGCTCTCAGACTCACTTTCTCCATCTCCCTCCACAACTGAATCATCACCTATTGTTATGCAATAGTAATTTACACATGTCATCTAAATCTGGAATATCTTCTATTGTGGGTTCGTAATACGTTCATGATACGTTAAGGTTACACGCAGACACACACGCGCACACACACGCACACACGCACGCACCCGCCATCCATTTGTACTACCTATTTAATTTAACGTGCTTCACTATTGGCGAGTTTTTCATACACCGGTAAAAACAGTTAAGCTAGTAAAAAAAGTCTATACAATAACAAAAGGGTTTTACCAGTATCGTGTATTATAATCTAAAATTAAAATCACTGTGTTAAAATATAAATAAAAGGGAAAGGAATGGGAATGGATGCAAGGATAGTCACGTAGCTGCTCAACGGGATGTTTAAAGCTGGAAACACAAACTGGGGATAGAGCGTACACGTTAAAGCTATGGTCGAGACGCGTAACCGTAAGGAAGCGTGTCATTACCATCCTCCTTTCTGCGGCGTTTAATGTACTGCAGCTTTGATACATCTCCATTTAGGGGTTTTAAGAATTTTACGGTCTGTACGTGCGTACGCAGGTACAATACCGTCTAACACTAGCGACTTTAGTGTATCGAAATTAATTACTTGGAAATTTTTACAGTTTAGGGTGAATCTCTTAGCTTTACACACCGTGATGTTTTCATTTTTACATGTAGAGGACACCTTGTACGTATAATTCTTAGTACCCCCGCTCACGAACTCCATGATTCTACTGCCGACTCTGTAGGCCTGTACCTCATCAGTCATATCGCCAAGGAAATCACCGACAGGTGGAGTCTACTCACCAGGACTGCGTAAAAATCACGGAATCTGTATCAAAGTACAGAACCCGTTCAGCGAGTTTTTCCAGGTAACTGCACCAGCCGAGCATTGCTCAACCCCATCCTCACGTAAAGTCAAACAGATTGACCTTCATTTCCAATTTTGATAAAACAATAACAAACTTTCACTATTCAATTACATCTATAGCATCAAAAGAAAACCCCCTAATTATCTAACTTGGAGGAAAATTTGAAATTTTATTCAAATAAGGGGCCCTCATACTATCTCAGAAGACAGGTGTAGGGCGCGGGAACTTGTTCTCGGGCCTTTGCCCCCCTTGTCAAAAGATAGAAATTAATCAAATCAATAAATCGACCAATAAAATCAACCGAAGCATATCAAACCAAATCAATCAATCTCGATCAAATCAAACAAATCAAGCTCAAAGAAATCACTCTCGATCAAATAAAACAACCACAATCTGAATCAATCAAAGCAATTAACCGAATCAGTCAAATCAATCAATCTCAATCAAATCAAATAAGAAGATGAGCTAACACTCCTTCATAACTTTCTGGTAAGGATTCTCTCACATAGTTCCTATGAGATAAAGCTAACCGACACTCAAAGCTCGTACTCTTCCTAAACGTGAGGGCACCGGCGTGGGAAAACAGTCGATTATCCACAAATCAATCTTAATCAACTCAATCTCAATCAAATCAATCTCAATTAATCAAATTATACAACTTACAGCTTGTAAAAAGCAGCTTACAATCAAAAATACTGGTTTGGTTTAACTTACAAACAAAAATACCACATTGACTTAACATCTTATGAGATAGCCCTTCGACAGTGCTGTCAATATACGCACATGAAATTAGCATGTAACACTATTTTTGCATACAATGATAAAAATAAATTTTCAGTTAAATTAGTAAAAATGCCTATACAATAAGAAATATAACCAAACTCGAAATCAGATCACTATATTATTTTACATACAAGGACTGTCTTGCGGAAATACCTCTGGCAAAAATGGTACTAGATTGAAAGCACTAAGTCTTTACTGAAAATGGACAAATGCCTGGGGACAAATAAACAAGCTGACTTTCATTTCCAATTTTGATCATTTGAAACTAACACCGATTTCATTTCGTAAACAAACTTGAAATCAGGCCTCTAGCAATTAAATCAAGTAAATAAAATAAAGGTAAGGGTTAAAATAAAAAACAATCACTTAGCAGGGTTGCAGTTGATAATCGTATTGAAAGAACGCCTTGACAGGGTAAACAGCTGGATTTTTTTGCTTACAGTCACAACACATTCACTTTCCACGTTTTGTTTATAAATTAATAGTATAAAGTACTTAGAGGATTCCAGCAATCATTAATATAAAGTAATTATTTTCTGGATTTCCCAAGTTATGTAACCACAATAACAACCTTTCACTATTCAAGTACATCTAATATGTTTGGAAAAACATAATTAACTGATTACCTGAAAGCTGGACTGTCCTTGAAAACTTACTGTGTAGTCTCAAGGTTGTGTAATGAGAAGTATCGGATAAAATATAAACACATCATTGCGCAAATCCCGGTCTAGATAAATTTCAAAATTATTTTGAATTCATTTTGGGGCAAGTTCGGGCAGCGGGATAATTTAACACAGGCCGCAATAATTACTGAACTACGCGAGTTTTTCAAAATTATGATCGATCAAACGTTAACGAGGAAGTTATGGTGGTAAACTAGTTTCGGCCCGAGGATGAGGTGGAACCGCTCAATACTGTTAACGTCGCCTTGGCCGCTTACATGACCGCCAATACTCGCCTAGCGCTATACAGTTACCTGGAAAAACTCGCTGAACGGGTTCTGTACTTTGATACAGATTTCGTGATTTTCACGCAAAATCCCGGTGATTTCCTTCGCGATATGACCGATGAGGTGGAGGCCTACAGAGTTGGTAGTAGAATAATGGAGTTCGTGAGCGGGGTACTAAGAATTATACGTACAAGGTGTCCTCTACACGTAAAAATGAAAACATCACGATGTGTAAAGCTAAGAGAATCACCCTAAACTGTAAAAATTCCCAAGTAATTAATTTTGACACACTAAAGTCGCTGGTGTTAGATGGCATCGAACCTGTGTACGCACATACAGACCGTAAAATTCTTAGAACCCCTGGATACGAAGTTGTATCAAAGCCAGAGAGCAACATGTACCAGCTGCAGTACATTAAACGCCGCAGTAATGAGGATGGTAATGACACGCTTCTTTACGGTTACGCGTCTCGACCATATTTTTAAAATGTACGCTCTAAGCTCAGTTTGTGTTACCAGCTTTAAAAATCCCGTTCAGCAGCTACGTGACTATTCTTGCATTCCATTCCCATTCCTTTCCCTTTTATCTATATTTTAACACAGTGATTTTAATTTTAGATATATATTTCAGATTATAATACACGATACCGGTAAAACTCTTTTATTATTGTATAGACCTTTTTTTACTAGCTTAACTGTTTTTACCGGTATATGAAAAACTCGCCAATTGTGAAGCACGTTAAATTAGATAGGTAGTACACGTGGATGGTGAATGCTTTCGTGTGTGTACGCGCTGTGTGTGTGTGTGTGTGTCTGCGAGTAATCTTAACGTATCATTGGAAACACATTGCATTGTAGGTTTTTTTTTTGCTTCCCAATTACAGTGTTCAGTAGGTTGCATGTTGAAATGAAAATTCAAGTGGTTTGTTTGGTCAGTACCATCTCACCCGGGTCTAAGCCTTTCACCTAGTCAGCACACACTTACTGTGCACCGTCAACATTATGTAATGGGAAACATCGGATAAAATAAGAACACACCATTGCTTTTATGTTAGTAGCTTTCAACCTGTGAACATAAAATGAATTCGCCATACCCACAATCGAAGATATTCGGGATTTTGAGGACTTAAGGGTAAATTATTATTGCATTGCGTGGAGGGAGATAGAGAAAATAAGTCTGAGAGCGGCGTCAAAGTTAATATTAGTACAGGCACCGAGAAGTCCTCTGAGAAGGAAACAGTAACTGAAGATCAGATTAGGAGGATGCTGCTGCTGCTGATACATGAGATGTATTCTTAAAAAATAGAATTACGTATAATAAATTTTTAAAAACCATTTATCTTCTTATTAGAGGTTATAACCAAGATGCTTTAAAAATAGCTGACAGCATTAAAAACAAAATGACGGAGAACTCTGATTATGACTGATTATAATTAAAGCAAAAGATCTGTGCTAGGAATTTGCTTATGATATAATTGGCGGAGTAATTTGGTTATGACTCACAATTAAAATAATTGGACTTTCGCCTAACTCCACTCCTTCCCCCACCCGGTCATGTGACTACCACCTCTCGCCCCTCCTACAGGGTCACGTGACTACCCTAAACACGCATTTCAAAAAAAGGGGTAGGGTGGGGCCTTGGGGTGGGACCCCGTGGTAAAAATTAGCGTGGCTGCCACCACCATTTTTATCCCTCAACGGACCCCATTCTACTGTCGATCCATCTTTCCATTCCTAAGTTACATGTTTATATTAGTTATATTTATTTTAACCTTTCTAGTGGCAGTTTTCATTTACATTTACAAAGGTATATGAAGACAGGTAGTGAAACTTCGAACGTTTTGCCACACTATTCTAACGTCATTGTTTCCACAAGTAACTATTGTCAATTAACCAACGTAAATTCTCAAACACTCAGTCGATATTAAATTTAAATCTCAATACAATGAGTTCAATCAATACCGACCCTATAAAAGTCTGTATTGGTTCAATGCATATATTACCTGCCTATTTTTACCTGTAAATAAAGGACAATCTACCGCTCGTCCCATTTAACAAAAATTTCCGAAACATCCCTAACAATTTGAAACTAGCCGACAAAAATTACAATGCAGCTCGCGTATAGATTGTCTTCATCTTATGAACGTCCCAGATTTTCAATTACAAAATTTTCGGACATAAATCAATTTGAACATGAGTCAGGTAACGGAGGTAGTCAATCGGAATGTGAAAGACACTTCGCCACCACACATAACGCGATGAAGCAGGTAGATACGTAGTAGAGTAGCAGGAAAAAAAAGGAAAAGGACACGTATTTCATTCCCTCCCAAAGGCGGGCGGGATGCTCGTATTTTCCGCGCTACTTCAGCCACAATCATGGATTCCCAGCATACATACATACATTACGTATATATGCATGGTGGGATTAAGGATAGGATCGGAAGGAACGGAGTTAGGGTTCTGAGGGGGAAAATACTACCCCAGCATTCGCCTAAGTAGCCGCACATGGTGTGCATATAAGCAGTGACCATGCCGCTACATTTGTATGAGGAAAACCCCTGAAAAAACCTCATACAAGGTAGACGGTAAAGGTAATCGAACCCATTACCTCCCGAATGCTAAGCAGGTCGTGTCACCACTACGCTACCAGCTCAGTAGTAGAGTAGCTATAGTTGTTCACTTATATACCCCCTTCAACATAGCCATCTTAAATTTTATCTAAAATAAATGGAGTTTGAATAAAAAATAGATAAAGCCAAGTTTTGTGGTTTGCGTACTACTCCTTCCACGTCGGATAATGGTACGCATTTTGTCGGGTATTGATACGCAATTAAAAACTATTTGTAAAAATCTTAATTATTCAAAAACCGCTACAAAATATCCAAAATTATGAAAAGTAAATTTATATATATATATATATATATATATATATATATATATATATATATATATATATATATATGAAGTTGATGTTCTTCCGGGCTTGGTCTCGCGTAGATTCTCCTCCATGGTTCTTAAAAGAACCGATGTTGAAATGACGATGTTTCGGCGTAATCTCATCTGCCATTTTCAAGTCTTCGTGTTCTGTTCCTGGTAACTCGTTCGAGTCGAAGAACATCAACATCATATCCAGCACTCGCGGAAACCTGAAAATTAACTATATATATATATATATATATATATATATATATATATATATATATATATATATATATATTTGAAACGTATCAAAACTAAAACATATTTCACAATTTAAATTAAAATTTCGCAACAAGGTCCCTTTTCGCAAAAGATTTTTGTGGCAAAAGTCGCATTCATAGTCAGTGGCAGAGTCCTGCCCACCGCATTCGGAATATACCCACCGCCCACAACGGACACATCTATACCAAATTTCTCTATCTTTTCCGGAATCACCGCACAACAAGCATTGCTCATTAACAAGATCATTCTCGTCAATTTCATCGTCCTAGGAAGTATCTGAATCGAATTCCATATTTCTTTTGTTTTTTGGTTTTTTGGATAATGCTACTTTCGCTTTAATATTTTTATTCTTAGATACTCGAACAAAATTAATTTTACTTTTTTTTTTTGTTTTTCTTCGATAATTAATTTCATTGGTGTAGCTGTTAATATCTCTGACGACTTTTCCTTGGTGCCTTTTTTAGTTTTTCCTTTCCCAGAACATGACGTCAATGACAACAGTTCTGCAATGCTAACTTTTTCTATTGCTAAAGTACTTGTTGTCCTTGATGTTTCTTTAAGGCACGATTGAGGAATAGCTGGAATGTGTGAAGTTGATCGGCCAGGGTAAAAATAATTTCAAAATCCTCTTTTGTAAATTTATCTGGATTAAATAGTTAGATTCCAGAGTTAAATCCTGAAATAGCCTTTTCCATGGTGGCAATTTTAACGTTGGCATTGTTGAATATTTCAACCAAATCTGGGAACTTTATTTCCTCTTGCTTGCCAGTTTTTTTTAATTATCGCACTCCTTATTAAAACCACATTTAAATGGACCAAAGAATGAAGTATCGAGAGGTTGCAAGTGGTGGGAGGTATGTGGCGGCATTCATAACGATTCCAGTACATTTGCAATAATTGTAAATCTGAAGGGATATATGGCTGTAATGGTTGGCAAGCAACAACAGAACAGGATTTGATGGCATTGAATTTACATATAATTTAAAATGCTGTAACCACTGACGAAAACATTATCCGCAATTGCATAAATTCCCTCGACTGGTCCATGTTTTATCAATGTAGGAGACATTCGTTTCCGAGGGAATATAAAGAGCGGTGGAATATAACTCCCAGAAGCACTCATTGCGCATATAGCAGTGACGTTCTTTCCACGTTCCCGAGATATTTCTGAACCAAACTGTTTCACGCTTTTTGGCCTGCTTAATAGGCTTCTGAACAGTTGAGATACCTGTCTGGTCAACATTAAACATTCTGCTTGGCACAAATTTATATTTTTCCAACAAAGTTCGAAAAAAAAATTCGAACAGATTCTTCATTGAAGCCAGTGATTCTATTGCCAATTGTCCCCTCAGGTTTTCTTATACTGTTTTGAGGGTTCCTGCTAAGAAATAATTGCAACCAGTCCTTGCCATTTGAGTCCCAGTCTCCAGTGAGAATGTAGAAGGTCTTCCTAATCTTGGACCAGACCTGTCGTTCTTTTCCCTACGAGCTCTTAGTGTTGCCTCGTGAATGTTGAATGACCCGGAAACTTCTAAAATCTTTCTACCAGAATCTATCGTCCCAAGAGCTTTCTATAAAGTCTCCCGGTCCAACCCGTGATACTCGTTTTCTCTTACTTATTAGGCATCTCAAGTAACATTATAATTAGAAGCAACTAAAACACAAGTACTAATTCAATTGCGGACACTATGCGGGTAATGTTACGCAGATTGAGGCTAATTGTACGCAATAGCGTATCATTACCCGATTTGACGCCATTAGGCTTATGTGCTATTTCAACAAATATAGATTGAAATTGCCGTGATATATTTACGTCATTTACTTCCGAAGAGGCTTGTCCTTTCACTATAAAAGTTATAGTTAAACAGGTATGTAAATCTTACCTTTATTTTAGTCACACACAAATCTCGAAACGTCAAAAAGTGAATATTACCTGTCTCTGACAAAACTGAAATTAATCGCAACAGAGTTATTGAAATTCGTTTGCGCCTCCAGCCTATCCAATTAGTGGCGATATTCAACGATCTCCTACGCGTACATGTGGATGCGTATGATTTCCCGCTGCGTGTGATTCCCCGCCTCTCCCCTAAGGTTACCAATTAAACACAATTATTTCCCATTAGGAAACTCTAAACAGCAAGCCCTAAAGCGGATATACGCAATCGCAAAAAAATTCGAAAGAAATCCCGTATTAAGTCTTCTTCCACATTCATGAAAGAATATCGTTATTTGAATCACATGAAAATCATTTCTGATCACTAATTTTAAGGCCGACAAAGGTTTTCATTTACCACATCATGCAGTCTTTAAGGACGAGAGTCTAGCAAGATAATATTGGTATTTGATGGGTCAGCGAAAACCTCCAACGGCAATAGCTTAAATAACATTGGTCTCAGGATTCAGCTTATTTTCCACTGTTGTACGAATCAGAACCCATAAATATTCCTTAAATGCTGATATACGGATGATGTATCATCAGATTTTAGTGCTTCAGAAGATCGCGCATATCAAAAAATTCTTTGGCGTGAATCTCCATTGCACCCTGTAAAATCATATGAATTAAAAACCCTAACTTACGGCACAGCCCCTGCAGCTTTTCTTGAAATCAGATCATTACATCAATTAGCTCATGATGAGCAGATACATTATCGCATGGTGCATGGTACAGTATTATCAGATTTTTATATTGACGATCTGTTAACTGGATCAAATGAATTAAGCCAAGGAAAAACTATCAAAAAGCAATTAATATCATTACTCGCACGTTGTTTTCCAACCATACCTCTTTAAGAGACGATGTTCTCAATTCAGTAGAGGGCATAAATTTAGACAAGCAAGATAACACAAAAATATTGGGTCTATTGTGGACCTATGCATCCCACATTTTAAAATATACCCCTCAGAAATTTTCTGCCGGGATATAGGTAACATAGAGAATCATTTTATCGACGGTCACCAAACTATTTGATCATCTAGGTTGAATAGGGTCCATTCTTTTTGTGGCTAAGACATTGCTCCAAAAATTGTGGCTCTCTAAAATAATATGGGATGAATCGGTCCCCATTGATGTTGATACACAATCACTTCCCTAATTAATAGCTTCCATTGTTAAATGAACTCAAAATAGAGCAAAGAATTACTTGTGATGCAGCGGTGTCTTACGAAATATATGGCTTTTGCGACACGTTCCAAGTTGCACACGGCGCGTAGATATACCTTCTTGCTATTAACGCAGTCAATGTACCATTGCATAACAAATTAATTGCGCCAAAACTAAGGTTGCTCCCATCAAGGTAATTTTTATCCCTAAATTAGAACTATGCGGTGCGGCCTTACTAGCCTTCCTTTTAGATAAGGTAACGATTCAACCGTCGAGCTCGGTTAGATAGGATCAGATGACACGACCAAATGGAAGATATTTGTGTCCAATTGTCCAATTAACCAAGGCCAATGAATGGGAACATATAGCAACTGAAAATAAACCTGGCGACATCATTTCAAGAGATGCGAACCCCGCCGTTTTAATGAAATCCAATTTATGGTGGAATGGTCCAAAATTGTTCCCAGAAAATTACAAAAATGGACAGAACGCGGAAACCTCTATACAGACACTGCCAGAGGTCAAGGACACCGTGGTATTGTCAGCCATCTTAGCTGCACCTTATTTCATATAAAAATTTTCTGATTTTCGAAAACTTGAAAGGGTGTTAGCATTTTGTTTGAGATTCATCGACTACAGAAAGAAATCCCTTGTAAAATCCAGTGATCATAATTACCACGAGCTACAAGTTGCAACTGATACATTAATCTTGTTAATCCAAGGCATTAAATTTCGGGCAGAAATAACGGAATTGAACAAACCCGGTCGAGTACATAAAAATAGCAACATTTCTAATTTGAGCCCCTTCATAGACAGCTCAGGATTAATTAGAGTAGGTGGTCGTTTGAAAAACGCACCAATTAATTACAACGTTAGGCATCCACTACTACTACATGCCAAACATTTTATTACCAATTTAATATTAAAACGAGAGCGTGAAATGCTATTCCACGAAGGTCAAAGATCCACTCTTGCATTCGTAAGAAAAATTATACGCAGCTGTGTAAAATGTGTAAAATCCAAAGCCAATCGTATAACCGATGGGTGAATTACGTCATTTTCGTGTGAGTCAAACTACACCATTTACTTCCTACGGGGTGGATTTTCCCGGTCCTATTATTCTGGGTCAAAACCGAACGCGTAAACCGAGTACCGTTAAGGAGTATATTGCGGTATTTATGTCTATCATCAAAAGCCTTGCACCTAGAATTAGGGAGTGACCAGAATGCCGAATGTTTTTTAAATTGTTTAATACCAATAATAGCCCATAGAGGTACGATGGCAAACCTATATTCTGCTAATGCCACCAATTTCATAGGGGCAAGGCATTTATTAGACGCGAATTTTAAGACTGTTAAGAGTTTATTAACCAATCCGGTATTAATAAAAGAAATGCAGAGTTTCAACATTATCTGACACCATATACCCCCTAAATCACTTAATTTTGAAGGACTTAGAAAGGTGGTGTAAAACCCGTTAAATATCATTTAGGCCGTATAATTAGTGATAAATTACTAAATTATGGAGAGATGTATACGTTATATTAATTTTTCTTTCAAACGTTTAGTGAAAATCCCTCCCGAGTTTTTCACAGGGAGGTGTATGTTAATGAATTCCCATTCATTATTATTCAAAAATGTTAAGTGGGCATCAAGTCACAAACTTCGCAGAATTCCTACTTAAGTTAATCCTTCCATGTCCATCAGGATTGTCCTGACTTTGCCTTTCCTTGAACCTTTTAATTACATTCAGAATAAGTCATTCTCATTGGAAAGCCTAAAAATTTGAATTGTGACATTTTCTCTAAATTATGTAGTGTACAACTTGTTTTTCAAACTGATAACTTGTAAAATATTGCGAAATTAAAGCATTTTATTTAACTTTATTTATTTTTAAGGGAAAGCTTAGTGTTGGAATACAGCACTCCGACTCCAGGGCGTAAATTATCACAGCGCCCGCAACATACAATAATAATAATAGGGTTTATTTAATACTTTTGTTTACAGTACCAGTTTCCTAACTAGTACATAATGTATTATATTTTAAAACAATAAATTATTTATCATGATAAAAGTCTAAATAAACGATCGTTGATGTACCTGCTGAAGCCAAGCTTGTATGCAGGATGTAATCTTATCTAATCTAATTTACTACTTAATCCGCTAGTGTTGTATATTTCTCTAACTTATTTATATTTAGAAACTTAGTTATCAATTTGTGTATTTCTATTATTACTAAATTACACTTATTTTGTTTACATGAACTCTTGTATTAAAGATGAGAAGTAATCGTTATTTTTCTGTGCCATTCACTTTTTCAACTTATTTTTCAATTCAGGAAGGGTTTTACTGGATCTTACGGATTCGAGGTTGAGATCTCGATCCGAAAAGGTCAACTTTATATAAGACTAGCCAGTCTATTTGAAAAAAAAAGATAACGTCGTTTTCACGATGTTGGAACCGGGCTACAACAGACGCTGCTACCAGCAGTTCCTAGAGGAGCGGGCAACTCAAGGAGAGCTGTCACCGACGACGTCCCAGGAGTTCCGGATACCGCCAGCGATACCGTCACTGCTCGATCTACCGTTCGAGAGAGCGAGCAGAAACGCACCACCTGCCGCCACCGCACAGAAGAGGAGGCGGCAAACGAAGACGCGGCCACCACCGTTAGAAGGCATCACCCCCCTAGAAGACACACCGGCTACCTCCGCCGCCGCAGCGGCAACCAACAACACCGAAAAAGAGGCCCGCCCCGGATCTACCAGCCCCGGCGACTTCGTGTTGCAAAGAAGAAGCCGAATAGACCCCGAAGGTTCGCCCGTCTACGCCGCCACCCACGGACGACGGATTCCAGGCCTTCGAACCCTTCACCGACAGCCCTGCAGCGATAGAGCAGACGACACAAGAGGACACCAGGGAGAAAGTGCATCCGGTAATCCTTCGTCAGAAGGAGAAATGGGTCGCGTTCTCCCAAGAAATGGACCGACAACGGATCGCCTTCATGAGAGCCAAGGCCTTCAGCGAGGGAATCCGGATTCAACCTGCCTCACCCCAGGACAGAGATAGGCTGATGAGGTATAAGGATAAGTGTGGTACTCCGTACCACACTTATCAGGCAAAGAGCGAGCGATTGACTAAGGTGGTGATACGTGGCGTGCCCGTAGAGCTAACCGAGGTTGACGTTAGCTCAGAGCTAAAAATGCAAAACATTAATGTACTTTCTGTTTACAGGATGAAGCAGCAAGGGCGCCCAATCCTGCTCGTGATGGTAGAGCTGCCGACCGAGGAAGACAACAAGATTTGTGGCGGAAATCTGGCATCGGGCAGTGTCACCGGTGTCAAGGTTTCCGTGACGCACAGCGTTGCTGCAGGGCGGTAGCACGCTGTGTAAAGTGCGCCGGAGATCAGTGAATGCACGAAACCCCGTACAGACAGGGCTAAATGTGTTAACTGTGGTGGAGACTACCCGCTAGCTACAGGGGCTGCCCGAAGTTCCCTCAGCCTCCACAACGGAAGAAGACGGAAGTACCACAGCGACCGAAGAGGACACCCCCGACGGCTGCGCCTTCTTCAACCCAGACCGGCGTCAGTTACGCCCGAGCGACAGCAGGCAAAGTTGAGAAGGCGGAAGTACCGAGAACGGCTCCCGCCGCTGTCGTTACCCCGCCTGCCCAACCCGCCTTAGGGTTCGACGCCATATTGGGCTTCCTCGGATGTCTCAATATCGAGAAGGCCCTACCTGTCATCCGTAAGGTGGCAGCGGCGCTCGTTCAGGCGCAAACTGCGATGGACCTGTGGTGAGTGAGTACAACGCTTTTTTTTTGAAATACCACAAATCTCAACACAAAGATGTCAACAGGCATACCACACAATCACGAATCCCAACGACCACGCAATCCACGCGCTGAAGAGGATGAAGAATCCTGAGCAGCACACCACCAACAATACACAATACAATATTACTTATTTTATTTTATTATATCTTGTAATACGTATTGTAAATACTATATAATGTTCTGTTGTATCTGTTGGGTATCTGTACTCTTTGTTAAACATTATTTTTAGGAATTTTTTATGTATTACTTCCAGGCTTCTCATGTAAATACGTGATGTTGATCCCCATACCACTATTCCATATTATAAGAGGGATTGTACCATGCCATACTATACAATTTTCAAATTATTTAAGTCAAGAACTTGCTTTAGAGTTCTGAATTTGAACAAAATGCCTCTCAGTTTTTCTATTAATTTCTTTATACGTTTATCCCATTTTAGGTGTTTATCAATATATACACCTAAGTATTTAATAAACTCAACTGGTTCTATGGCAACTCTGCTTCCGCTGGAGATGGACACTTCGATCTTGTCAAATGTTGGAAGATTATAATTATGGCATGTGAATGTTATGTACTTTGTCTTTTTTAAATTAATGGTTAACAGCTTATGATAAAACCAGTATTTAATGAGTTGATACGTGTAAAACTCGGTTGATGAATTTATGGTCTTTAATTTGCGACTCCTCGTGTATGTTGATGGAAAACGGCAACATTGTCACTAAATATCGTTTCAATTTAAAATATTTCAAACACGTGATACTTTAAAATTTTGGATTGGTGAAAATAATCAGGCTATGGGTTTTTTTTTGTTTTCTGGTACTTCGAGATAAGAAGTAAAACGCCATTTTGGGTAAAATGCGTAGTGTGAAGCACATGTAAAATTTGGAAAAAGTGTTCCTAAAAATTGGATTGAATTGTTCAAGAAAATTTTTAAGTCAGCCTGTTGCTGGTTTTATTCTTTTTCCATATAAATAAGTCCTGTTGGGGACTTCGAATTTAGTTCGGCTTTAATTTTTTTTTGGTTGCGTCTGCTACACATTGGCTTCGATCAAGAGGTAAGCTACTCACTTTCGTTACTTATTTACAAGACATAGTTTGAAATGCATGCGTACATGTTTTGAAATTGTTACTACAGCTAAAGATCATATTTTAAAATTGGGGTATCAACTTAAATTCTAACACATTTATCTTATATAGGTTCTTTTGGTTCTTTACATTCACTCAAGATTAACATATTTCGTGCTTCCATAAGGAATAATTAAACCGTTCCTGACAACACATTTGGATATCACTCGTCCGAGGGATGAAATATTAGTTAGCGGTCTTCAAGCCTGAATGGAAACCATCTACGATTACTCCTTCTCCTAATATCTTCCGATTTAACAGAAGAAATCTACGTTACACCTACGTTTAGTTTCCGATAAGTATTATTGTTACACGCAGACACAATTTTACCTATGGTGAGTGACTTTGATTGTTTTCTGGATAACGAGGCTTTCGTTATCTGTACTTTACTGAAAGTTTATAACCATTATATTACTGTGCTACTACTTGTATTAGTGTGTTTCTGCAATTTTCTTAATCTTGAAATTAATGCTTATGCTTTATTGCTAAACAATTTTTTTTTCTGAATAATCGAGAGTAATACTATACAATTGTACCTGTAAAAAGATAAATTGGGTTATTCAAAAGTTTCGCTTATACTTACATTTAACTTTGCAATAGAATTTATATATTATCTATTTACTTTTCTTGTATGCTGGCTTTGTTCTGCTAAATAACCGTAATTGTGAAACGGTTAGAATTACCTGTGTTTACTGTACATACAACCAGCTGTTTGTTTCACTGAATGCTGCTCGTTGAGTTAAATATACAATGTATGTCATAAGATTAGGCTAACTGTTGGGGTTTCAATTACTGTGTAATTAAACGGGAATATTTATTTACTAGCTTTGGGGTTGTATAACATTTATAATTTTTCTTTCGGATTACAATTTTAATATTTGTTTATTCTAAAACTGTCTGAAGTAGGAGTTACTAATCGAATTTTTTTGTAGCTTTATGCTTACTTGCCAACTTGGTAATCAACTTGGCCTTTCAAAAATTTATCTAAATGCTTTATGCTTATTGATTTTTCTGTAATGCTCATGTTAACTAAATTTAATAATATTTTGTGCTTACATAAGTAAACAACAGGGTAGACATCTAGTGCTAAAAATTTTGTTTGATATTTGGGGTTTATTTGCGTCCGGTTGATTGGAAACTGATAAGTTAATCCAACGGAGAGCTCTTCGCTGAATTTCGGGAAACAAACAAAGAAGTCAATTTCGGATAATTATAAATATATGTTTTGGGTATTATTTTTCTTTAGGGTCAACACTAGATGCCGAACCGCATTGTGGCTGAGTAGGTAAAGTTCAAGTAAATTTCATAGTTTGTTTTCAGTGCTGTCGGAAAGGTAAGTTGATTGCTGGTGGTTTATTTCATGGAGACATGGTCTCTGATTATATTTGTGTGTTAGATATTTATGAACATTTGATTGTTATTGTAACATTTATGCTATTTAACGTTAGGGTATATTAAATAAGTGGTGTTAAACGATTGTATGTTCTTTCATTAATCCTGTGATCTACGACTCCATTCCTAACCAGTTCCTCCTCAGTGTGGACTTAGTTCACCACTTTCTTTTAGCTGTCTCTTTTGTCCTAGGTGGCCGTAGCCCTTTTCTTGATAGAGGGGCGATAAAGAAGTCAATCAAGTGGTGCCCTTTTTTAAACTTTATGTATTTCCTTTCTCCTGCCAAAACGCCCATGCATCCAAGTGCTGAACCGACCGACTGAGCTTCCGGCTAATTCCTCTTTTCCTTGTTACTGCACCTTGGTCACCAATTTCTACCAATATCCTTTTGTGCACGTAACAGAGTTGTAGATCCTCTTCTACCTTTTGTTTGAGGTGGTTCCAATTTTTAACTATATAGAATATAGCTGTGTCATCAGCAAACGCAACTATTTTCCCTTTAGACCGCAACTTAAACAAATCATTAACGTAAACCGTGAAAAGTATACGGCCAAGAACTGTCCCTTGGGGAACTCCACATTCTACTGTCTTTTCATTACTGTTCGTGTTTCCTATCTTTACATGCTGTGGTCTATTTTTCAAGTAATTCTCCATAAGTTTGTTGGCGTTTCCTCGTGTCCCTAGATCATCGAGTGTTTGTAGTAGCTGTAGGTGGTTCACTGTATCGAAGGCTTTAGCCAAATTGATAAATACACAAAGAGATCGTTTATTTGTATCAAGGGATTCTTGTAGGACATTTGTCAAATCAATAAGTGCATCATGTGTGGATTTTTTCTCACGAAAACCGAACTGTGAAGGAGATAGGATTTTGCATTTATCGAGAAACCAAACGACTTTTAGGGACTTTTTCAAAGATTTTTGCTAAGTTGGATATTAGCGATATTGGCCTGTAGTTTTCAGGAAGTGTTTATCTCCAGCTTTGTATAAAGGTTTGATTACTGCTACTTTAAATGATTTAGGAACAATACTTGTTTCGAAGCTCTTGTTAATGAGCATTGTTAGTGCGGGTGCTAGGATATCTGCGTTTTGCTTTAATATCTCTGATGTGATGCCATCGATTCCTGGTAATTTATTAGTTTGTGAATCTTTTATATATTTATTTACTTCTGTTTCATCAGTGGGTGTAATAAATATAGAATTTGGATTTACTTCTCTTACAGGTTTAATTTTGGGTTGCTATTTTGTTATAGCATTTTTTCCAACATTATGTAGTGTTGATTAAGTACATCCGCAATCTCTTTTTCCATACAGACCTTGTTTTCGGATGTAGTTGTAATTTGTTTGATTTCATTGTTTTTTATGCTGTTTGATGTTATTTCATTTAGCGCATTCCACAAAGTTTTACTATCAGAGTTGCCATTTAATAAATTTTTGTAGTAGTTTGCGTATTAAATGTATTTTTATATGTTAAGTATTCTTAATGTCAATATTTTTTAAGTCATTTTGCCAAGCTTTAAACAGCTCTTGTTTTTGGTTGCTGGACCTAAGAAACCCCGCAATTATCCATTCCTTCCGCTTGATATCACATGGTTTTACGTTTATGATGATAGTTGCCTTTGCTATTTCCTATTTTATTTTATCGACAAAAAAGTCCGTTGCTTCTTCAGTTCCCACATACTTTATTTCATTGCAAAAATCAATTTGTTCTAGGTTTCGGGCCAGCTTCTGTTGATTTAATCTCTTAATAAATTTTCTGTTATGAATATTTGGTTCTGTATTTTTTCCTAAGTTCTGGGTTATGTTTATTGTTGTGTAATGATCTGTTATGTCATTTTCATAAACTATTGGAATTTGATTGTCTACATTTTCTTTACTGTTTACAAACATATAGTCGATACAGGATTTGGATTGTTTATCTACTCTTGTGTATACATTAATCAACGATTTGTAGCCTGCTTCACTGCGTATGTTCAGATATTCGTGGCAACAATCGGTATGCGAAAGGATGTCAATATTAATATCTCCTACAATAAATTTATAATCCGCAGGTACAGTGTTGTTATTTAAAAGATTCTGATATCATTATTAAAAAGATATGGGCATGTTGAAGGTGGTCCATATATTGCTATAATTATAACGTGTTTACCCACGTAAGTCATTTTAGTTATAATAGCCCTGATATTATTTATAGGTTGTATTGTGCTGTCATGATTATGTATTTCTTTTATATTAATTACAACGCCATCATTTTGATTGATGACACTGTGGTTGTATACCATTTCATAACCACTTAAGTTAAAACATTTTGGGTCTGTTATATGCCACGTTTCAGTTAAAAAATGCTTCTACTATTTTGCTGTAAAACGCCAAAACAATGTGACGTCTTTTGAGATGCTGTCAGTTTTTTTGTATTGAGTTATGTCACTTACAGTTAATGTTTGTTTTTTGTTTTGGCAGTCTCTTATAGACTGATTCGTAAATTAAGTATCTCATAATTGGTTTGTTCGCGGCTTTGTTGAATCCTTTTCTGATAGCATGGATAGTTAATATCAGTTGCTGTATGATCTGTGTCTATTGTTTCTTGAAATTTGTTGGCTATGTAAATACAATTTGTACATGTTGGTGTTTTCGCAGTTTGGTTGCAGTATTTATATTCATGTTCCCCTGCACAGTGCTCACAAATAGTTTTATTTTTAGTCTTTAGTTTTATGGTTAAATTGGTGGCAATTAAAACACTTTCTTATGCTAAGGTCCTCCTTCGCCCGTATTGTTTTACAGCCTACATTGATGTCCATATTAACTAGCTTGTTGAACGTTGTACCAATTGTTTTCTACATATGTAATCCACTTTCTTGTTTTCCTCTGTTGCCTGCTGTATACAATTTTTAACTGGTCTTGTTCGTTTATCCTACTGTTTTCTATTAATTCTTCTAGTAGATCCTCATCCTTATAGTTTTTTTCTAGGCCTATGAAAATAAGTCTTGGGTTCTTCATTTTTGTTAAAGTAACGTAGTAATCTGGTCCCCATTCTTTTGCTGCAAGTTCTTTCAGTCTTCTTGCCGATTCTTCACCTGTGCTTTTCACTAGTATTATTTATTTTTTTTAAAGATTGTATTCCAGCTTTTGCCTTACAGGGCTTCACTTTTTTTGCACTTCTTCCTTTGCTTTTTCGCTTGTTTGATTCACCTTAGGCTTAATTAAGATGCTTGGCGGATTAACTTCTATTTTTGCGTTAGTACTAGTGTTTTTTTGCGGTTCTTTTGAGGTTATGTCAGCGTAGGTTTCTTTACCACTACATATAGTATTCTTTATTTCGTCGCAGTCTTTTTTTTATTTCATTCACTTTCATTAGTATTTCGTTACCGGTTAAACCGGTTAAATCCATTCCACCATCTATGCCGCTGGTCGCAATTGCACCTAACTTCATGTCATTTATAGCGCGCTTGCAATCTAACCAGAACCACATTATTATGTCTCTTATTTCATTTATTTTGTGCACATTTATTTTCACGCAACTAATATGGAATCTTCTCACACAAAATCCGTCGCACTGTATACTTTTTTCATCATCGAAGACAGGACGTGACATCCGCCCCTTCTTCGTCGTCCACCATTTTTTTTCACTTTTTCGCTTTACAACCTACTTAAGATAGCCTCGTATACACTGCTGACAATCGTATAGTACATCAAGCTTCTTCCAAAAAGTACTTACTAAAAGTAGATATATGTATATACTCAATTCTCAATGTTTTATTTGGTACCTATGACATTCAGTGTCAAAACATTGCATTTTTATGACGATGATTAACATTCTGTAAAATGAATACTCTTTTTTAAAATGGTTTTGAAGTATTTAGGACATATACCTATACACCCTATTTATTGGTTGTAGTGACATCACTTAATTGGGAGTTCAAGCCGATTTGTTTTATTAATCCAGCATCCACCCCAATTTTTAGGTGTTTTAAAACTTAGGTAAACGTATATTGATATTATTTAAAGAAACCAAACACTGTGTAAGACAGATTGTCACTCTCCACTAAATTGTACTTTTTATTCTGTAAAGTGAGGGATATAATGAAATAACATCGGAAATAGCAACTATCGATGGTGTATGCAATTACTTGACCAATTTCTACGTTTAATGGATTAATAATGTTAGTGAACTAATGACTTCTTGTTCAATTTGCCAATTGTGTTTTAAAATAGAAAACAGAAACTTATGAAGTATCGAATATGACTTGTTTTAAAACTATGTAAATTTTAGAAGAAACATTATATTCGATAATACATTATGTACTTTTTGGTGCAGTTGATTTAGTAAGTAAAGAATAGGTTATTACATAATAGCATTGGGTATGCTTTAATCTAGTAATATACTACATTATAGATATTTATGTATTAAGGGCATAATCAGAAGATTATGGCTCGAGGGAATGTTAAAAGCCCGACACGAAGCGGAGGGCTTTTATATTCCTGAGAGCCATAATCTAATTATGCCCGTGGTACATTAATGTTTTATTTTATTTTGCACCATGAAACTGGAACAAAATTTTAAAAAGATTCAGTATTTTCGGCAAGTTTTTAAATGCAAATGTAGTGAAATAAAGTCGACAGTAGGCTAATTTGTTGTTACTAAGATATACTGTGATATTGCTAAATTGTTGCTAAGGTACTGTTTGTTTGTAAATAATTTGCATTCTAAAATGGAAGGTGAAAACGTAACATATCATGTCATGTGTTTGCTGTCAATCATGCTGCTTAGCAACAATGACATTTCCGTGCTATAAAGACCACATTACGCCCGCATTTGGGGGCGTATAAAGAACATTATGGTGGCAAAATAAAATAAAGATGATTTATCTTACGACTTATTATTTTGAATAGATGTAAGTAAATAAATCTACCTACTTTAGTGTATTAATTATTTATAATGTTATTCATTATATATTGTTTCTGCAACTTTTTGTTTTATTAATTAAAATAAAAATAATTTTAAATATATTAATAATTTTAAATGAGGTAGGTACTACATTCACAATATTTATTAAAGAAGGTAGCTATATTTAACATCTTTTTAAATGTAACAAGATGTTCATTACATTAGGTTGCTGAAAGCCGGTGGTGGGACGTATAAAAAAGTGCTGAGGAAATGGTAAAACCTCTAGCAATCAACGTCGGAGAGTCGAATGAAGATGATAGTAAAAGTGAAGGTGATGACTTTTAATTGTAAGATGTCCAATATTTGAATTTAAAGCAAAAATTAGAATCTTAGTTACTTTATAACATTGTAAAGAATTATTATATTTAACATATACCTCTGTAGCTGTACTTTACATTCGTTTATATATATATATATATATATATATATATATATATATATATATATATATATATATATATATATATGACAAACTGTAAACTGAGATTTTTAAAATCGGTTATATTACTAGTTAATAAATTTCATTTTAACATCCAATACAGTGTATTTATTTATGACAAAATCAGTTATTCTCGATAACCAAATTACAGTCTTGACTCTTTTGACGCAGTGAGATCTGTCGGCGAAAGACGATCCTCCGCAATAACCAAACTTTTCTCACTTCATTCGGGCACTGCCTACTGCTAGCTAATTCGTTTCTTATTGAAAATTATTGATATAATTAATTTGTACTGTTGTACAATATATTTTTATCATATGACCACCCACACTCGGTGGACTTTACATGCCAGAATAAGTGCGAACAGACCTTAAACGAAATTAAGTTGTGGTAACATGATCTGCTTAGCATTCGTGAGGTAATGGGTTCGATTCCCGTTACCGTCTACCTTGTATGAGGTTTTTTCAGGGAGTTTTACTCATACACATGTAGCGACATGGTCACTGCGAATATGCACACAATGTGCGGCTGCTTAGGCGAATGCTAGGGTAGTATTTTCCCCCTCAGAACCCTAACTCTGTTCCTTCCGATCCTATCCTGACCACATCCATCCTTAATCCCACCATGCATATATACATAATGTATGTATGTATGCTGGGAATCCATGATTGTGGCTGAAGGAGCTCGGAAAGCTCGAGCAGCCCGCCCTCCCCCTTGGGGAGGGAATGAAATACGTGGCCTTTTCCTTTTCTACATTAGGTTATTTTAACTTGCCATATTACTTCTGCACAATTCTAATCAATGCAGGCAGTGATCTGCTGACTCTTAAAGCATGTGTATAAGTGTATTAGAGTCATATTGACAATTATGTGTGTAATAAAGGCTCAACTGTCACTACAATTTATTAAATAGAATCTATTGGAAGCAGTGCATCTGAACGTACCATTCATTAATAAGTGATTTCGTCAACGATATCAAAACCCCATATGTATCTATACTATTTACTTCATTGTTAAAGACGTAAACTGCAACTCAAAATACAAGAATAGGTATATCAGTACCACCTTTAACTCACAGATACTATTTACTTAGTATTTTTATGTAAGTTTAACATTGGTTTAAAAAGTGTCGATTCTAATATATGCAAGGACGTTAGTGATATTCAATTGACTGGAATATTTAAGAAATACAGATGCGGCTTTTGGTTATCTTGTCAACAATTTCGTTCCCTAGGAAGCAAATAAAATGGCTTTACATTGACCAGGTTTCTAAACTGCAAAATGGTCTTAAATATGAATAGGTTTTCAAAAACCTTTGCAAACATTACTCCAACAGCGCTTGAATAGAGTAATACCTTACGCGCATTGTTGTAGTCATCGATCACGTTTGGTACTTGGTGGAAGCTATAAAGAAATACCTGCAATTATGCAATATCTTGATCAATGCTCTATGCTATACAAGATTGATACACACTGTGTAGTCTTCTAGAACAGCATTGGAGTGGTCATTTTGACGTTACTCGTATAATTTTCTATAACTATAGGAAAATAATTCAAGCTGAAAAACGTGTTAGAAACTATGCAGCCTGCTAATAAGTTACTTCAGTCACACAAAGCGAGTTTGAAAGACCGTTGTTCTGATAATGTCGATAGTGGATTCTCTTACTTCCTACAGGAGTGTCGATGTGTGGATGCCAAAATCTGAAATTCTGATTTAAATGTTGGTAACGATGACACTTTTTGAGTCCCGGAAAAAGACAAAGAAAGACTAATACCATGTTTCGGAATACCTAGCATATTATAAAACAGGAGAAAGATCAGGAGGGGGGGGACCAAAATGAAAAATATTTCAAGACAGTATTTTATGAAACATTGGATGACATCTTAACTGACATGAGAGTAAGATTTATAAAAACCGATAAACTCCTAATTGCAATATCCAACGCCAAAGGAGAAAATACTGATTTAGAAAAAAATCAAATATTTGGAAATTTTGGGTGTAAAACCTCCAGCCCGAAAAGAAATTGTAGTGGTCAATAGATTTATAAAAACGCTGAAGAAAAAATTAGCTGCCTTCGACCTAATTTTCCAGCAGCTGCTTGCATTAAGAGAAACGTACAGTTTATTAGCAAATGCCAGAGTTTTTGGGTGTTGAACAGTGACGTGTGAATCTACTTTCTCGGTTCTAACAAGAATTAACCATCCACAGTGACTGTCTATGTGCCACCAACAAATGTCCAATTTGACCCTGCTTGCATTCTAACAAAATCATACACAAATCTCAACTTAGAGTTACTTTTACCAATAATTAATCAAAAGAAGAATCAACAACTGCAACTTTTCTAAATTAAAAAATGTCAGTCATTAAATAAATATACAAAATGGCATGTGTCATTCTGATTTGAGATTTACTCATATTATGTAGTTAAATTACAATCAAAAATGAGGGTTCTGCAAAAAATAACTGTGCACGTACATTAATGTGGAACATTTCAGCCTGTCCTGATTTTTTAAGTCTGGCCTTATTATACAGTCTGGCTACAGACCTGTATAAAACCATATTTAAGAAGGCGTTTATATTTGGTCAATAGTTATTTATTGAGACCATAATAGATTACAGCACAAGGGAATGTTTAAAGCCCAACGAAGGAGGGCTTTTAATTTCTCGAGAGCCATAATCGACTATTACGCCCGTAGTACATACAACATTTTATTCTATCTTAGTTTCTAAAACTTTCAAACAAAATATTTAGTTTTTCCGGCAAGTTTGTGAGAGTTGTGGCGATGCAAATTTTAGTGTTGTATAGATAGTTGGCTATATTGATGTTAGGGATACTGTGTACTTTTAATTTCTATAAATAGTAATGTACGATTTTCCTTAACGCTAATAAATGTTCGATAAGAAACGTGTTTGAATAATTATTACAATCGTTGCTTAGCAATTTTTTATTACTCTGTGCCATAAACGCAAATTATGCCCACATTTGAGTGCTTATAAAAAAGATTATAATCCTAAAATAAAACAAAAAGCTTTAACTATATGTAACTTATTTAAAGAAAACTTACCATTCTTTAAATTAGAATATACTTTTACCCTGTACAAGTAAAACAATTTAAATTGTAGAAATTAATACTGTATATACAGACAAGTATAATACGTTTCATATAAATATGTATAAAATATGAATTAGCGTTTAATAGAGAAATTACTAAATGAACAATTTGCAATTTCCTTTTCGTTTGTAAATTGTGCCTTTTCAATTTTTGACATCGGACTACCAACAGTTTGCAACCAGTTTTTCCTATTAAAAAAAAATTGTATTAGTATAAGGTAAATGGTGCAAAATAATACATCTTTTCTACTTGACTGATGGTACCCTCCAATACTCCTTGAACAGTTCCTGCATTAGTATTCATACACCATCCTCTTAAACCTAACTTTTTTGATTCTTGTTGAGTGTACTAATAAAAATTTACATCAATTTATAAAAAAAAATTAGTCATACACAATGTCACCTTGCGGAAGAATACTCCTACAAGAAAGATTTATTAATATGTCTGTTATAAGTTACACGAACCTTGCACTCGTCCAAATACCTCAAATTCCACAGAAATTAATTTCTGTGAGTTCATATTTTTGTTATTTGTTTGGAAGATTAGCAGGATAAACACTGCGAAAACAGCTGATCAAATAAACAAAAACAAAGTTACATATTTTTTATTAAATTCTGCATTACCTACCTGCTAAATTATACATTATTATAACGTACAGATGTCGCTAGATTTTACAAAATTCCTTGTATGAGAAATTAATTAGTAATTATTAGTAATAATTAGTAATTAAATAGTAAATAAAAATTAATGAAAATGACATCTGATCATGTTACCTAATTTAATTTACGTAATACATATTTTATTCGAGGGTACTTATAGCAGACATGAACATTCCTTGTTAAGCACTGTTGCATTTCATAACTACTCAGGAACGGACTGTCACTTTTTCCTAACGGTGTTAATATTTAGAGCCATTTTATAAATGTAAGAACGATGATAGAACAACACATTTGATTGTTTTTTAACAACTAACGCTTGAGTAGACACATGTTATGATTTTTTTGTGAAACCGTATCTAAAGGATCGTGTTTATGTCATATTAAGTGATTAACAGTTACGGGTTATGTTTTAAAAATGTAATAATCAATAACCCTTACAGTATAGTTGACCACTCTGTACACAGCTTGAATAATCAGTATCGTTTTAAGTCAAATAAATTATGTTGTAAATTTGGTCGGTCGTCATCATTTTCTTACGCGCTTAATTGACAAACAAATGAGTGGTGACTTTTTGACGGTTTTGCACGTTTTTGGGGTTTTGAAAAGTAACTATCTTCAACAAACACGCGCAACGGATGCTAATGCAATTTATCTGTTCCATCAAATTTTAATTAAATACAAAATGTGTTGCTATTTTAAATGTTAATTTATACGACTTCTCTTCATGAATATATTTAGTACAATAATAAGCTCTTAAAAGCTTACTTATACAAACCCTTGAGATAACTGTTATGTTTATGTAACTAATTATACCAGGATATCAACAATGATTGACCGAAAAAAACTGAATTTTTATCAAAATTTTATATTCCAGGTCTCTGGTGAAGTTAGGCACAAATATTTATTTCAACTTCGATTGACGTTTGACGTTTCGTAATCGTACATAAATTATTGCTTTTTCAATTATTCCATCTACATTTGTACATATTACAATTAAATAGTTTTTTTCAAAACTCATGAATGAATTAACCAGCACTTTCAAGGAAAGTTAATTCGTGTATTTTATGCCTTTTATGCATTATACAAAACATGATTGACTTGTATATTTAAGCAATAAAATAAAAAGAATCTTAAAAACCAAAACATTAAATACGTAATTTATTATAAGTATTTGTAATCAACGAATAAGTTCAAAGGTAAATATGTATTTAAAAATTATTATTAATTATATTAAATACATAAATAAAAGGTTTACCTCGAATAGGATTAAATAAGTAAGGTTAGACCGACAACACTGTGCATATTTCAATATAATATTGTTACAGGTCTTTCTTATGGTACATGCCATAGAGCAGTCAAACGTCAATTACATTTTCATCCTTACAAAATAACGTTTGTTGAGGTATTTTCTCGCCATCTTAGGAGAGAATACCTTCAGTCATAAAAGGAGTTTAGATTTATAAACATGCCCCTAGGGAAGATGTTAGAGTGTGGTTAGGTCGATACTTCAAACTTCCCTCGAAGATAACCGATTCTACCCGGACATTGACGAGTGCGCCGGCGCACAAGACCCTAGGCTAGCAGCGTTCTCGTTTCTCGTGTGTTTCGTTCTTTAAAGTGTAAGTGTCATCGAGTGAGCATTATTATGATGTATTCTCCTGCTTATGAGCCAACATCAGCGGACATTAGAGATTTTACTGACTTGTTAATAAACTATTACAACATAACCGTTCAAGATAATGATGGAAACGATGACGTGGATGAGCTGAATGTATCTCACATCCAAGGTGATGGTGATGATTCGCCGAAGAGGAAGAACAGCGATGAGGTAGAGGAGAAGGACGACTCTCAAGACCATGATGATAATAGCGACGAATCACAGTTCAAGAAGAAGAAGAAGACCGATAAAGGTTGTTATTAAATAAAAATGAAGTAGGTATTGTTGTTTATAATAATAATAATGTATTTTCAAACGCTAAGCTTTCCTTCAATTTTGTCAATAAACTTGTTTTTCCTAACGGCTCTCTCCGTCTTGATTCACGTTTGCAACTTTACGAGTTTTCGCGTTAGCGTGTTTTTCGCTGGCGTGTTTTCGTTTGTGTGTTTTCGTTTTACGTGTTTCCGCATTTGTATGTCTTGGCGTTTGCGTATTTTCGTGTTAGCGTTTGCTCCTCGTGCCAAACCATGATAGTCGATTGTATGTAGTTGTAGGCAATATTGTGTTGACTAAAAGCCATAATTGGAAACGCTGCTTGCTATGCCCAGTCCGTGGAGCTATGTTTCATTAGCTTTTTGACAGATGTATTTATGATAAGGTCAGTCTTGCATGTAAAATAATATAGATGTGAAACTAGCTAGCTAACGTGTTTTGTTGCTGCTACACGCATCACAGTATTGAAGATTCTGTTTATGTATTAGAAAAACAGTCTCGAAACAGAATGCAGATAAAATTGAAGGAAATGAATACGGTACAACTTCTGAGAAGGAGCTGAAAGATTTGAAAGTGTTGAAACCAGTTAATTTAGGGATAACCTCGTGTCCATGTAATAATAATGCCTGATAAAACTGTTAGGGTTATTAGCTGCTTTATAGGTTGTTACAATATAATCGTTCAAGGTGAAGATGATGAGGTGATTGTATCTTAAAATCTCGATGAAGATGGTGATGCTCTATAAAATTTCAAATAAAATTAGATTACTTCACTCTTATTTCAGATATTCAGAAATTTTAAAGCGTTTAGTTAACATTGCTATTAATCTCAACTGGTAAAAATCCATATAACGTGAAGTACATATGTGTGTGTATGTGTGCGCTAGCAAAATTTTTAAAATATTTGTAAGTGTTTTGAATGTAAAATAAGTACAACATATTTGCTAAATACGAGTAGCCGTAATCAGGTTTTGTGTATTACTTTCTAAATTAGTTAATGATCGGAATGTAATAGCCAGTTTAAATCCAACCATTCACAGAGCGTGTCTAATGATACTACATGTGCACGTTGTATAAAAAAAATATTTAAGTTCAACGTATGGTTATCTTTATTAGAATAACTGAAGGAAAACACACTGCTAAAGGTTATATATATATATATATATATATATATATATATGTGTGTGTGTGTGTGTGTGTGTGTGTGTGTGTGTGTGTGTGTGTGTGTGTGTGTGTGTGTGTGTGTGTGTGTGTGTGTGTGTGTGTGTGTGTGTGTGTGTGTGTGTGTGTGTGTGTGTGTGTGTGTGTGTGTGTGTGTGTGTGTGTGTGTTTTACCTGATATTGCTAATAAAAATGTCGATAAAGATTTTTAAAATGTATTATTACTCTTATAGGATGACGTCATAAGATCAACTCTACAAATAGCTGGTACGTATTCGTGGATTTTAAACTTGTAGTTATTGTTAATTCGCGCATAATAATAAAACCATTAAAACCGTTTGCCTTTTATTTCCATTATATCAGTTTGATATTCTTAAAAACATGTTAATTTAATTTAACTCTATGTTATATATAAGTAATTATTACTTTCCAGTCCTTTTTAATGGGGGTTTTACAACTGTTAATGAACACGTTACAATGAAACAATTTTGTGTGTATGTAATTGAACATGCAAATAAATCAGATATAATGTTCTGAATGTATATGGTTTCCCCAAACTGTAAGACATAATTTCGGTTGATTGATTGATTGAGATTGATCTGGTGATCGAGCGTGATTTGTTTGAGATTGATTAATTAATTGATTTGTTTATGTGTGAGAAAGCCGAAAGAGAGAGGGAGAGAGAGAAACAAGATACAGCAAGAGAGAGGTGTGCATTATCAACTTCTATTATAGAAAATGTTCATTAGTCTATACGCCACTAGATGGCGAAAAAATCAATTTTAACTCAAAGGTGCCAGGGCGCAGACCCTGATACAAGTCCTGTTTTACAAGGCTAGGGCCTCCTTATTAGAATACAATTTTGTATGACGGGGCGAAGGCCTACAGCTGTAAGATTAAGTTAGAACCGCATACAATTGCATCAAGGGGCCACGATAGGGGCTAAGCTCTGCACTTGTCTTATAAGGTTAGGGTTCCCATACCATTTCCAGCCAGGGGGCGAAGGCTCGAGAACAAGTTGCGAAGCCCTACACGTTTCTTACAAGAACCTCCTTATTAGAAATACAACGTATAAATAAATTTCCAGGTAAAAGATCATCCGAACGTACCCAATAGCATATGACCATTTTAAAGCAATAGGATCGATAATTTTAATAATAATATAGTATTAGGGTAATAATGCAATTTCCAACATTGTATGCGTGTGCGTTTGCCTAACCTCCAGGCGCTAAACTACCAAAAGGACCATAATTAGATGACCATAAAAAATAACCTTAAGACCAACCCCCAAGTCCAAGACCTAGCCCCAGTTCCAAGACCAGCACCAGTCCCTCACATGAGCAAGAACAAAAATTGCTGTCAAAAAGGCTCTTAATACAACAACATTGAAATTCTATCGAGGGTTGACCCTCGAAAAGAAGCCATAGGGGTAGAAAAAACGCGTCCTATACGTAAGCAGTCATAAAATAGGGTGAAAAAACGCGCCCTACACGTGGGCGGGCATAAAATAGGGGTAAAAAAATACGCCCCTCAAGTAAGCGAGTAAAAACAAAAAGGCCTTAATTAGGGATGAAAATCCCATCAAGGGTTGAAAAAGGCCTCCGAAAAGAAACCATAGGGGTGGAAAATACGATCTCACACGTGGGCGTATAAAAATGTGAAAGGTGGGTTTTCCCCAGAAAATCCAAGATGGCGGAAGGTGTCGGACTACTACTCACCCTCACATCACACAAACACACCACACACACACACACCCACACGCACGCACGCACGGACGCACTCACCCACCCATCCTCACACCCACACGCACGCACGCACGCACGCACACACACACACACACACACACACACACACACACACACTCACTCACACACGCTCACGCACACACAAATTATGAAATTTATAAACGTAAACACAAAGTACCTTTAATAAACGATCATCTTATAGACTCGCCGTTAACAAACATTTTAAATGTATAATAATATTGTGCATCATGTTTGCTTTTTTACTTATATTTTCTCTTGAACAAACTGTGCGTTTATTTTACAAGTGATTTTGAAAGAATTAAGTGACCTACCTCTTTAGCTAGACCACTTGAAATCAGTGCAATACAGTCTGTCATAATCATACATTTCGCACTATTAACCTAATGTTTTATATGCGTTTCTTTTTATCAATTCGTTTTACTTAAAAATGTATTTCGATGGTGATATATGAAATTTTTAACAATATAATGTAAAATGTTTGAGTATGAAATCTAATGTGAAATGTGAAGTTAATTTTGCAACTGTCAGTCCTTTTGGTGCGTTCGTTTTCATGTAATTTTCAAGGTGAAGTGATACAAATCACTTGGGTCTGTAAAATTAATTGCAACATGCTTGTCATTATACGGGGAATATTTTAAAGGTGCTAAATTTGACTGGGAAAGATACCTTAAGTAATGCAGAAAAGCCACACAATAGAAAAAATGTAAATGGCAAGGTTTTAATACATTTTGTCTAGAATTCAGTGGCATTGTTGCTTTAACTGATATATACACCGTGTCCAAGATAAGGATGCCCACTATGGGGATCTCGGAAACGGTAAGAGATGGAAAGTCGGTTAAATGGTACAAAAGTTACGCATTTGAGAGGATGTATTTATGGTCTTTGTAGAACTCGAATATCTCTTTTAGTTTTTGAGATATTTGAAAAAAATTTAATTTTCTGATTTTCGTTTTTATTTTTTTCTGACCTTATTTGAAGAGCTATCAAGAAAAGAAGAGCACATTTTCATTGCCACTTTTCTAGCTTTACTTAATGCCGTTTTTCAATTTTTGATACAACGTTTCGTTTGTTAGCAACCATCATCAACTTTATTTTTTTAAATACACGAAAAAATTATTTTTGCCATATTTAAATTCTCTCCTTGATTCTGAATTCAACGATATATCACACTTTATATTTTTGATACGTTTCGGATGAGAAAATTCATATTCAATGTGACATTAGAAAACTGTAAAATTATTATAAAATTATGTTTTGTAATTTTAAATGATAGACAAATAAAAAACATACTTATTTTAAAGATTAATAAACTCACAAAAGATTCCCGTTATTCTCTAAACATAAATAGCATCTTCTAACTGTAGTATCTAAAACATTCTACAGCATTTGAGGTGTAATACTAGGAAACGCTTCGAGAACTAATCTTTGTAAAATTTCTTCGTTTTCAGTATCGTTTCCATAAGTGTAATTTTTAATGTATCCCCAAAGAAAAAATCCAAAGGTGTTATATCTAGAGAACGGGCTGGCCACAGTACATTTGCATGAATGCCAATACATCTTTCTGGAAATCTAACTGACAACTCTGGAATTATGTGCTGGTGCACCGCCCTGCATAAACCAACAACCTTCAAGTTCTTGGAAAGGCAAATCATTCAAAGCTATCTCTAATTCATTTTGGAGTAAAATTTGGTAAAGTTCAGAATTTATATATATATATATATATATATATATATATATATATATGGCTTTTTCAAAATACGCGAATAATTTTTTTTTAATGAATCACCCTATATATTTTATTATTTTTCTATTCTACATTAAATTTCTAGTAAAAAGATAATTACATGTATGTCAAAATTCATACTAGTTTTCGAGATATTGACGATTCAGTGGTGGAGCTTTTTACAAATTTCTAGATGAAATATTTTCAAAACGTTTTGTAGTAGAAAAATACTACATATCCCTATTAGAAAAATTATTTCTATCGATTACATCAAAACTGGTTACTACCAAAATTTAATCAAGAATTTTATTTTTTTTTTTTATAAAACCCGAAGTATCGATTTTTGACGTCAATCGATCAAATAATTAGATAAGTCAGTTTTCTATGTTACATAAAACAAATTATTCCGTACTTTATCATGCGCAATAAGCAAAGTATTCCGATAAAAAAAGAGCAAAAAAATGGAAATTAAATCTACGGTAACCTAGGTTACCGTAGATTTATTTATTTATTTAATCAAACAAATGCGAAGAATTATGAAAACAAAAATGAGCCACCGGAAATTTCTACTATGCATCATAACGTCTTGTGCGAAGACCAAGTTAAAATATGAGGAGTTGTTAGCGCAGCATACGAGGTTACATAATAATTATTCTTCACTAATACAAGAAAGTAAAAAGGAAATTAAAAGACTTACCGACTTACTGCGTTATTACAAAAAGAAAAATAGTCGAAACCCAAATACAATAGAAAGATCTTTCAATTTGTTAAGCAAAGTTTTTACAAGTAATCAAATAGCTATAGTTGCAAAATCTAAAAAAAGAGTGAATTGGAATCGGGAAGAACTGTCAACAGCATTTACACTAAGATATTACAGTAAGAAGTGTTATTTGTACTTAAAAAATAATCTCCATTACCCTCCACCATTTTTGTCTACTTTGAAGGAATGGGCATCCCAGGTAAATGTAAAACAAGGATTGTTAAAGGGTGTGCTGCTAATGTTAAAATTAGCAGAATTTGAAAAAGTTGTGGTTCCTCTTTTGATGAAATTCAATTAAAAACTGTAGAAGAATACGATGTTTCTTCGGATGAAATCATCGGTCCCCATAACCAAATGCAGGTCATAATGGCAAAAGGGACTGTTTTCGAATTGGAAACAACCTGTGTATATCGTAAGACGTAAGTGATTTTGTTTAATGTTATCAGTGAACTTTGTTTAATATCTTACAATGTAGTCACATGTTTATGACTGTGTGGTAGCAATGTTGGTGTATGGAAACAATTGGACATTACCATTCACAATATGTTTTGCTCTCATCCTGACACCAGTTTGCCAGTGTACATATTTGCCAATGCACCTCACCTTTTAAAGTTAATAAGAAATTGGTTAATTGATGTTGGGTTCCGATTGGAAGATGGTTTTATTGTTACTAAAGATCCTCATCAAGCTTTAATTTTACTAACCGATAAAGAAATGAATTCATGTTATAAAATAAATGAAAAGCATTTAAAAGCCAGCGCCAAAACGTTCGATTAGCTGCTCAGCTTTTCTCTCATATTGTTGCGATTGCATCTGGTACAAATATGGAAATGGCAGAAAGATTAAGCGATGTAAATGAGTGGTTTGATATATTTAATAGCTATTCTCCACGGGGAACCATACCAATAAAAAACGAATACGTATAGATCTTGAAAACAAGAAAACCATTCAAACAAAATGATCGACATAATTTCAAGTATGAGGCCATATGGAAAAATAACTCTCCAAACTTTCCACGAAGGAATGATTGTTTCAATTAAATCCCTACTACACATATACAAAGACATGAAATTGAAGTATGCAATAAAGTATATATATATATATATATATATATATATATATATATATACCTACTCATAAATAAAATCAAGACTGCAATATACAGGTTCAGAATGATCAGTATAGGAAGAAATCCAGGTATTTCGGAAGCAAGAGTGAATACTGCGGATCACATACACGACGAGTATTTCTTGCCCAAATTTTTGAAACAAGCTCATATTGAATTGCCGACTACAAGTTCATACAACGAATCTCAAAGTAGTTCTGTGTCATCAAACATTTCGTCCGAAACATCGTTATCCAACCTTGAAGATGTGAACACTGTGACTGTGACTAAGATTCGGGAAGATCAGAATTACAACATTCCGTCATAGGTCCAACACTTGTCATATGGCGGACTCATTAAACCCAAACAACAGTGGTTAGATAAGATTTTCAAGTAGAGCCGGTACTTTGAAATATTCCATAGAGAATGTTACAAACCAGGTCCATGCGTAGTTAAAAATTTAACAATTAGACTTTTTAAAAAGGAAGTTTTACCTTTTTCTTTAGTCAAACATTTTGTAAAACTAAGAACTATAATAAGAATGAATTACCGCAATCTTAAACGACAAATGATGATAGCAAAAAGAAAATTAGAAAAATTAATAAAATAACAATATAGTAGGTAATGGTTATTGTAACGAAATATATAACAAAATAGTTTAACTTTTTTACCACGAAATTTAATAGGTAATATGTGAGTTATATGTGAATCTGCCACATGAAATCAATTAATGTTTATTTTCCCCACATCGATTTCATGGCCTTATTTAAAATCTTTATCAGTTTCATAACTTTCAGCTACCCTAACTTTCACAGCGTTCGTAATGTTTAAAAAAAGCATATCGTTAAAGCATGTTTTCATGAAAATTTCAAATTACATCATTGTAAATTTAAGAATAGTATATTACATAATACGGGTGGTAAGTAGCCTATTACGCACGAGTGTATTATTACGATCACGAGCGAGCGATGCAACTGTTGTAATTTACACGAGTGCGTAATAGGCATTACCACCCGAGTTGTGTATTATGCTCTTTCTACTCCTATAGAGTATAAAAACAGTGACGTATTAGTAATACGTAACTACCACTCATTAAGATTCTTATGACCTTTGAACATTTTATACACGTACCTAATATTGTAATGAACGATCCTATAAAAATAAATTATTGTATAAATGTATTATAGGAGTGTATGGCTTATTTCAATTACCACGTTAAAAGTTCGAAAAATTCGAACTAAAATAAATAGAACTAGTTGACGCCACTGGTTTTATTAGTTATCTCTTAGAGTATAAAATATTCTAAGAGTTATCTTGAATTAAACAAATTAACCTCACTTTTTGTATGTTTAACGATGGAATTAAATTTTATTTTATTAACAGAAGTTATTGCTCTAAAGTAATAATAAATGTAAATGTACTACAAACTGTTATTTAAAGGTGATGTATATTTTTGTATTTCAAACTTGAAATTTAGATTCATATATGAGTTTTCATATTGACACGCTGCTTTCAATATATTCTATGCACTAAATTGTAGTGGCAGTTTACCCTTTATTTAATACAGAATTGTTAATTCAACTTTCTGCTACATTTTATGACTTCATGCTCTTTAAGTCAGCGATTACCACTTGCTTCGATTAAAATGGTGTTAAAAGTAATAACACAAGGTAAGATAACGTAAATGTAATGCGATTATCTCATTATATGACAATTACAAATATGTTCATTAATAAATACTGAATATGGTTACCACCTCATTTATGAAATTATTAACATATTTAAAGTTAGTTTTATTTCAATTAATATAACAAACAATTACAGAACCATTGTATAATAATATATAATATATATAATATATATAATATATATATATATATATATATATATATATATATATATATTATAATAATAATAATTAACTATAGCTTTATAAATGGTCAATTTCCAAGTGTTTTAAAATTGCTAAAATTATACCGTTGCTTAAGGATAAGAGGAAAAGTAAAATGATATTTCCAATTATAGACCAATATCAATCCTACCAACTTTGTCAAAGGTGTTTGAAGTAGCAATAGAAAAGAGAATTGTGGATTTTTTTATCAAACACAAGTATTTTAGTATAGAACAGCATGGTTTTATGTCGGGGAAATCTACCCAAACCGCAATTCAGGATATTATGTTTAATGTTATATCAAACATAAATAATAAATATAATGTAGCCTGTTTAATGATGGATTTAGCTAAAGCCTTCGATATTGTAGATAGGAAAATACTATTACATAAGCTAGAGCAATATGGTTTCCACGGAGTAGCTTTGCAGTTACTCCAATCTTACCTCGAAGATAGGTACTCAATTGTTAAAATACACTATAACAGCAACAATATTATTAAACCCTACAGATCATCTATGCAGGAAAGTGATAGCGGCATTCCACAAGGGTCTATACTTGGACCCCTTTTATTCCTAATTTTTATCAATGACCTACCATCAAACATTACCTTAGACAGCACTAAAATTACACTATATGCAGACGGCACAAGCATAGTTATAAGATCAAACAGTTTAACAAGCCTCCGAAATAAAATTAACGAAACTGTGAAAAAAGCAGAAAATTGGTTTCACAATAATAAGTTATCTTTAAACATGGATAAAACTAGCTGCATAATTTTTAATTCCAAAAAGGTCATATGTAACAGCCCAAATAGCATTCCTAAACTTATCGTTAATGAAGTAGAAAGTAATGCAATATTAGGAATGCATTTAGATAAAGACTTGAACTGGTTACAGCACTGTACACAGCTAAAAGCTAAATTAAATAAAGGATTATTTGCCCTAAGCAAAATGAAACCTTTTGTGACAAAATCCATTATGCGTATCATATATTTTTCTTTAATTGAGTCACATATAAGTTACGGATTAATTCTTTGGGGATATACTTCATACGCGTACGATGTACTTAAAATACAAAAAAGGGCAATAAGAATAATAGCAAATTTACCAAACAGGGCGTCGTGTCGTTCTGAGTTTTTGGACTTGAATATCGCAACGGTTATTAATATGCTCATTTTCCAAAGCTTACTCTACGTTAAAAAAAACCTGAACCTTTTTCACTTTAATGGCGAGTACCACGGCTATGATACAAGGCAAAAGGATAGCATAAGAGGCATTTCGAGTAAGAACAAATATTTTAGTAAATCATTTTTGCATATAGCTCCAATTCTGTATAATCATTTACCGCTAGAAATGAGATCTATATCGTCACACCGTGAATTTCGCCGTGAAATAAAAAATATTTTAAATAAATGTGTATTTTATAACGTGGCAGAATTTTTAAGTGCAGATCTAATACATCATTAATTCAAATTGTTAGTTGTATTATTAAAATTAAGCGGTTGCAATCCTTGATCACTGATACGGTGTGGCTGTGTCGCTTATGTGTGTATGTGTGTAAATGTTGTTACGTACGTTATATTTCTCATTTTAATTTTAATTTTAATTCCTAATATTAGTGACTATATATGTGATATTCTTTTTGCACTGTATGAATTTTACTTGACCACAACTGTACAGTTATCCGTCAATAAAGTCTATCTATCTATCTATCTATCTATAGTGAATAACATTATAAGTAATTAATGCACCAAAAGTAGGTAAATGTTTATTTTCAAAATAATTATAAAGTCATAAGCTGTATTATATTCAATATCTGGTTTAAACTTTATACATAAACATTGATCAACATACTGCTAGATTAAATCATTTTCAAAGTTATTATCTAATAATTGATCCTTTACGTATTAAATAAACATGCCTTCAACTGCAACAGAAAGCTTATAATATATTATTAAATATAATAAACTTCCCTATTTGAGAGACAATTGGTAACTTGTACAAACTATCATTAATTCACTGAATTATCAATCTACTAAATGTAGAGTGTATCAAATCTTTTACACCATCCATAAACGGTATTTCTGATGTTATTTCTTTATGCCCTTCACTTTTCTAAAATGAAAATTATAATTTAGCGGGGAGTGACAATATGTTCATATATGGTGTTTAAAATTTTCTTTAAATAACAATATCAATACATGTTTACCTAAATTCACATTTTAAAACACCTAAAAATTGAGGTGGATGCTAGGTTAATAGAACAAATCGGCTGGAACTACCAAATTAGGTGCTGTTACTACTACCATTAGAGTATTACGATTATTTCTTTTTAATACAATTGGTGAGTGTATGTATATTTTTAGACGCTTTTTAGGTTCTTAACCTTAGTGTTAACAATTATAAGCACTGTAGTTAACATTGAAATCTATCTTCTTTAAGTGCTTATCTTCTTTGGATGTTAGCTATCTCATTTGTCCACATGATTTTATTAATGGCAGAGCGAAATAGTGTTATGGATGTCATTCCAGTCCCATTGAAATCTATACTTAACGAAATTGGAAAACTATAGTGAACAGTTGTTTTTTTTTTGCTATAATGAATAAGTTAGTTAACCTTAGACAATGAGAATGTGCAATATTTTGTTAACAGTGTAATTTCAATACTAATAATCTGCCAAGATGCATGTAGGATAGATTAACACAAATAAATGTATAGTTAATTTAAATACTTAGCTTTTGGGTTTAAATGGTGTATTATTATATTTATATTTGTCTATACGTTTCGATAACAATTACAGTTATCGTCCTCAAGATTTTAATAATTTTATTATACCTGCTATACTACGTTCGGGGGCGAGAGTGCAGTACAGCGCTTGTCTCCGCAAACGTTTGCAAATATATGCACCACCCACAAACAAATCCGGCTATTGTAATATAGCATTGTGACAAAATCGATTTTTTAAAGAAAATTTATTAAAAAAAACAACAGCAATTTATAGATATAATATAATAGAATCCTTTGTGACATTAAAAATATAAAACAAAACATGCAAAAACGTGGAAAATTACAAAAAAAAAAGGCAGAGATATAATTATAACGTTTTGTTATTATCGCAATAAGGTAGAAAACCTATACAAAAGTTGAATATCTAACAAAATAAAATAAGAATGGTCAAAAACCAAGGTAATACAAAATAAAAATTTGATAAACATAAAGTCTGTCCAAAAACGTAGCGAAGGAATAAATTAAAATAGTTCATTTATTTTACATATAAGCGGTACCTACACGATTTTGTATAAAGTACTTAATAGATTTCTTAAACTAGTTTTAGGATATACCGCTTCCATACTATAGCGTTACAACGTAAGTTATTTATTAATAGGTGCTAGTCCTTAAACAATGTGACGTGCCTGTTGAGTTCTAAAGTAAAGATCATAGGCGTGTACATGGGTTTTGCAGACAAACAAATGACGATTGCAATGTTTTATTGAAAACTTATATTAGAAATAAATAATAGCCTCGTTCCTTCCCAACTTTTAATCAATATTAATTAATTTCATCATGATACATCTAATCAATATTACTTCAGTTTTATATTTTTATCATAAAACAACCCCACGCCACTGGAATCTGCCAAATATGTTGATTTATTCCTTCGCTTCGTTTCTGGACAGAATATAGTAGAAAATTTATACAAAATTTACATTGAAAATAATAAATTTTAATGAAAAAAATCCATAATAAAACTAATACTTAATATAAAAATGTCTTAAAATTAAATTTTAGTCGGATTACATAAAGAAAAATATATCAAACACGCAAAAAGGTGGAAAATGACAAAACAATATAAGTAGGATGAATAAACATTTATAGTCTGTCTGTATAGTCACTATCACCGCCACTATCTGGTTTATTTATATTTCTAATAATTGGTTCAATATCATCTAACAAATTATAACATAATAAGACGGGTCATTAACTGACATTAACAGACAAAGAGTAAACATTTTGTACAAAAATGACTTTAAAGGCATGTACGGTATTTAGCATTAGAAAGTAGTTAAGAATCAGTCACATTTACAAAATAAACCAATCACAAATGTAATCATCATATACAATATGACAGGTCATTAACTGACATTAACAGATAAAGAGTAAACATAACCATACAGAAAAAATAATGCTTAATGTTGGTTCTGCTTTTATTTCTTTTGTTACAGATAGAATTGAAAACATCCAAATTAATCATGGCATTAGTACTGTTTTTAAACCTACAAGAAAAATTATATAGATGATAATGAATTATTTTACCAAAATTTTAATATATAGCGCTGTGACTGTAGGTTTGAGATAGTTAATAAAAAATGGGGTGGTGGTAAATTAATTGCAATGAAAAACCATTATGTGTGCGATCAATTGGATATGGGTTTTATTGCAAATGCTATTGCAACCATTGATATTGTAGCAGTTAAATGTGGTCTTGAATTCAGTGCAATATATGTATTCGTCGTTTATATACCTCCAAATATTGCAATGAGCTATTTTGAAGTGTTTTTTGCACTTCTCGAAGAGGAAGTCTACTGTTTAAATAGAATTATAATGTTAGAGGATTTTAACATTGCATTTTTCTCTACCTCCGACGACATAAAACATAAGCCTACAGTAATGTGTAATTTGTTAAGTATATTTCATTTACAACAATGTAATAGTATTGTTATAGTCATGATAGAGTGCTAGATCTAATTATTACTAATTTTAAGTGTTTTGTATATCGTGATGATTTACCAAACGTTCTTGAACACTATCATCCAGCTTTAAATATGATAGAATGTAAGCATGAACATTGCATGCAATAAGAGATACAATTTTCGTACTTAACGCTGATTATCCAAATTTATTCAATGAACTTTTAAAAATGGATTGGATTTTTTATATAGTTTATCTGATACAAATGAGGCCTGTGACCACTTTTATAATGTTATGCACTTTTTGATTTACATGTACCAATTTGCTCTAACACATCCAATACATATCCTAAATGGTTCACACCTGAAATTAAACATAACATACGCCTTAAATATTAATACTTGGCTAAATCCAAACAATTTTGTACAAATTACGAGCACAACGAATACAAACGTCTTCGTAAATTGACAAAATCGCAAATATCTTCTGCATATAAATACTAAATCTTTAGAGCTGAAAACTCTGTGGCATCCAACCCTAAGTATTTTTTGATTTTTGTTCATTGTAATAGAGGATTGTCTCGTATTCCGGGCAAAATGAAATATTTGAATGAAATTTTTGTAAAACCATGACCAATAGTTGAAACATTCAACCAATACTTTACTAGTGTCTATTCTTTATCAGATATTAGGAATACTGTGATGATTAGTTTTCTTTTCTTTTTTTACTCCGGTAATAACAAACCGTAATTAAGTCCGTCAAGCAAATAATTATGCACCGTTACATATCGATAAGAATTAAATTAAGTACTATAAATAATTATACCGTGTTTATTCCGAAATTGAAGCTTGATAAACAATTTAGTTTGTAGTAAAACGCACATTTTAAATGGAAAATTACGCTTAAAACCTGTTATATTAATATTACGTAGTGATAAGTAAACTGAAGCGTTCAAAATAGAATTTAGAATCCGATTAATGTAATTACGAGAGTTTTAAATTAATAAAACAAGTTATAATTAACACCATCATAAAATTGATTAATTCATTTCTTAGGAAATTGCATTGTTAAATAACAGTTTCGATATAAATAATTGAAGTTAAACCTGCAATAATTTCTATCATATGGATTCCAACTACAATGGAATATTGTAATCTCTTCCATTGTGTAAACTATTTTTAAGAATGCATCCCAGTCGTTAACATATGTGCAAGAAGCATAACCGACTTCTGTAAAGTTCCAGTTATAACTAGACGAAAGTGTTCATAATTATTAATTAAAACATCCTGTAGAATAAGTATTTTTTGTTAGTTGAAACCGGCAAAATTTTATATCAATCGTTCCGTTATTTCACAAATAATAATTTTAGCATTTCAAAATAAATATTGGCTTTCGTTCTCACTGCGTTACATATACAGACGAAAATTGAATTTTGTGAATGAGTATGAGGTAAAAAGTAGTAAAATTGATTAATATAATTAAACTTAGTAAATAATCGCTCTGTCATCAAGTCTAAAAATTAGTTAATTTGTTTTGATACCAGTAGTACAAAAGTTGCTTTGCTACTGGCCACCGTTTCCCTTTAAACCGTAATCATTTCAATTGAAATAAATTAGTAGAGCTCTTATTTATTAAGCAGCATTAATTTTCATCCATCATTGGTGAAGGACTTTTGTTTGTCAAGGGGATCTGTGTTCTTTGTCAACTACCGTATCCGTCTTCCATCCGTAGTAATTTTGTTTTAGGTACGTCTTCTACCGCAGGATAAGACCCTGAATATTATCCTCCACTAAGATACCTGGAACAGCCGATTGGGAACGTCATACGTTCAGGATTGGACCCAAAGATCGCCTGGACATTATCTAATCACCAAAAACAAATTAATTGTACAAATGTCCCATTTTTAATTGTACGCGATTGTATAATTTACCAAATTCCGTAGACATTAATGCTTACATACTCAAAAGTATGTTAAATACAATTGATTACTGTTTAGTTACCATCACATGAACTCTATTTGATGTTCATTAGCAGCCTATTGAGTATTAGTTTATCTTTTATACATAGAGCTTAATTTTCTCTTATATGCATTACTTTACTTACTTAATTACGTTTTTAAAAAGAATTTATGTGTTCTTTTACCAGTTACTTTTATTTCATTGTCCTATAATTGGATTGTTTCCTGTTGGACAATAAACATTATTATTAAAGATGTTTCATCTTATGAAGTGTATATGTTATCTTGTTCTTGTGGAAAAGTATACATTGGAACCACAAAATGTAGCTTTGATACAAGACAAAGAACATATGAGGTTTTGTAGATTAGGTCAATCAGAAAAATCTGCAGTAGCTGATCTCACTTGAAAGAATTTAAATCATTTAAAACCTGAAGTTATTGAGATATATAAACATCCTAATAACTTCCAAAGGCACGAAAAAATCTCCGATTAAATAGGTTTTGGTATCTTATAATTAAAAAAAGGCATAATAGTACGTCTTCATTTTAATTTTTGGAATGCTAGGTTTTTTGCTGTTTTTTCCAAGACTGTGAAGTAAATGCTTTACCAATTATATGTTAAGTTACCACAACACTATAATAATTTAACATATGTAGTTAAAATTTTTTTAAGAATATATGGAATGATTAGATTAACACAATATACATTTCAACAACTAATTTGTACCAAATGTGTCCTACAATAGTAGTAACTTATCATGTTCAGATACTTTAACATTCAACATGGGTTGTAGATATTCTCCGGTCAAACACCAAACCTATCTTGTAAAAAATAATTAGTAAATTTTTCGCCTAATTATTCTATAATAATAATAACACAGTTTATTTAGCACATTGTTCTATACTAATTCACATACAAACATAATCAACATACATACATAATTAACATATAAACACAATGAACACAAATAATCAATATCAGTCTTTCCAAAGATATTCAATCAGAGTTTTGTGCTGCTCTAGTATTCCTATGATCCAACATAAAATTGTCTGTTTCTGGTGTTGTGATCATGAACTGCACAAAACCTTGTCAATTTGTCTTTCAAGTAATCTGGTACTAGCTTCAAATTTACTTTATGAACAAAACTTAAAGCATTCACCCCCAGCATATCCTTAACCTCCATCCAATCCAACTCCTTCAACATGTCTTTGATTCTATAGTGACTCTCTTTTTCCTTAGATAATTCTCGTCGCTTTATTCTGCAAGCATTGAAGTCTTTTGATGTCAGTAGAGTTACCAAGGTATAAGACTGTACCCGTGAAACAGAAGTGGGGTAATATAATCGTATTGAAAACAGTTCTCCTTATAGTTCTGGACCTGCATAATATACCTATTTTTTTGGAAAATGTCTGTAGTATGGCAATATCCCTTATCAAAAAGCGGCTTCATCGGCGATAATACAACTTGCGAACGCATAGGTAACGATTCATATTCTCGGTCAAAATGTGTACCTTTTCCAGTGTAAATAATGAATGACCACACATATCCAGATTTTGATTCACACAGCATGTAGAATTTTATCCCAAATCGGGCTCTTTTTAGCGGTATATATTGAACCCAACCGAGTCTACCTTTGTACAAAAGAAGACTTTCATCAATTGTGATATCTCTTTCTGGAGTATAAAGAGACGAAAATTTTCTGGACAAATCCGATACTATCGGCCATATTTTATTTAGCTTCGGATTCGGGTGAGCGGTTGGATCATAATCTGCATTATTCGAAAAATGTAGATACTGTTTTATAGCTATAAACCTTTTATAAGGCATCGTCTTAGCAAAAAAAGGCGTGGCAATTATTGGATTTTTAGACCAATATTGTTGGAAATCAGGCTTCTTGACAACACTCTGTAAAATGTTGATTGCCAAAAAAATGCGCATTTCATCTCTTGTTACATCCCACCATTGATTTTTGGGATTTGCACCTATCCTGTACTGTCCAGCGTATATATTAGTTTCAGCTATGATAATATCCACTAAATTATCATCAAAAAACAAATTGAAAAAAGGCAACACAGTATCCAATGGTCCTTGGAGGTTTATATCTGGCGAAAGTCCAGGCGTACCTATAAATGAAATTACAAATTTTTGAATATCACTGAGTAACATTTGTATGAATTATTATTTGACGAGATAACTCGGGTTAGTGCTAACCTACTGAGAATATCAAGCCGAGTTATTTCGGGTTAGTAAGGCAAGCGGTTAAATGCAGAGATGGTGCTGCCACAGAATGGTAACTAGAGATCATTTCCACACTAAATAATGATTGTGCAGAAATCAATTTTGTTCTGAATATTGATACACTATCCAACTGAAAACCGTTTGTACTTAAGTTCACACATTTTTACAGCTGACGTTTTTACTTAGAATTAATTAATTAGTATGACGTTGAAATGTGCTAGTGATAATGCTGCATGGCTGCATCTAATAATCACAAAAGATGTGAACCTGAATCGAAACTTTCTAAAGTAATTGTAAGGTTAGGAGGTTTCCACATGCTGATGTCGCATTTAGGATGCATAGGGAGCATAATGGCAGGAAGTGGAATAAAAGAGGCCCTTTGCGTTATATACACTCCAAACTCCGTGGACAAAATGTTAAATGGTCATTCTTATGCCAGAAGTGTTAAAGGTCATACACTACTCTGTGTAGCATTATCGAAGAATATTTTTTATGGTATGGAAGTGAATGACAGAATATATGATTTTATGAAAATTTTATTGAAAACATAATGAATGGAAGTGTCTTATGAAGATATTGTAACATCAAGCAGTATTTTTGTTCCATTTATTGAGCAATTTCACAGTAAACTAGATAAATTTAAAGCTACTAGAGGTAGTACAGCACTATTATGGGTGCAATATCTTGCTATGGTTTGCATTGTACATGACTTCATACGTGCTGAGAGAGTTGGAAATTGGATCGAGCACCTAAAAGCAGTGAAAAAAATGACCCCATATTTTCATGTTGCTGGACATTTTCTGTATGCCAAATCTAGCCATCTATATTTACAAGATATACTTGCTATAGAAGAAACTACGAATCAGCTGACATTTCAACGATTTACGAAGCGTTTTTTTCTCCATAAGACGAACTGAAAAATATAATAGTGCTACCTGGAAGGATACGATTATTGAACAAACATTAATAAAGTCGATGAAGACAGAAGGAGGAATTTCTCCTGGAAGAAGTACACAGGAAAGTGTTTTATGTAAGTGGTTGTATGGTATGCACGCAATGAACGCCGTTTATGATGAACTAGAAAAATTTATTGCAGTTTCTTTGGCTACTGGTGAACATGTTCGCATATTAAAAGAGATCAAGAAGACATGTTAAAATTAATTGAATGGTTCAAACATCACAATCCGTTCCCGGTTATGCAGCAAATAATGTCCTTGGCAACAGGAATTATCGGTAATGAAGAAATAAACTGCCATAATGCTCGTAATAATGGTCTCCAATCTTTAAATAAAAATTATTGGACAGAAATTCGATAATATTAAATTGAAATGATCTAACAAGGTTCTTTCACTTTTATCTACGAATAGTTCTATAAAAGTTCATGATTGCAAAGTTGCCATAGATCCATTCCATAGAATCAGTGTTAATAAAAAATTCAATGAACATCTTAATGACTACTTACGTTATGAATTGAGTCCATATCCTACCTCTCTTTTTTCACAATTCTGGTATGTGCAAAACAAAAGTCAGTACTATATGAATGCCTTCAACCTGTAGATGTAGTTCCTGACAACATACATATGTTATTGAAGGTGGATTTCTGCTTCATCGAGTTATATAGCAGTAACATGATACATTCTCTGTATTATTAACAGATATGTTACTTACATTCAACATTTTGGAGTTAACTTGATTGCTGTGTTAGATGGATATACGACAATAATAAATACGTCAAGGCAATGGAGCAGTCACCAAGAACCACTGCAATTTCTGAAGTTCTTTTCGATGAGAATGGGGAAGTGCCAATTTCTCAAGATAAATTTCTATCAAACTGCGCTAATAAGCAAAAATTAATTTCAATGGTCATTGACACATTTAAAAACTTTAATATCGCAACAAAACAAGCTCATGATGATGCAGATGTGTTAATTAATGAAACTGCAATAGAAGAATCAATTGTTACCACTACTGTCATAGTAGACGAGGACATCAATCTTTTGGTTCTTCTCATAGGACGTAGTCATTTACAGCAACAATTATTTTTCATGAAACCAGGCAAAGAAAAGGTCAAAACACAATTTTATAATTTTTCAAGCTTTTACAAATACCCTCAATGTAAGCAACATATTGCTACATGCAATAACCGGATGTGATACCACTTCTGCTTTATTCAACAGAGGGAAACTAAATACATTAAAATTGTTCGAAAATCATCCTGATTTGTATCAAGCTGCCGAAATTTTTCAACAAGGAAATTGTTCTCAACAACTTGTATTTCAGAATGGAGTGAAAATTATATTGGCAATGTATGGATCTCCTAAGCCTGAAACATTTCTTGATAATTACTGGTATTAAGTTTTGCAAAGTCGATAAGATTTAATACTGCTGTAAAAATTACCAGCGCTTCCACCTATAACTGCAGCAGCTCAACAACACTTGTATCGTGCATATTACCAGGTCAAAACATGGCTAGGAAGAGACATAAATCCACAACAGTGGGGCTGGATCTTTAATAACATTTGTTTAGATCGCATTAAACATTATTACCACCTGCGCCAGATAATATTTTTAATACCATTTTTTGTAATTGTAAGGATGCGGTGCAAATTGTGGATGCAGAAAAATTGGTTTATCTTGCTCCATTGTATGTGGCAACTATCATGTACCAAATATCAGCAAAGATGAGAATCATAATGAAGATACAGACCTCCTAGAACCTAACAATGGAATAGTAATTCATGAAATTTATGAAGACGAGGTAATTTTTTTACACTCAACATGGACTAGGCCTACTGGGGACAACATGTAAAAAAAACGCGCCTAGTATTCTACCTTAATGGTGGGGCGGAAACGGATACAGCGCTTAACATTCACATTCGTCACTCTGTACTTCGTAAACGGTTCGTTCTACGTGAAAAATGAATAGGACCGTTTTTGTAGATAACTTCATGTACTTTCTTGTAACTAACTCAATTGACCTCCGAGCCATAGAAAACGCGATTTTTGCAAAAAACTGATTTTTGTGACCTTTGACCTTAATCCTTTTTTAAGGCTAACCGCTATTGTTCTCTATTTTTAATATGTTGTTTAAAACAACAAAATAAAGTGATTAAAAAAAATTGCTGCTACCTTTTTCTTTGCATTGAAAACTTAAAATGACTGGACTATAAGTAAATTGTTTGTTTATAAGCTGATTATCTTGTTACTCTTATTATTTAAAGGAATATTACTGTTTATATGAAACATAAATAGATAATAATTGGTACTTGATGTTTATAATGTATGTCTTCAATAATGTTGGTGTCCAATTTAAAGAACTAATGATTAAGGTAAGTATTAGCAATTATACTATTATTTTTTTTAAATATCGTCATTGGTGATTGATACACAGGTACTCCATTAAATGTTGTATTTTGTACTATTCTTCATTTAGGTTAATTAGATTTTCTGGATCATTTCTATTAGATGTACCATTGGTCTTAATGTAAGGTACAATCACTAATAGCATATTCAATATTCCAGGTTTACATATGACTCCATTAATGATATCCCATGGTATTCTTTGATAAGGTCCACAAATATCAAGAACCATTGAAGTTCTTATTAAGGCTTCTAGTATTAATGTGAATTTTCGATATGTAATGATATGAAGGCGTAGTGCCCACATAGTTCAAAATAAAGAAATGTCTAAAGATAAAAGATCATTGAGAGACATACTCATCAAACTTCTAGATATCTTCTAAAAAGTACTTACTAGTTGTAGAAAAGGTTATATAAGATAACACTTTAACATTTATATTATGCCTATCAAATTAAGCAAAGAGCTGCATAAGAAATACGCTTTATTATGTAGCAACCAAGGAAAGAAAATTCTGGAGCCAGGTTAACAAATAAATATATTGGACCATATTCTGCATAAATATTGAGTTCGATCTACACCTTCTGTCTGACCATAATAATGTTAACAAATATAAAAATAGTTCCCCCCCAATTAAATATTTGAATTTTTTGACAATTTGTTATTTTTATTAACATACCCTTTGGCACAACTGCTGCAGTTGTGTTCTTTTCAACCCACCTTATAATATATTAAAACTAAGAAAACATCAAAATTACTTCCGCACTTTGGCCGACCTGTTTATAATTTTTTAATAAGAATACAATTTCAAAGAATTAATCTAAAAGGCAATTTAAAAATAATAAGTGAAAAACAAGTTACATAATAAAGTGCACTTTACTTCATTACTGTTTCCTATTTCTTCACATTTAATTGCATCCATTTAGATAATAACTAAATTAAACTCTCTGACAAATTACTTATAGTTTTTGACATAACGTATTTACGATTATTATTATTACTAAAACTATACTTATGCGATTTTATAATTCCATGCTGTTTAAAGTGATAAAATTAATTTAATAAATATAAATTACTTAATCATACTCAGCAGTTATTGTTAGAATATATTATTATTTACTTGTATTACTTAGATTTTAAATCTGTTAAAGGTTTTAAAAAAATGCAATTCAATGCAATATATATTATCACAGTTTTAGATAATTACAAAGATCGATTAAAAAGAATCACTTACGAAACTAAACTTTTTACACAACTTGTCAACATTTTCATTCTTAAAAATAAAATCTTCATTGTGTTTAATATCATGTTTTTTTAAATTAATATTTACAGACAACTACAAAATAATAGGTACTTGTTTTTTTTGCTTGTTAGAATTACTATTTAATTCAACTGTATTACCGTTGGAAACCTAAAAAATCTATTAAACGATCGTTCCAGCTATCCAACCATGTATACAATGGACTGTATGTTTGTGTTAATTTAGGAGTAGTTTGTAGAGGCATATATTCTTCTCCTCTAATACAGAAGTAACTTTTGATCGATCCACGACACATAGGACATCTTTCTAATTTATCGAAACAGCTAGCGCATATACAGGTATGTCTGAAAAATGCAAATATAATTTTACAATTTTATTTCATAAAGTAAATAAGGTTAATTAAATAAGAAATAAATTAAGTATACGTTATTTGAACTGTTTCTGAATCTAGGACATCCATGAAAAATTACAGTTTTGCTAATTAAAATGTGACTGTTCCTATTGTAATGTGGATTTTGAAAGTTTCTCTATATTATGAACACTTTTAGGTTATGATTTCTGTCTTTGTAGCGTTGTGCTGTTGCCCATTTGCAAAATTTGTAGTGTAATATAGTTCGGCATTTATAAACTCAAAAACACTGCTTGAAAGTGATTATTTTGGGCTATTACAGCAAATGTTTTGACATGTAACATTGTTTAAAACACAGCACAAGGCATGAAAACTTTTGAAAAACAATTGCATAGTTGGATGACTTGAAAAAGTCATATTTTGGGTGACCGAGATCCAAAAACAGTTGGAATTAATAACATGTGATTAACACATTATTTATCCTCTACTAATGAGTGCAAATAATGAAACATTTTGCTCATAAGCTTAAAGTTTTTATTTGTATTTAAAATACTTATCTTTCAAAATTTTGAAAAATAGTAATTACAACTGACGAAGATAGCTGTAAGTGTTATTGAAATGTTTAGATTGTATAACTTCCTTCTTTCTTCCCTTATGCCGGTTAAGGCGTCGGGTATTGGGATTTGACCCAGTTCTTTCAATTCTTTCTATCTTGAGCCACATTTCTCAATTCTTCACTGCCTTTCTCATTTTCTTTGCAATCTCCTCCATTTTCTTACCTCATGTTTTCCTAGGTCTTCCTTTTTTCTTGTCACTTCTTTAATCAATATATTGTTTTGTCTTTCGGTGTATCTTCATGAGTGCAACATGCCCGAACCGATTTAGCTATTTTATCTTAACTTTGTTTTCTATTTTTTCCTGTTTTACCTCTTCATATATTCGTTCTGATCTCCATCTATCGAATTTTGTTATTCCAATTATTTTTCTCATGTATTTCATTTCTATGGTTCTCAAATTCTTTTCGTGTTTTAGTTGAGTTGGTAGTACTTCGATATTGTATAGTAGCATTGGTATTACTATGGTGTTGTATACGCGCATTTTAGTTGTCCTATCTATTTCTTTTTTACTTAGAAAATTGTTCTGTTTATTGCATAGTACATTTTTGTGGCCTTAGTTGTTTTATTTGATGTTTCTGTCTATAGGGTTCCGTCGTTTGTTATTATACTTCCGAGATACTCAAAACTAGTTGTTTTTGTTAATTCTTCTCCTTTTCCCCTTAAGTTTTTGATGTACTTTCTCTTCGCTTTCCCGTTGTAGGTAAATAAAAATAAAAATTTCGCAATTGTTACCGCGAAAGAATAGATAAATTAATGGGTTTTGATATGTTGGTAATAAGTCGTAATTTGATCATGTTTTTTGGGATATTTTATTTTATGTAACTGATATTTGACTAAGGGTTAAAAAAAAAAAGAAAAACATCTTGTGGTAGAAAACAGGCGTCCTCTAGAAACTGCCTTTACCGAAGACCGTGACGAATCGTTGAAATTTTCTATACACACGAATTTCTGGTAAAAACGTCTCGTTAGTAATTAATTACATCGGAACATACCGCAAATCAAAAGGCGTCTTTGTTTGTCACTTGGAAATTCGAGACCTATAAGGTTTGTTACGGACGAGTGTATATTTTAAAAATTAATACTTCTTTTAGTAATAAATATGAAAATATTCCCACGTAATATTTCTTGTTTTTTTTATATAACTTTTAAAAGCGATGGTGGATTTGGGAGTAAAAAGCAATTAGTTGCAGTTAGAGATTCGATTGAGTCGAATCGTTCTGATTGTTTTGATTACATACTATCATTGTAAGTCGCTGTGGCTATAAACATTTTATCGTGTCCATTTTAGTAAACACTAAAAACGCAAATTTATCCTTTTCTGTTTTCTTCAAAATTAAGGTGGTCGTGTAAATAAACGTATCGCTAAATATTCGGGTTTTAATAAGCGGGCGTGTAAACAATATATCTATAAATAATCGTTACCGCCTTGGGTTTAAACGGCGTCTCTTAACCCGTAAAGTATTGGTGAATAAGTGATTAACTAAAGGATTATATTCAAACGTAGGTAGGTATTTGAATGTAGATTAAAGCTCGTAGCAAGCAATTTAACAAGCCTACGTAACCTATTGATTAAAAATCAATCATTGCCCTGCGAGAAGTTTCTATTTAATTACGCACGCTCTTTAATTTGAAATCTGTTACATTAAAAGAACTCCGCGTCAGACAGTGCAGTGTACCTTCCCTCATTGCTTGTATGAGTTGGCATTGTTGACTGTTTACTGATATTTTCGCCCGTGTACAGAATAATGCGTGGACAAAACGTGGCACGATAGACTCCAGTTAATTGTTATAAACGATGCCGGGGTTTACATTCCCAATTTAGCAACTTAAGGGGTTGAACCATCATTGCAAAAAGCTCGTTAATTCTAATTTGAGTAGTTTCACTGTTTACCTGTCCCACTATGAAGCAACACTTAACCTCATCCAATCCTATCTCAATCACATAACACGGCGTAGCTTACCACTAGACTGCCAATTCTTTCTGTCAGATTTAAGTTCTGCGAGTATTTCAATATCAGACTTGGAAATAAATTCTGTCTTAATTATTGCCAGGAAAGTCTATGTATGGCAAGCAATTAATTTGAGTAAGAGTAGCATTATTGTCAGTAAAGTCAGGAATCAAGATACATCCCTTACCGATTTTTTTCTTGGATTTGCATTAGTGCAAATAAGTTCAATATTACTCTCTTAAAGATTTTATAGTCTTTTAATTTCAAATTACACTTTTAAGGATAGGGTACCTTGGGACACTACACTGTCCAATCATCATCCTCTTTGTTTTTGTTGCATTCATTTCCATTCCCATTGTAGTAGTTTCTTCCTCTCATATGTTAATTTGTATCTGCATTTTCTCCATTGTGTGTTGTGTTCGTACTGGGGCCATATTGAGGTGTCCGACTAGGGTTTTGTGGCTTGTTAGTATATTATATCAACGTATATCATAAAAAGTAAGGAATATTGTGTGTGTTTAATTCATTTTTCCATTACAAAGTCTTTCCGAGACTTCCTCTATCATCTGTACTTTTCATCTTACCAGATTGTATATACCCTTGATGATCTGTATTATTTTGTTACCTGCTCCGATTTCTTCTAGGCATTTCCACATAGATCTCTATTTACATTGTCAAAAGTTGCTTTAAGGTCCATAAAAGTGAGGTATAAGTTGGTTCTGCTCTCTAGGGCTGGGTCGATTAGCTTTCTTATGGCATGTACATGATTGGGGTTTGGTTTGGCTTCCCAGAAGGCTCCTTGTTCGTCTTCTAGTTTGTGTAATACTTTAGTTCTTAATCTCTTGTCGATGATATTTGTATAAAATTTTTAGTATTGTTGGAGACAATACTATTGTTCTGTAGTTCTCGCATCTTTTTGGGTCGCCACTTTTAAAACTTGGGAGGTCTGCATTAGTTTCCCATTCCTTAGGAATCCTATTTATTTTCCATGCTTCGTTACATATATTATGAATCCATCTGTTACTAAATTCACGCCATCATTTATCATTTCGGGTGTTATCCTGTCTGGGCCTCCTGCTTTCCCTATTTTTATTTTCTTGATTACTTGCTGAACCTCCTCTATCGATACTGATTGTTCCTCTTGTTCGTTTATTTCTTGTGGTGCATGTGTTTTGGCTTTTGATGAATTTTTTGTCTAATATTTTCTCCACGTATCTAAAATTTCGTTTGAGTCTGTTCGTAGTACTCCGTTTTCGTCTATTATACTAGTGGATTTCTTGCAGTTTTTCCCTCTTAGTGATTTCACAATACACCAGAACCTTCTGTTATTATTTTTATATGTTGCTTCTACTTCTATCCAAAGTCTGCCTATGATTGTCTTTTTGCTCGTTTTATTTTCGTTTTTGTTTCATTTCTTGCTTCTATGTATTTCTCCGATCCTGCTCGATTTCTGTTGATGTAAAGTGCACAGTTGGGCAACTTTAAAAAGTCATATTTTGGATGACTGATATCCACAAACAGTTGGAATTAATATGTGATTAACACATTATTTGTCCTCTACTAATGAGTGCAAATAATGAAACATTTTGCTCATATGCTTAAAGTTATTACATATTTGTATTTAAAATACTTATCTTTAAAATTTTTGAAAGATAGTATTACTACTAACGAAGACAACTGTACGTGTATTCGAAACGTTTAGATTGTATAACTTAAATATAAAAATAAATCATAAAAAACCCAAAAAGATAAGTATTTTAATATGTGTAATAATGGTGCAAATTATTGTTTGTAGTTTAACTTAAAATTAATAGAGTTTTTATGTAGAGAAGAACATTAATATTTTATCTATAGTATAAACATGGACATAATTGTATATGGTGATATACAATTATAAATTATACAATTATAAAAATACCTGCATGGTAAGAGAGCTCTTGATAAAGGAAAGTATTGACAGACCACACAAAGTTGTTCACCACCACTATTCCAAACAGCGGTATCTTCATTGCTAGGACACAACAATGTGTGTCGTATACCATTAGAATCTGAATTAATTGGTTCTGCTACAGCTAAAGGAATTTGGCCATCTTCATAACTTCCAGGATTTCCTGTTGCTAAATATAATTGCTTTAAACAAGACAATTGGCCATTTGCTTGTTTTAAATATTGAGCTAAAATACTGGTAGGTAATGTACATACAGAATCCTTAATATGAACTACATTAATAAGGGATACCTAATGTAAAATAATATTTAATATTCAAAAAATCGTATCAATAATCTTACAGTTTCGTCGGGATGAATGTGATCATCTGAATCAAGTCTTAAAAGAAATATCACTAATGGATAACAAAGCCTTGGTGGCGTTCCTAATTCTAGTGGAGATGCTGGGAGACTTAATGTTATTAGTTCATCTGTGTGTGGATCCCTCCTGCAAATAAACAACAAATAAACCTTAAATATTTATTTTTGTATTAAGTGTTCCTAAAAACTAAATAGTTGGACAATTAAACTGCGTTTCTTTCACAATAATTTCTATTTTATTCAACAATGTACACACTACACCATTAATTTATCTGACATTCAGTATTTATAAGGTTTGAAAATGGTTTAGTACTTGAAGAATCCGTCACACATGTCACTTGAATAATAATAATATTGGGAAAGACAAACGCATTTTAATTGATTCATCAAGTCTAATTGAGCGGTATGGATTATTTCAATTAAATAGTAGAAATTAGTTAAGCGTTATTATTTTATTATCAATTTTCAGGTTCACACAATTTTTGCCTCTACAATCAACATATGCATATAATTTTGAATTATACACAGCTGCTCCATAAAAATATCTACAAAAGTATAAATAAATTCAATAAAATCAAATCCCAATTTCACGAATTTGAACAATTTCAAAAAATGTTTAAAGATACATAGTAAATTTAAGGAACCAGAAATTGGATAAATATTTTCAAATATCGTCGGTTGAGAAGAAAACTATCCTGTCCATTTTTGTTTTAATAGGATATTAGCACGATAGCTTATGTCCAACTATGTTCTAGGTGATGCACAGATATCCAATGTCCTACCTGGTTTCATGACAATCAAAAAAGAGTTTTTTAAGAGTATTCTATATTTATCCCCTCCCACCAATAAAAACTTATTATCCTAAGTCAATCACATGGACATAGGCTTCCCTTACATTCTTCAAATTGTCTGGCTTTTTGTGGATATAAGATAGCGTGTCGTAAGTGTAATGGTGTCCTAGTGTTTTGTTACTATCAAATACGTTTAAAACAATGTGTTCTAGAAGCAAAAAAATAGTAGCTATGGATCAAGCAAAAAGTCCATTGTCCCAAGAACATGGTAAGTTATAATTTATACTGAATGTAACTCTTTTGTAGTAATAAATAGAAAAATAAGAATACATTTTTTCTAACCTCTACGAATAAATATGGTAGTAACTAATGCTACCGTTGTGTTTTCAAGAACGATTACGTTTCCTGTTCTACAATCAATTTTCTTTTACAAAGTTTTAGATATCGTTGACCAGTTTATTCTAAATATATTAGTTTTCTGGTTAAAAAGTACTCTAACTTAGTTTGTAGTAATTATTTAGATCCTCAATTTAAGCAGCACTTTAAAATGAAGCTCCATATTTGTTTTGTAGCAGGCCTAATTCTTCAAGAGCATGAGTAATATACTGACAAACAAAATTATTAATATTAAAAGAAGTTTTACTTTTTCTTGTGAATAATTTTCCGTGCTAAAAGATACCACTGACTAGTAGTATAAACAGCAATTTTTGAAGCACGCTCTATGGTGCTATGCATTACTGTCACCCACATTTTTGTGTACCCAACTTTGAAAAATTATATGTTATGTTAACTTTGTATTTTACGTGTCCATACATTAATAATATAAATATACATAAATTGTGATTCTACCCTGTGCAGTTATTGAATAAAAACAATCTCCTGCATAACTTTTTCAAAAACTGAAGTAGGCAACTTCCAATTTTGAAACTACACCTTGATGCTATTGACTCATCCCACATGAAGCAGCGTTGCTCTCCAGCGTTATTAAGTTATAAGTCGCAGTTTTAGACTTGTAGTAGGCTTGTCCTACTTCAGTTTTTGGACAAGGAAGAACTTGCTGGAGATCCAATTCAGCAATACGAAATAGACTATCTCTCTCATTATTTCTCAAACTTCTCAACGTGTCTTTGTTGGCGATGTGCTTGTCGAACTTTTCTTACAAGACGGTTGTTTGTTCCATTGTGGACTTTTTGAAGTTAGTGTACAAATCACACTGATTTTTTGCAATGTGAAACCACAGATTAAAATCGTTTGGAAAATAAACCAATATATGGATGTGCTAGCAGCTAGCATAGATTTTTTTATAATGCTTTCATAATATTTTAGGTATACATAGTACATTTTACTTTTCAAAAGACGTTATATAATCCCTGATTAGTTTGGGTATTTCGCCAACGCGTGGTTGACATGTTAATCCTGGCTGATCTTCTAACGTACAGCCAGAGGTGCATATTTTTTGCAAAGTCAATACAGACAAAGTGTTAAGGAAAAATGTCTGACATACGTGAATTTTTTCTCCACTGTGGCTATCAGATCCAGCGCTGGCAGTCTCTGGTTGAACACTTGCTTTAATTTTTGTCGCATTCTACTGATTTACATTAGACGAGTTATTCTTTTATCTACAAAGCCCACATAATATCTTGCTATGTAATCTCTTTGACGGTTAACGTCACCGAGTGACCAGTATTCCAAAAAAATAATTTCTTCGATCTCCGGAAAATCTTGCGCTTCATTTCTGACAATAATAATTTTTTCAACTGTTTCTTTTTTCTGCAATTAATGTATTTTTGCAGTTTTTGTAATTTCAAAATTAGTGGCTGTTTGACTTATACATATCGCTTTTTCGACATATTTTTTATTTGTCTATGTTACTTAAGTAAGTATGTTGTTATTTGGTATTTTAATGTTCGTTTTTTTTCAGGGCATATGTCGAGCTTGTTTGTAAAAAATGATACATCAGAGATGGAATTACCCAATGCGCAAGTCCAAGACGAAATTTCTACAAATTCAGCCGATGCAATAAATATTCCAACGTTGATCTCTCTGAAAATCTATTGCAATTTAGCCACAGTAGCAGATAAAATCGAGAGCAGCAGTACTTCTGCAGAAAAAAACAGTTTCGAAAATACAGATGGAATGGAAATGCAACTAGAAGAGTTAAATACCGTTGATCCGGAAACAGAACTTAGTTCTGAACAATCTTCAAAGAGTGATCCTTATGCAGATGGTGATTCGGACTATGTACCAGAGCCTCAACCGGAACCAGGTACCTCCCACGCCGATACTGTTAAGAAGTCTAGAAAACGACAAGGAAAATCAAGTGATTGGAAGAAAACAAAAGTTAAAAAGCTGAGAAACCTTGGGAAGTCTTATATAAACAGCAAGAATAAATTACTTACAGAAAGAAAGATGAAAAACAGTTGCAAAAATTCTTGTCGTCAGAAATGTAGCTCGAGATTGTGTGAAGATGAAAGAAATAATCTTTCTGGAATCTGGTCACTCGGTGACATTAACCGTCAAAAAGATTACATACCAAGATACGTGGATTTTGTAGATAAAAAAAGAACTCGTCTAAGAAGAACAAATCAGAAGAATGCGGCAATTACCACAGCAAGTATTCAACAACACTGGATCTGATAGTCACAGTGACATAGAACCTGTGCCCAGCAGAAGGAAGAAGTCGTTTTGTTATCACTTACCTTTGGAAGGTGGAGAAAGAAGTCACGTATGTCACACATTTTTCCTTAATATTTTAGGTATCAGCCATCAGATAGTCAAAACTGTTTACAAAAAACTATACCCCTTTGGCTCTGCGGTTCAAGAAGATTAGCGAGGATTAATATGTCATCCACGCGTTGCCGAAAAATCCAAACAACTAATCAGGGATCATATATCGTCTTTTGAAAAAGTTGAAACCCATTATTGCCGAAAAGATTCTAAGAAGGAATACCTGGCACCTACCCCCAATATAAGCAAAATGTACGATTTATACCTAAAATATTGTAGAAGCAGGTTTTTTCCTAAACCATTTTAATCTGGAATTTCACGTTCCAAAAAAAGATAAGTGTCATTTGTGCACTAACTTCAAAAACTCCACATTGGAAGAAAGGGCCGCCTTGCAGGAAAAGTTTGGTAGACACATCGCCCACAAAGACAGAATGAGAAATTTGAAAAATGAGAATAAGCTAAGGGCAGAGAGCGATAGTTCATTTTGTATTGCTGAATTCAACTTCCAGCAAGTTTTTCCTTGTCCAACACCTGAAGTTGGTCAAGCCTACTACCAGTCTAAGCTTGTAACTTATAACTTAACAGTCTTCGATGCTGGAAAAAAGCAAGGCTATTTCTTTATGTGGCATGAGGTAACAGCTTCAAGAGGTAGTTCAGAAATTGGAAGTTGCCTACTCAGTTTTTGAAAATTAAGTCAGAAGAAGGTATTCAGGAGATTGCTTTTTATTCGGATAACTGCACGGAGCAAAATCGCAATAAATATATATTTATATTGTTAATGTATGGAGCTGTAAAATACAAAATTAAAATAACACATAATTTTTTCGAAGTAGGCCACATCCAAAATGAGGGTGACAGTATGCATAGCACGATAGAGCGTGCTTTAAAATATATTCCTGTTTATACTCCTAGTCAGTGGTATCTTTTAGCTCGGACTGCTTGCAAGAAGAAGCCTTACTATGTCAAAGAAATGAATAGTACAGAGTTTTTTGATCTGAAACAACTATTGCAAGATACTACAAAAAATTTTGAAAGAGATATTAATCCAGTTAGAATATCCGATGTTACTTCAATTAAAGCTGATTACAATGACCCCTACGTTTTGAAAATAAAGTACAAACTGGAAGAAAATTACATCGGATTAAATATTATTGAACGGTGTCGTAAGCCTCTTCAATTATTTGATAATTATGAGCTAAAGATTCTCCGACAAGGGCCTATTCCACTAAATGAACAAAAATACAAATCAGTACTTTACTTTTGTCAGAGCAACGCTATTCCCAAGGAATACCAGGACTGTTTTTAAGTTTAGCACATGAGTAATCAGTGACCTACTTATGATATTACTTTTGTTCTTCATTTATTATTTTATCCTTTTGTATTTTTCTATAAATATAATAATCTTTAAATAACGCTGTTAACTTTTTTTTGTATATTTTACATCGTACAAAACTAGCCCATGTGCGTCTCTACAGGACATACGGCAATTTATGTTAAACACCATTTCAACAAGTTATTCTAAGTCCTTAGAATTCAGTTTTGTTTCTCTAAAACCTTTTTTACTGACATACATAAATTTTTTAAGTAAATTAAGTATATTTAGCCAAATATTCGACAGATTTGTCCAAAACTATTTTTACTGCAAGACGATAAAACTTTTAAAGTCGTAAAACTATATATATATATATATATATATATATATATATATATATATATATATATATATATATATATATATATAGTGAATTCTTAATAACTAGGTATAGTTATATTTTTAAAAGGATAATGCTGGGATTTCCTAGTTCCACAGAAATTTGTGTTAATCATAAAACTGATACTAATGGACTAAGTTCTATTTATACATATTTGTTAAAACAGCCTTTCACCAAAAGAAAGAAAAAAGTAAGTATGTAATAACTAATAATCTTTTATTCAATTTCTTATAAATTAATCGTTTTGAAGCTCTAATATATATATTTTTATTTCAATATTCCAATGTATAAAAATCAAAACACATTTTGTAGGTCACCAACTTTGTTTAGTAGTTAGTTAATTTTTATGTTTACCTTGTTATCATGTTATTAGAGTTCTTATATATTGTACACTTTATACTATGGTTTTCTTGAATGTATATGGTTAAGAATAATTTTAATAGATCACCTTATCATCCCATTCACAATTATGTCACTCACGTCAATCAATTAATTTGTTCACCAGTAATTTTCCATTTAATTGTAAGTTCACATATGTTTTATAATTAGTTACACAAATATGTTTTTAATTCCTATTGTAGACGTTTTTCTGATGAAGGTTAAAATTTTTAACCGAAATATATAAAAATAGTAATAAATATTATCACATTATGGCTTTTTACCTGTATGCCTACTGGAACTAGGAAATCCCAGCATTATCCTTTTAAAAATATATATATATATATATATATATATATATATATATATATATATATATATATATATATATATATATATATATATATATATTGGACGTAGGATAGTTTTCTTTTCAACCGACGATATAAAATGCTCAAAACCACTAAAATTTACAAAAATATTGCAAATAAAAAAAAATAAATATCGCCAATTCACTTATGTGTGCATAAAATGTACCTAATTTGTAAACTTTAATTTCGGTAAACATATGTAACAAATGTAAAGGTTATAACATTGTTTATTAAACCATAATAATTTGGAAAACGAAACTGATATTTGCCTCATGCAACAATACACTCCGTATTATAATTATTTATAACAGAATCACACTATATCGAAACAGTGGATTAAATATAATTAACACGCCCAAAATTAACTTCAACATAAACCGTGTGAGATAGTTAAGTGTATTTATTGTTTTGTAAGTTGGATTTTAGTAAAAACTGTATATCCATACATGATCTGGTTTTTCAAAAAGTACAGTCATGCAGTACACTACAGTGTGCATCTAAAGTCCCCCTCCCCAACTTTGAACGAATTAAATTAAATAGTTCGGACAAATCGAGGTCAAATCTTACCATCTGAACTATTTATATAAAATTGGTGTTTGAAAATTTAAAGATGGCGCTACGGAGATCGCAACTCAATTTTTTTAATTACAAGGGGGGTCTTATAAAACGTATTTTAAAACTCTGCAGATTCCGCTTGGAAATTTGAAAATCCAGTTATCCGTTGCGTGTTTAATGAATTAATATATCAAATCTGATTCCTGTCGCAGGTTGCATGTCACTGATTTGTTTAAAAAAAATCAAATTATTTGAGGTTTTTATTACTAACATGTTTAACAGTTAAGCGTCCAGACTAGTTTTTTGTCAGATTGTTTAGTGCTATTAATTGAATTTGTTGTTTTTTTTTGTTATTAATTCATCATGTACGCTTTATGGTACTTTAGAAGATGCAATTGGCGCAGTGGCAATCTATTGTTTTATTGTCAATTTCAGCCAAATTATTATTTTTTTGTTTCACTAAAATGTTGTAGGGTTGCATTTATTGTTTTTAACTAAAGTAGTCATAATTGACACCCCTTGTAATTAAAAAAAAATGAGTTGATTTTAAAAACCGAATTATCTTTAAAAATAGATCAGGTAGTAAGATTTGATTTCGTTCATAATCAATGGGGGAGGGGCTTTACACGCGCACAGTATACGTACCAAAGGACTGAAGTACTACTTTTAATTTTTAATTAAACTGCATTTTAGTACTGTGGTATAGAGTTTATTTTTTACACCACATGGATTATAACTTAGACCTTTAAAAAATTATACAAATCAAAATGATAAATCCACATCTATTTCTATTTTTGTGAGTTGCGTTTAGAAAACCAAATTTCTAACAAAAAAATGGGCTAATTTGTAAGCAATGTTTGTCTCTGGATAATCACACAAATTTGTGTAGAAACTTAACATGTTTTTATTTTTGTACCTACTACTAATTGAACCGCTAGTGACAAATTATAGATTTTTAATACTGCATTTAAATTGAAACAAATTTTATTTTCTAAGCTTCAATAATTATAAATATAACATCTCTTAAGTATTAACAGGGAACTTGCATATATTATTTTTATTACATAAACATGTTCAGATGTTAGAAAATAACATATATACAGTACGACGGCTTAAAAATCAATAGTTGTTTTTTTAATTAGTATTTAATAGTTATTGATTCTCAGAAAGCATTTGAAAACGTGTCTGACGTCACAGCGTATGATTTACACGCTTCCATGCCATCTAATTTATTGGAATTTTATTTTAGTTGTTTACGTGTTGGTAACAACTGAAAAAAATTATACCGTGTGACGTCATGACCGCTCCAACCCGCGTAGAGAAGTTTGAATTTTGTAGGTTTTTAATTCTCTCAGCGTACAGAAAAACTAAAATATTTGTTTTGTTTGAGTAAATATTGCTTTAAACTTGTTTGCTTGGGATTTATAGTTTTTTTTTTTTGTAAGTTCCGTATTCTACAATACAAACTTTTAATAGAAGTATTAAATATGACATGTTTATATCAGAAGAACTGCATGCACTTTATACCTATACTTGCAAACAAACTATAATAAAATACCTAAATAATATGCACAGAACTAAATTGAAATATGATAAAATTGAAACGTTGAAATAGAATGTACGCAATCACAATTCTGTCATAAATTTTGACAATTAAATGATGCTGCCACACTTGATTTATGTTTATTGCAATATCTACTGCAGTGTACTTCTTTGGCCTACAATAGAAGCTATTGGCAGTACTTAATTAATTCATTCATTTATGTTGTTTACATTTTCATTTTGTTTGGTTAATAAACCGGTATAAAATATGTAATTAAAATAATTATTAATTTTATTAAATACATAAATAAAAAGTTTTCCTCGAGTAGGATTCGAACCTACGACCTGTACTTTGCTAGAGTACCGCGCTACCAACTACGATATCGAGATTCAAGACCCAATCGATACAAATTTTGTCTTTATGTATGTAGAACTGATGTAAATTCTAAATATAATGAGATTACAATCAAATTACTTATATTAATGGAATGTGAGCCTGCAATATCGCAAGGATTCGCACATAACAAGGCAACTTGACTAATATAAATTTATTATAAGTTTTTGTTATGAACGAATAAGTTCAAAGGTAAAATATGTAATTAAAATCATTATTAATTTTATTAAATACATAAATAAAAAGTTTACCTCGAGTAGGATCCGAACCTACGACCTATACTTGGCTACAGTACCGCGCTACCAACTGCGCTATCGAGATTCAAGCCCCAATCGATGTAAATTTTGTCTTTATGTATGTAGAACTGATGTAAATTCTAAATATAATGAGATTACAATCAAATTACTTACATTAATGGAATGTGGGCCTGCATACAGGTCGTAGGTTCGAATCCTACTCGAGGTAAGCTTTTTATTTATGTATTTAATAAAATTAATAATGATTTTAATTACATATTTTACCTTTGAACTTATTGGTTCATTACAAAAACTTATAATAAACGGTATAAAATAGTTTATAATTATTGTATTTGAGTACTACATGCATAGTCTTGCAAATTACAACTCGTAGGATGAACTTTTTCATAATTCAGATTTTTGACTAACTCAATTTGTTTTCTTTATGTTTCAGGAAATACGACTCGTTGCTGGGCAACTGGTGATATTTCTATTGCAACATAAATTTCGCTAATAAATCAGTCGTCTGGTCTGAATGATCATATATAATACCACTAGTGTGCCCAAAATTATCGATAATCAGGGAAAAAGGGGTGTTGCCTGGAAACTGCATGTTGGTTTTCTCTGTTGATTAAAAAATTAAAAGAGCCCGACTCCGAACACATGTTCACGCACGCACCCCCCCCCCCCCACCCCGGTCGGTCGACCGACTGACGACTGACCGACCCATTTTGTTTTTGGACGTTTTCGAACACTTTAAGCGATTGAACAAATAAACATTGTTTGAAATTTTGTTTGGCGATACAGTGCTTCCCACCCGATTTTTTTCCCTCTTGAGGACTCCACCCGCGGAGACACTGTATATATAAGCAAATGAACAAACTTTTACTTAATTATGTAAAAGGTTACAAAATTTAATAAATGAATAAAACCTTTATTTAGTTAATAACAAATTTAGGTTTAAAAAAAGGCAAAACTTTTTAATTACTAAGCATGTAACAAAATTTAGAAAACAAACAATACTTGCGCCCTAATAAATGCCTGATTCTTTTACTGTATTCTTCGGAATACTCTTTTCAATATTGCTATCAATGCTTTCTCACGAAATTTTACGAAATCGTTTCATTTTACTTCCACATCCAACGTATGGGAAGTACTGTATCGCTAAGAAAATTTTCAAAAATTTTTATTTGTTGAATCGCTTTGAAATGTTCGAAAACGTCCAAAAACAAAATTTGAACAAACAAAATCTTTGTGTGTCTGTGTGTGTACTCCGTAACTTTCGAAGAACTTAACATATCAACTTGAAATTTGGGATACACATAGATGTCAACTACCCAAAGCGACTGATTGTTTTTGGGGTCAGTGGGGTATGGGGAAAGGGGTAAAATAGGGGGTTACGTACCCCTTTAGCAAATTTTAATTTTTTTAGATTTTTTCCGATTAATATGTGATTAATAAAATACTTATCTTTTTTGTTTTTTTTTTTAATGGTGTACTTCAAACTGTACAATCTAAACGTTTCGATAACACTTACAGTTATCTTCGTCAGTAGTAATATTTGTTAAAAATTGTTAAAGATGTTGTAAACAATTTTGTCAAAGTTGAAAAATTAAAAACAATTTTTAACAAATATTACTACTGACGAAGATAACTGTAAGTGTTATCGAAACGTTTAGATTGTACAGTTTGAAATACACCATTAAAAAAAACCCAAAAGGATAAGTATTTTATTATGAGTGATAATGGTGAAAGTTTACATTTTCATAATATGTGATCAGTAATATAATTGTGAGTATTTTTTGTTCCTATAATTTTTCTGTATAACAAACGGTTTACACGACATTAGCAAAAAAACGTTACTTTAAAAAACCGGTTTTTCCTAAATATCTCCGGCACTACTTAACATATTCAAAAAGTGAAAATACCATTAGATACGAAATACAATTTCTCACAAAAATTGTTTGTGCAATTTTTTGGAAAATTGTATCATTTTCGAAATATTTCAAAAAATCTCGATTTTGGAAACCGTCCACACGATTTCTTGAAATTGCCATTAGAAAATCAAATTTCTGATCGAAAAGCATTCTTGTTTTTTTTGTAAAGTTAATCGTTTTCGAGTTATTTACAAAAAACGATTTTTTGATGTGGAAGTATTGATACAATTTGCAGCGGTTTTTACAATAAACTTAACTTACTTTTTTTAACGTGGCTGTCATAATTTGACAAATGCGTTTTGTTCATGACTAGAATAGCTCTGGTACTATGTTTTTTTTTAGTATGACGTCATTTCAGTTCAATAACCGCCGTAATTCATAACGTACAATGGGATCATCGCTGTAATCCTTACGATGTTGCATTGTAGTATAGGAGTAAATTATACGTGAGGGAAATATTCACAATAATCATCCTACTCATGGTATTACTATACTAATTTTCACGAGTCAGAGCAGTTGCATCATAACTAACTTTGTTTCATTACCACCTTTAGATGCAGATAGAACTGATTTAAGTTGGCAATTCTGTCCGGTGTTGTCAAGCATTTCTGTCATTAAACATTTGACATAACACATATTTTCTGATATTTTGTTGGTATGTCAGTGCTTGTAGTACTGTCTGAAATTTGTGTTATAAAACGATTACAACGTGTGTTAGTGTTTTGCCAAAACAGTTTTTTTTTCAAACTATCCCTTTGTTGGAACCAACTTCCGGGAAAAACATGCCCAAACCTTTGAGACGTGAAGCGAAGGAAATACTTCTTTCCTTGATTGCTTATTTTGAGAAAGAGCGTAAAATGGAGGCCCATTGCTGCCTTTGCAGTGTGTGAGAGAAGTAAAGATTAACGCTTTGTTATTTTGTAAATAACTAAAACATTATTGTATAGCGTGTCGCAAATGCACTTGTCTGCTGTAAATCGACTATCATCATCTGCGAAAATGGGTAGCATAATTTCTAGTCCAATGAAGAAACGACCACGAACAAAACAAGTAATTCATGTGTGCCTCCTTCCAGGCAGGTCGCGATTCGTGATGTGATATATGATATGTACAAAGAAAGTATGTATAATTTTCAATGAATGTGTTCTTTATAGTACCGTTAATATGAAATATTTTTAGAGCAAAATGTAACATTATCAACTTTTTTGGTGAAACTGAAAGAAAAATATTTGTTTCCTGGCAACCTATCATCATTATGGCGATTAGTGATTGATTTGATTTCAATTGAATTTAAATACAAAAAAGATAATCCTCGTAGGGGCTTAATGGAAATTAACAGCATTGCTTCAAAACGTATTCATTTTCTGTGATCATATAAACGATATCAGTTTGTGTATGATAAGACCTAGATTTTTCAGGACAGTTGCTAGGTCGTGGTAAGATAATGATGTGAGATCGATCAAATCAACTAAAGTGAATGGAAGGAGGTTTGTTTTGTTTGTTTTTTATTATTTATTCATGTATTTTTATTTGAAAATAATTTTCAGATATATAATTTTGCATGCTGGTAATGAAAATGGTGCTGAGTTAATATGTTCATCAGTAACAAAAAATGTAGACCATCACGGTGAAATGAACAGGAAAAATTTCATGCGCCGGTTTGAGGAACTACTTAAAAATTTAAAGGAGCCATCTGTTATTATAATGGACAATGCATCCTATCACAGTACAGTCGTGAACAAGCCTCCCACTGGTACAAACACAAAGAAAGAAATTCAGGAATGGTTAATTAGCAATCAAATTTCTTTTGAGAAAGATCTGTAGAAACCACAGCTTTTGCTTTTACCAAAAGTTCAAGAGTAAGTATATCCATATTATTTGCAATAATAGTATAGAAACATCTGGATTATATTATTTCAGTAACAAACCTGAGAAGATTTATGTCACCGATGTGTTAGCACAACAATATGAACACTGTGTGTTACGTTCACCATATGACTGCATTTTTAATGCAATCGAAATTGTCTGGGGCATATCCAAAAGATATTATAATTCACAAGTTGCTGCAAAAGGTGGAACTATAGAAACTTATGGAAGGAATCATTAGCAACACTCACTCCTGAAGAGTGGTCCAATTGTGCACAACACACAAATGCAGACATTGACAGATGGTGGATAAGAGAGAAACAACTCGATACTGCAGCTATTGCACCAATAATAATTAATTTGAACGATGAAGATAGTGACAGCGGCGGAGATTGTGAATTTGAAGATTCAGACTCTTCACATAAATTTATTTCTATTGTCCAAATAATATTGTTATTAATGTTAGTATAATTTCTCGTAAATATAATAAACAACATATTTTATTTATTTAGTTCTGTAGCTATAGATGTATAAGTTTTATTACTGTATAATTGGAAGTATCATGAAGAAAAAAATCAATATAATATTCTCAATAACACGTTCAAAAAGAAATATACAACTTAAATTTTATTATTGTGATAAAATAAACATAACCCCTGAAGCTGAGATCTTACAGTTCTCAAACTGTTATTTTTCACAATCTGACAACCTCGGCGTCCTCTGACAGTATTAATATTATTTAGTAACGCAATTGCTCTGACTCATGAAAATTACTATAATTAAAATATACCTAGATTATGTGTTCGATAATGAATAGCCTGCAGAAAAGGTATTAAATGATTCAATACCACTTCGATGATGAACAAGTTGCAGAAATGGCATTAGGCGGTTTAGTGCCAGAAAAATCATGAAAGATATCTACTTATATAAAAAAACACATACGACTACTTTTCAAAATTATGCAAATTTTATTGCCTTCTCAACAATGTGTGTGTATGTAACAGTAAACAACAATGTGATTCTTTCAGATTTCACGAAACTTATTAATATTAAAATTACAGTAATATTACTGTAAATTTAAATTTTAATGGAAATAGCTTTCTCTCTTTATTATAAAACTACTTGTTTTCCAAAATATATAGTTTAACTAATTAATGTTAAATTCGATATTCGCCTAATTTTAGTTTTTTGTTACATTTAATCCCAGTAAGAGCAAAAGTGGGATTTTAGTTTATAAAATGAGCGAATAAATTGTACGTTCTAGTTCCTGTAGCACAAAAATAGATTTATTAAATTAAGGAAACACTACTTACAATATAAGTTTTTTTTATTAAATTTAAGTATGTTTAATTCTAAAATTTTTCGTTTTATAGGGTTTATGCGGTCGGCCAAGCGGCATATCTTGCTCTTGAATATACGTGCAACTGCACTCGCTTCGGATAATGTACGCAATTCCTGGTGAATTTCTATGATAAGACTGATACTGGTACTTTCTTGTATTTCGGTTGACCGTTGTTCGAGAAGTAACGTATCTATCATCTCAAAGTTTCCAGAGACCACAGAGATTTTCATTAAATTAATCAAATTTTGGATTTTTTTCTTCTCTATAAAGTGATCTCGGCTCCTGTTATACTTACGGCAAAGGTTAAATGGGGGAAGATTTAGAGGAAGCTTAGAGCATTCGATATCCGGTTTCAGATTTACGATCGGTCAATGATGATCGGTTCATGATGACAGTAGTGGAAGTGGAAGCAATGATTGTGATGAGGATGAAAATAAAATGGTCGGAACATCAAAATCGGAATCTATTTTTGAAGGAGGCTCAAGTAGTTCTTCAAATCTACATGAAGCTGTCTCTGGAACCGGGACCTCTAAACAAACTGAAGAACGCGATGGCTACCATGAAAATGGCATTGGTCGTTATGTTAGTTGTGCCAATAACTTGCCTTCTGAAAAAAAGAAGGAATTGTTGACAAACCCTTGGGTTCCATCATCCAATTACGATTTTGCTTCTGATGCCATTCACTTGAAAAGAAAATTTAACCATCGCTGGTTAGATCAATATACTCCATGGCTGGTGTACTCAAGTCGTTTGAAAGGTGCTCTATGTTTGTATTGTATTTTATTTCCGCCAAGAATTGCTACAGTTAAAGGAGTTTTGGGGTCATTTATGGTAAGGCCTTACATGAAGTTTAAGGATATACATAAAGATTGTAGAAAGCACGTTGGCAGCCATTACCACAAATCTTCAACAGCTGCTGCAAAAGCATTTCTTGAAAATGCTCCAGTTGCAAATAGGGCACCTAAGATGATTGAAGAAAATAAACAAATATTGTCAGCAATTATTTCATGCATAATATTTTGTGGAATTCATGATTTGCCGCTTAGAGGAAAACAAGGGAATGAGAGAGTTTTCTTTGACCTTTTAAATTTGAGGATTGACTCTGGTGATGAGAAGCTAAAGAGCCACTTGGATAAATGTCAAAAAAACGCAGTCTATACCTCACCAACAATTCAAAATGAGATCATACAATTATGCGGTGAAGTTACCAAAGAAAAAATAATCGAAGACTGTAAACGGGCAAAAGCTTATGCTGTAATGGCTGATGAAACAGCAGATATCGCTGGAAAAGAGCAGCTTTCTATTGGATTAAGGTTCTATGATGAAAGCCAAAAAATAATCAGGGAGGAATTTGTAGGCTACATTGAGTTAAAATGTCAAGATGCTTCTACAATCGCTAGCGCAATTCAAAGTTTTTTAGAAGATAATAATTTTTCCGCCGATAATTGTGTGGGATTCGGATTTGACGGGTGTTCCACGATGGCCGGCAAAGAAGGTGGTGTACAGGCCATTCTTAAAAAAAGTACGCTAAATCTTTATTTTTCCATTGCTCCAGCCACAGACTAAATCTTGTGGTCAATGATACTAGCAAGCTACCAGAAATAAGAAACACAATTGCAACGGTTAAAGACACAATAACCTTCTTTCGTGAATCGCCAGCCCGTAGGAAATCGGTTCCAAATCTTTCAAGGCTCTGTGAGACCAGATGGTCGGAAAAATATAAGAGCATAAAAAAATTTTCAGAAAGCTTCACTGACATTGTTAAAGCACTAGAACATCTATCTGTCGAAGGAAACTATACAACAAGAAAATCTGCCTACCAATTGCACTGTGCAGTTACTAAACCAATATTCATCTTAGGCTTAAACATAATTGCAAGATACTCTGCAATTTTGGAACCCGTTGTAAACGTTTTAAAAGTATGGCTTTGGTTATGGTGAAGAAACATATTGATGATATTCTAGATGTAATCAAAGAAGATCGACAAGATGTCGAAAATGTTTCTTATGAATTATTTAAAAAATCACTTGATATCGGAGAGAAAGTAGGGGTTGAGTTGTCAGTACCACGAGTCACTCAAAAGCAAGTACACAGAAGTAATCCACCATCTGAGTCTGAAGGTTGAATACTGGAAGCGTTCAATAATCATCCCCTACCTTGATTCTTTAACTTCGTCTTTGGATGCTAGATTCTCCAACGAAAATACACCTGCTTTTGCTTTAAATTATCTTCATCCTTCAAGCATGCTCAAAATGGCTTCAAAAGATTTCAAAAATAATGCAGAATCTTTCATGGAATTTTATAAGTTGGGTGATGTCTCTGCAGAATTAGATTTGTGGTACAATATGTGGAAGAAAAAGAATTTAGCAGAAGACAAATTAAAGGACATTGAAGTGGCTGTACTTTTGGAGGAAGCTAATGTTTTTTTCCCTGCAACAAGGCACGCACTGCTAATATTAAGTGCTTTCCCATCCACTACTGCTACCGTGGAAAGATCGTTCAGTACCCTGCGAAGGGTAAAAACCTGGCTCAAGAGTACAATGGGTGATGACAGACTCACTGGGTTGTGTTTGATGAGTGTGCATCGAAAATTTTTGAAGGAAAATCAGGACTGCGTATTGAAGAAAGTTTTGGATAAATTTAGTTTAAACCCAAGAAAAATGTTATTAGTTTAATTTAAGTATAATTAAAATCTCAAAGTTTTGTTTTCATTTGCCTTTTCTTTTTATCCTAAAATTTTACATTTTGAACGACCATGGACCATGGTTTGCCCCCCCTGTTATAAATCCTGGCTACGCCCTTGTGGCGTGTATCACATGTCACAATCGTCTTTTGTTATCCCACAATCTGCCTCAACTTTCATATTTCTAATTCCCGCCATATTAGATTTTTCGATTTTTTGAAAGAGCGCAATATTTCCAGTTTAGTGATGTCTCATGAACTGCATAAAAGATTAGAGTTTCATCGAAATATCACACTTTCTAAAGTTAGGTCTTATTTATTATTAGTAGGCCATGATTTATTTGTCGCAAAATAACATTAATAAATAATGTATAAAATTCTTTGAATTTTCAATAAAACATGAAATTAAATAACGACCTCTCAACAAGACAGATGTTTTAGGATAAGTTCCCAGCTATGAGTGTTAAAAATAAAGCCAGAAAAATCATCATTAATTTAATTAGTACTTGAACCTTTGAACAACCTACAATAAAATTATAATTACAATTAATTTACAGATTTGCAAAATGACGTACATTTACATCGAGACATTTTTGACAATTGTGACTGTTTTTCGTACAACCCCAGCAAGTGTATTTCCGTTAACACTATTTCTAAATGTATCCAAAACTCTCTGTCAGGATTTCTATGGTCGCAGGAGGATCAAACTCGTAGACCTCATTCTTTGTGTGACCCCAGAGGTAGAAATCCAAGGGCGAAAGATCAGGGGGTCTAGGAGGCCAAGATATTGGACCATTTAATTCAATAATTCTTTCATCAAACTGCTCCCTTAAGAAGTTCTTGACTTGAATGGTGTTGTGTGCCGGACATCCATTCTGTTAAAACCAGGTTCTTCTGAACTAATCTTCGGTGAGAGTAGCTCGTCAAGCCGGCACAACCTGGTTTCGCAAAAGCTCTAGGTACCTCTGCCCGTTTAAGTTATAGTCAAATAAAAATGGTCCTATAAGTCGATTTCCTGCAATGATTAATAATTTATAATACGTAGGTGCCCAATTAAAATAAGTAAGTTAGATTAAATTACCAATAATCCCACACCAAACGTTACTTCCAAATCTGGTCTGTAGACGTCTCTCTGCCACTTCGTGAGGGTTTTCTACAGCCCAATGATGAATGTTGTGCTTATTAAAAACTCCACAATTCGTAAACCTACTCTCATCATACCACAAGACGTGATTAACAAAATCGGGATTTTCATTACACATTCTAGTATACCACTCGCAGAAGCGCATTCGTCTTGGAAAATCAGTTTCCTTAAGTCCTTGAACTATTGTGGGTTTGTATGGATAGTAGTTATTCTTTTTTAACACTCTTTGTACCGTTGATTTTGACACACGATGTTCCCGTTCTACCGTTCTTACCGATGCACTGGGGTTTTCGTTGACAGCTTGTAAAGAGTTTCTGTCACGATTTTCATTATCAATATTATATTCGCTTTTAGGTTGTTCGAAGGCCCCATCGTTAATTAAATTAATTACAATTTTTCTGAAGTGGGTTTTATGAGGCTGCCGTCGTTCGGGGTACATCTCCAAATACCTCGCTGAGGTAATGTCGGAGTTTCTGTTTGACTGCAAGTAAAGCGCTAACATGTCAAACTTTTCTTCATTTGAATAGGGAATACCGGCCATTTTCAACAGGCTTTTACAATTTGTGTGTCACGTTTAAGATTTTAATGACAGAAAAGCGTACTACTTATGAAAACACTACTTTGAATTATTTAACGTCAAAGTCAGAGCCACCTTATATGGAAAAAATGAAACCCAATTTTACTGACAAATAAATCATGTCCTACTAATAATAATAAATAAGACCTAACTTTAGAAAGTGTGATATTTCGATAAAACTCTAATCTTTTATGCACTTGTGGAAACTGCACTAAACTGGAAATATTGCGCTCTTTCCAAAAATCGAATAATCCAATATGGCGGCCAAAAGAAAAATGAAAGTTGAGGCAGATTGTGGGATAACAAAAGACGATTGTGACATGTCATACACGCCATCTTATTCGTCTTAAAACAGTGTCCGAATAATCTCACATTGTGACAGCTGTCAAATTAACCATTTCGGATTTACTGGCGAAAAACGAAATCCGCCATTTTCGGTTTTTCGCTGATATTTTCAAAATCAATTGACCGGTCGTAAATCTGAAACCGGATATCGATTTCTCAGAAAATTTTATTCGAGATAAAAGTTGGTTAGGAAAGTGGTACAAAACGATCCCTCAGGGTGAAACGATTACCTTGTGTTATACCGACTTTACCATCACCATCTAGTAGTTTTAGTGAAAATCGTCTTCGCCACTACTAGTTCAGCATTCTTTCAAATTGACATGGCGTTGTGAGTGTCACGGAATATATTATTCAAACAAAAGGAAAATATTCTTGTTCGATGTAAGGTAAGCAATAATTCATGTGTAGTTTTAGTGTATGTAATTAATGTAATGGGAGTATTTGTGTTAGTTTCCAATATAATTCTACAATATAATTGGCAATGTTCTATTGTTGTAACTGATACCAATTAGGTTATGATTTGATCCCAGGGATCATTTTACCGACTGTTTTTTTTTTTAATTTTTGTGGTTTCATATTGTAATGGGGGCATTAGAAATTCGAATTTCACGCTGTTATATGAAATTAAATGGTTATTGGTTATTTGTTGTATGAATGAAATTAATATTAAGATAAAAAGGTTGAGCTTGTTTCGACATATTAAATTGGAAAGCTTTTAAATATACGCGGCAATTTGCGGATATGACTGTTTTAAGGGAGCAAGTAGAGACACTGTTATAATGAAGAGTAATTGTGAGTCAATCGCGCTAAGTAAGCGATCAAGAAAACTCGACTAGTAAGCAATCGGAGTTAGTTGAAAAGCGACTGCTGCAACTTGATTTATGTTGCAATTAAAATTGTGAATGTATAACGAAAAATCAGTTAGTACTGTCTTAAGAGAAAATGAGTGATATTTTCCATATCAGTGAGAAAGGAAAGCTAAAACGAATTAAATTGTAAATGCTAGCAAGTTGGTGATAATAAAAAGATTGGGTAATAGTTTAAAAAGTGTTTTAAGTGTTCCAAGTTGATGTTTTGATATCGAGTGATAAATGTACAATAAGACAATCGACCTAGTTAATAGATCGATATATAAAGTATAATAACTAAAAAACATTGATAATTAAAGCATGGTCTTTCGTAGCTCAGTTGCAGTTTGTTGCGCACGCCGTATGTAATTAACACTGAACAATTAAGTAAAAACTGTAATGTAAATATATCGAGCAGTTATTTACTAAAATCATTAACTGATGAAAAAAAATTAGAATAGTATTCATCCAACAAAAATCCAAAGAAGATAGTTAAAGGAACAAAGAGAGCAAGGCGCCAGTAGTCTATAACCTACTTGCGGCCCCGGTGATAACAAGTAAGACCTTTTGATAGTATAAATAAACGAAAATTGGTGTTTTATTTATTTTTAAATTTATGTTTAGATACGAATGCTGAACGAAAATATATTACGTTGATCATTTGTGAAGGATTGTTTTTGCATGTTAATATTAAGAAAAATACTAACATCGAATTCGAATCATTTTTATATAATGCTGTAAATAAAACAGTCTGCATATAGAATTTGACTTAATTAAATATTACCACTTTTGATTCATTTTATTATCGACTGTTGCAAATCTTAAAAGCTTATACAAACACTACAGAATGTAGTGTAAATACAGAAGAAAGCAGATTCAATTAATTGTAAAGTACAGTTAATTAATAACCTCAGATTGAGGATAATTTTAATGAATGATAACAATAACCATTTATTACTATTGAGTAGCTGGAGCGTCCCGATAGAAGGAAAAACAAATTTGTTGAGTAATTATTAAAGCTCATTTACACGAACAGAAACGTGATAAAAATAAAAGTAAAGTTTAGTTAATGAATTGTATCTTTATAAATTAAAATCACTTAGTTGACGTTGAACCATTTCACATTTTCATAAAAACGATATAAAATTTTTACTCAATGATTTTGGAAATTGTAAAAGATTGAAATAAAACCCAAACATTATTCTTTGTAGCCAGGTGTATGCAAGCAAGGTAATAATCGCAGGTAATACGCCCATTACAAAATAGCCCCCAACAGTAAAGCGAGCAAAGAGAACCTTTACAAAATGGTGCCCAAATGTGAGGCCCATTACAATATACATAATTTTTTTAATTCGTTTTGTATTGAGTTGGTTAAGAATAATTAGATAATGTTAATTTGCAAATATCATTTGCTATGTTTTTATATGAAATTATTTTGGTAATTTATGTAATTATATTTCTATTTCAGAAACAATGCCGCGGAATTATCTTAGCAAAACTACGCACCGAAATTGGAGCCAAATCTCCATGACTAATGCGTTAGATGCTGTGAAAGGTGACATGCAGTATAAAATGGCCAGTTGACGGTTCACCGTGCCGATTATGGCTTTAAAAAGACGAGCTAAGGGAAAAAACGTGCACACCATTTGAGGTGTTAAGGTCTTGGCGAGCAGGCGGCAAGTATTCAGTCAAGAACAGGAGCTGGAACTTTGCAAGCGTATTAAAGGTATGGAAACCAGGATGTACGGGTTAACAGCAAAAGATATACTTTCACTCGCTTATCAATTACCCGAATATTAATTAGCGTTTTAATTATTACTTCATAAAGATTGGTCCTGCGCGAAGAGTGGTGAAACATGGTGCTTTTTCAAATATTTCCCTCGTGTATAACTTACTCCTATACATCAATGCAACTTCGTTAGGATTACAGCGATAATCCCATTGAACGTTATGAATTATAGCGGTAATTCAACTGCAATCACGTCATACTAAACTACCATGGTAAGAGAGTTATTTTTGTTATGAAAAAGACGCATTTGTCAAATTATGATATGCCACGTTAAAATATTTAAGTTAAGATTATTGTAAAAGTGAAACGATTTCCTAAAATTTCGTGAGAAATCATACATAGCAACATTGAAGAGTGTTCCGAACAATACAGTGAAAAATCTGGCATTTATTTGGACGTAAGTATTGTTCGTTTTCTAAATTTTGTTACATGCTTAATAATTAAAAAGCTTTGTGCGTTTACTTATATATATATATATATATATATATATATATATATATGATATATATATATATATATATATATATATATATTACACAGGACCGCCATAAGGTAGGACACATATGGAAAAATTTTATTATTGAAATTTCTGAAAAACTCTATTGGCGGTTCGTTTCTGCATGTCTGACAACCAAAAAATCCATTGTGATATTTGTCACGTGATCATAGATTTGGCGGGAATTTTGAAAAATGTTAACCGTGATGCCGAAAAATGAGCCAACTTGACAAGATATCGAAAAATTGTATTTATAATGCAACAATTTTCAACCAAATCAGAAAAAAAATAAAAAATACCTTTTATTTCCCTCTGCTTTTATTACGAAACATCATAAAATCTTGTTTTACCTGGAAATAGTTTTAATAACATAAATTTCATCATTTTAGGTCAAAATTAATCAAATATTTGTAAAATAGACAATTTGTGAGAGGAAAATTTAGAAAATACGATTTAGCCTCGTCACTGGTTGTGTTCATGCCCTGTATATTGAAGTGCATGAGCTGATCTAATATTTTTAACCGGTAATTAAAATGTAAACGAACTAATATTTGTAATTAAAACTTAATAACATATTATTTATCCTTATTAAATTTAATATTGATTAGTACATTTAAAATTAGCGATATTTTTGAATTTAATAAGTTGGCTTTGGAAAAATCACATATTTCGGCTTATAAGGGTGAAAATTATTGCTCTTTAAAGTGTACCTCATAGTTTAAACTACCTACAATTATGTAATTTATGTTATTAAAAGTATTTCCAGGTAAAACAAGATTTTATGATGTTTCGTAATAAAAGCAGAGGGAAATAAATGGTATTTATTATTTTTATTTTTTCTGATTTGGTTGCAAATTGATATATGGGGTCTTTGTTACATTATAAATACATTTTCTTAATACAACTTTTCGATATCTTGTCAATTTGACCCATTTTTCGGCATCACAGTTAACATTTTTCAAAATTCCCGCCAAATCTATGATCACGTGGTGATAAATGTCACAATGGATTTTTTGGTTGTCAGACACGCAGAAACGAACCGCCAATAGAGTTTTTCAGAAATTTCAATAATAAAAATTTTTCCCATATGTGTCCAACTTTATGACGGTCCCTGTATTTATATATATATATATATATATATATATATATATATATATATATATATATATATATATATATAAAGTCACGGCAAAATCTTTTCCGTTGTGGGGGTGAAATTGTTAGAGAGAGACAAACTTTACATACCAACTTCCATAATAACCCTGATAATTACAAATGATATATCTATGTTAGTGAAATACACGTTGTTGGGTTGTTAGAACTGCCGAATAAATTACAATGTTGTTAGCTCTTCTGTTTACACATAACTTCTAATTTTGACGTTTTCCACATTTTGAGATTTTCGATAAGCTCCTCGAAATTATACATGACTACTTCAAAATGTTACAATTGCTTAATCATCGCAAAATGATCTAAGAACTGTTAAAAGTATTGTTACTTAGTTGAGAACGAGTATTTCCATCAAAAACTAATTTTCGAAATAAATGTAAACAATATGTATAACCTAAGTATTATGTTGACGTCGAATTTCATACGTTTGGCAACAATGTCAAGCGCTGACGTTTATCGCCACATTGGAAAAGAGTTTGCCGCGATATATATATATATATATATATATATATATATATATATATATATATATATATATAGATATCCCGGGTATTATTCCACGTTTTTCTTCCTCCTCGTCGACGACGTTTCGACCAAATCTCACTGGTTTCGGACTCGGACTCTTTCAACTTTTAATCAACAGAGAAAACCAACTCATGCAGTTTCCAGGCAACACCGTTTTTTTCCCGGATTATCGATAATTTTGGACGCGTTAGTAGTATTATATATGAATATATTTCGCTCTAGTACTTAGCTAAATGTAACAAAAAATATCAAATTAATAAATAAACATCGATTATGATACAAGTTGTTTGGTTAAAATCGCCCTAATAGTTTTCGAATTATAAATGTTTAAAGGCAGGTGACTAAACTTTTTACTTTGATAGTAGCTCCTTTTTATTTTTTCTGCTATTCACAAAAGCACCAATATTTTTACAGTTATATGATGTATCAGTATCCTGTGTAGGTTTAGATCGGTTGCTCAATGAATGTGGAATTGTTATTTTTGAAATTGCATTCTCCGTAAATATTAATTAAATTCATTAGTAAAATTAATAACTGGAGGCATGTTTGTTAAAAAAACATCACTGCAAACATTTTACAGACAATAAAATAACAGGGTTGGTATCTTTAACAACGACCAAAGGTTTCAACAAAGTCAAAGGTGACTTTGTTGCAAATATTATCAATGTGATGAAATATAAAATGGATTCTGAGGTATGGCTAATGTGCGATAAAAAAGATATACTCTGTATACAAGGCGCCCAAGATAACGATGAACAGAATGGGGATCTTGAAATCGGTGAGATACGAAGGCGGTTAAATTAGAGTAAAGTAGTATAATTTACTGTATGTTCACATGTAGTTTGCAAAAGTTTATTATTGTTTATCGTTTCCGAGATTTAAAACAAAATGCAAAGTTTGAGTTTTTCTTTTTTTGTAATTCCTTCATTTATTTTAAACACCCAAGGTACTTCTTTCTTTTTGAATTCTATTAGATAACGTTTTAAATTATTTATTCGACGTTTCGTCTCCGAGAAACCATCATCAACTTTATTTTTTACATCGCCGCAACCAACGAAACACCCTGTTCAAATAGGTTGCCGTGATTTTCTAGATATAGGTAGGCTCTTTTACTGAAAAATTGAAAATACGGTCTAGCATTTCTGGCGAAATTGTATTAACTCCTGCCACAATCGCTACTAACAACTGCCCTTCATTTTCAAAACTCCCATCACACATTTGGTTTTTCAGGTAACCACACAGAAAAAACCAACGGACTTAAATCGGGTGATCGGGCTGCCCAAGCTACTGCACTGTAAGTTCCAATCCATTTTTACATTTACATTTTTTTACATTTCTTGGGTTATGTGCTGGGCACCATCTTCTTGAAACCAACATTTGTTAACAAGGCATTTTGCAAATCAGTTCAAATATGGTTCGGCATTTAAATTGTTGTGGTAAATAAAAGGTCCTATTATTATTCGTCCCAAAATGCCCATTCACATATTAAATCCAAATCTATGTTGATGTCTTGATTCTTTTTTTAAATAAGGATTTTGTTTTGCCCGATAATGTTTGTTACGTCGGTTGAAAATTCCATTGTTGGTTATCATGCTTTCATCAGACCAAATTATTTTAAAAGGAAAATTTAGATCTTCGTCACATTTTCTAATATACCATTTGCAAAAACCTGCTCGGCGCTCCTGATCAGCTGGTCTAAGACCCTGACAAACTCGAAATTTATGGATGAAACTTAATCTTATTTAAAATGAATTGTGCTGTAGAATTAGCTGTGCTAGTACGATGTTTTGACATTTCAGGGTTTTCAACAACGGCTTGTAAAACGGTATTAGCTTTTTCGTCATCAGATTGTTTTGACGGGATAGAACAGGTTTTGTAAATGAGCCAAATTCTTTTAAATTTAGAATACGTATAATTCAAATAACAACGCAATAAAACAGTTTTCAATGTATCTTTTACCGTTTTTAAAATCCCCATGCTGTTCATTCTTATCTTGGGCACGTTGTATAACAAAATGACTAACTAACAAACGATGAAGGTAGTAACAAATGAATTTAAAAATTATTAATAAAATTTATTTTGAAATACTCATCTTTTTGGATTTTTTATGGTGTATTTTGTATCTAAGTTATACAATCTAAACGTTTCAATAACACTTACAGTTATCTTCGTCAGTAGTAATACTATCTGTTTAACTGTTTAAGACGTTGATACAATTTTGTGAAATTTGGAAACGTTTGTGTTTAAAAAAACTCAAACAGATAAGTATTTTAAATATGTTTAATAATGGTGAAAGATTACATTTTCAAAATTTATTTTGAATTGATATTTATATTGGATTACAGCTAACTTTATCGCTATCAACTACAGATTTAGATAAGAAAAATGGTTGTAAACAAAAACAATTATGTAGTTTACAAAAGATTATCCTGCTTTATTTTTAAATACTTTTTAAACAACTTTTTAAATAATTAGTCGATAGGTAAGCGATATCAATAATGATGTGTAATGAAAATATAAACACCTGCAACTATATCTTTTTGCCCTTGATAGTGACCATTGAAAAATAACAAACATTTTCTGCACCAATCATGTTTGGTGATAATGTGCACCAATTAATTGCATATTACGTCATACGTGGAATTGTTAATGCAAAAAGTGGAATTAGCGATTACCTTAGAGGTATTTAACGGTATTAGCAAGGAACGTATTAACATGTTCTTTGTTATTAACATTGAATTGGTAGTATAATTATGGGAATTAACGGAAAAAAACTAGTTAGTACTAGAGAGTTTTAAACAGTGGCAGGCAGCATTATTAAAAAAGAGGGTATACACTGTGCCCGAGATAAGGATTCTCACTATGGGAATCTCGGAAATGGTAATAGATACAACTCCGCTTAACCCCTCTACTACCAAGGTATTTTACAATCATTTTCTACCAAGGGGGGTAATATGATTACCCCACGATTTTTTTGACTTACCATCTCTCCAACGTTTGTCTTTGAGTGTGTACTATCTAATTTCGTTGATTATTATTTTAACCAGCATTTTGATTGGCATTCTGATTAACTTTTAAACCAGTAAAGTAAAAATTATTTGTATTAGGATAATTTGAATACAGTAGGTATAACATATAAACATTATTTATAACTAAAAGAATAAACTAAGAATTATTTTGATTACATATGAATTTATAGGATTACAAGTATAAGTAGAATAAAAATAATAGTTTATTGCTTATTGCAATCAGCACATTTAGCAATAATGTCTTCAGTGCGGTGAACCTTGCAAACGGGTTTTTTACATGCGCCACACTGAAATCTTGTTTTTCTATCATTATGTCTTGGGCAAAACGCACATCTTTTCCCGTTTTCCATTTTTGATGATTGGCCAACGTTTGAGTGATCTTCGTGAATTTTATGTGTGCGTACTCCCACAAAACTCATAGCATCTAAAATCCCTTGATGTAACCCTACTGGATTTTCTGCCCTTCTTTGTACATACGGCAGTAGTAATTCCAAACTTAGATCTTGCAAAAACTGTTTTCTTTTCCTAGGATTATTCTTTTGCCATGCTGGAAATTTAGTAGTCCATATAATATATGCATTTAGAGCTGCAATATCTATACGCTCCATAAAAAGGCGAAATGGCCATCGACTGGTCATTCTAACACAAGAATATTCTCTTGTCAACATGTCTCCGGTGTCCACTCCACCTTTTGTTTCATTATAATGATCGATTAATTCAGGTTTTTTAGTTTCGTCGTCATTTATAGCATTTCCATCATGCTGTGTTGATAATAAAATTACAGACTTATTTTTTTTTCGGCACATAAGAAACCAGAGTAATTTTGTCTGTAAATCCAAAAACTGATGATTTTTCTTCTCTTCGGGGATTAGGTAGAAAATCTTTGGGAATATCACGTTTATTAGCACGTAAAGTACCAGTTAGTGTCAGCTGTTTTTCAAGTAGAAATTCTGCCAACGACACTGAGGTAAAGAAGTTATCGGTTGTTACTCCCCTTCCGGAAAGAGAGCGATTAGGCTTATAAATGACCCGTCCTTAACTTCTCACACACAGTCCCTTGAGCATAGAAGGATGGTTTCAGTTCTTTCTTTGTATTATCGTTATTACAACGGCTATTGTGCTGGTGAATTACATTCTTTGATACCATCTCCGGCTATCTTTGCGAGAAACACTCGGTTCGCTCATTCACATCATCAGTATGCAGTACAAATCTCCACTTGTCGTACCAAACGGGCGCAATCCACATTTTTCTACACGGCTTCTAAACTCTGGAATGATCTCCCTAGTTCCTGTTTTCCTCTCACTTATGATATGAGAAAATTTAAGGTAGCTATTCTTAGGCATCTATTGGAAACTCATTATCCCTCCATCCATCCTCCTAAGTGTTCCTGAGTGCTTTAGCACGATAGGCCAAATTTAGCCTGTTCAGGTCCACAATCATAAAAAAAAAAATTGAAATATGGCTTTGCAAGATCTGTGACAACCCTTGCCCCTTGATTTATTTCTCTTGTATTATTCATCATACCTGTATAAACTTGAAGATTACAGATATATGCCGTATCCGAATCTGCACACACCCAAATTTTAATTCCGTATCGTCCGGGTTTAGATTTGATGTAAACTCGAAATGGACAGTTTCCTCTATATGTAGCGAGTCTTTCGTCAATTGTTATGTTTTCATGAGGTCTAAAATTTTCAATGCACGCTTTAGTACATATGTCATACACGTTTCGAATGGCTTGTAACTTATCTCCTGTTTCTTCGATTCTAGTCTTCCTGGTAGAAGGATCATCAAATCTTAGCATTACACATAAAAGCTGAAATCTGGTACGGGCCATGGTTGCAGTAAAAATAGGATGACGAAAAGCGGGATGTGCAGTCCATAAGCCTGCTACGTTTACTTGATTTCCATGCATTTTACCAGCAACAATTAGCAAAGCCATAAAAGCGTTTATTTCCATATGGTCTGTGTCTTTCCATTGTTTCTGGTTATCGGGATGATTTTCATTGTATCTGTTATAAGTTTCACGTGCTTTGGCATTAGTATAGTCGCATATGATGTCTAGAATTTCAGTCGAAACAAACAGAAGAAACGATTGCATAAGTGAGTTAACATTTTCACTGCTCTTTGTAAGGCCCGGCTTTTCCTTTACTATATTATGCGCCGGTCGTTTGCTGTGACGACGAGGTTTTGTATGCCATATCATTCCACTTCTCGCTTCCATAACACCTGCACTGTTTTCGTCTTCTGAACTGTCGTCATTTGATACGTCAGAAGGAATGCCTACTTCGTCGGAAAACTCTTTCTCTACTTCTATTATATCTTCTTCATCGCTTTCGTAATAAGCGTTGTATAATGCTCTTTCCTCGTTAGTGAGAGCTGCTGGATCATCGATGTTAATTATTCTGTCGCACTCGTCACTTGTATATTTATTCGACATGATGCTGCAAAATTATATTAGTACAAATTGTAATATGACTTACGCTACGCTTACCTTTCCAATATAAACTACTTCAAGTAGAAAACTGAATAATAGTATCACCGTTGTTGTACAATTATTAATTCAAAACACTAAATAACAACAAGAAACAAAGTACATTATAACTGGAACGAATTTATCAAATAATCATAGCAATGACTACCGATGGGCACTTCAAAACACTAACAAAAAAACAAAAGTAAACTGCACCTGCAACGAATACCGAATGCGCACGCGCACAGTCTAGACTAAACAAACACAACTGGAGCGTAGGAATACAAGAATGCATAAAAAAATAAGCATAGCATCCACTACCGAGGGGGGTAACAACCTTACCCCATTATATTTTCCATTGTAAAATTAATAAGAATGAAAATTTTATGAAAATGTTAATTTGTACTTATCCCAGAAAGGTTAAGAAACAAATACACCAGGTTAAAAAAATATATATGAAAAATTGAGGAAAATGATAAGAAAAATAGATGATGGGGTAAAGCAATTACCCCCCATGGTAGTAGAAGGGTTAAATGGGAAAAAACTTGTGTAATCGGGGGACCAATAAAAAGACACAAAAACATCGATGGTGTGATTTTTGTTTCTGAGATATATGAAAAATTTTGAGTTTTTGAAATTTCTATTTAATTTTTTTCTGGCGTTATTATAAATACTAGAGCAAAAATACAAACACTTCCTATTTTTATAGCCATTACCAACTTACTTTTTTTTAATACGGTCCTGATATTTTGAAAACTGATTTTGAAGGATTTTTTTATTACAACTTCAGCAATATATCACATTTGATGGTCTGATCGCGTTTTGAACCTTTTATAGACAATCATCGCAAAATTTTTTAATACAGACCTGCATTTTCAAAAAAAGTTTATTTAGTTAACTTTCTTGTGTTTAATATTTTATAAAATAAGGAAATGTACTAAAATAAAATATTGTTAATTATTATGCAACACACCATAATTAAGTTTCTTAATATTAGAAGTTAGTATCAACAAACAAATTGACGGTAAAAGGAAAAACTACTAATTCCTTTTGTCCTTAGTGTAAATTAAAGTAAGAATTACTCACTTATAAGTCTTATAATAGTTTTCAAAAAGTTCTCCATTATTTTCCAAACACAAATAACACCGTCTTACAGTTGGATTCCAAACATTGTGAAGCATTTGCGGCGCAATACTTTCAAATTCTTCGAGAATTAAGTTCCGTAATTGATTGTCATTTCCAATATTGTGTCGGTAAATATAATTATTGATATATCCCCTGCGAAAATGGCAAGAGGTGTTAAAGCAGGGGATCGCGCTGGCCATCTTACTCTCGAATATATTCCAATCAATCTTGCTGAAAACCTTGCCGATAAATATTCCTGGACGGCTCTGGAATTATGTACCTGAGCACCGTCTTGTAAAAACCAATAATCTTCAATATTAGCTTGGGGTAAACCAGCTAAAGCTGCTTCTACTTCATTTTCTAATAAATTTTGGTAGCGCTCAGAATTTAAAGATCCGTTACAGAAAAATGCACCTACTATTCGCATTACGAATATTGCGCACTTTACAAATTCTAGGATTTTTACTTTCATCCGACCAAATATGGTTTTATATGGAAATTTCTCATGATCTGCATTATTCTGGTATACCATTCACAGAACTCTCTGTGCCTCACTGAATTTCTAAATTTAAATAAACGGATTTCTTCTTTTTGTAAAATAAAATGAGCAGTAGAATGTGCCCCTCCAATTGTTTGTTCCACGTGTCCTGTACAAATTTCTGGATTGTCCGTAACAGCTAATAAAACGTTATTGACAAGGTTTTCTACGGGAATTTACAGGCTTTTTAAATGCACCATGTTCTCTTAAATTGACTGACAAGTAGTGTTATGGAACTGCTGCCTCTCTGGATATTTGTTTAAATGCAAGCGTTCCGCTCCTTTGGTATTTCGTTGATATAGTATGTAACACGATAACATATATTTTTCCACATTTGAAAATTGCACCATACTATCACAAATTAACTAATTCAGAGTTAAATACTAGTACCAGCTAAATACAAAATTGCACAACACAAAGTTATGAAAGACACTGAATTACTTCAAAGCCGTCTATTTTAATTTTTTTCAAAGCCGCCTGTTTTTATTTATTCTTTTTAGAACATCACATCGTTGTTATGATGCCGCAGATAGAACCGTAAGATATCTTTATCAGCTTGGAAAAATCTATTTTTTTTTTAAATTATACATGTGTATCTTAGCAGTGTTTGATAATAATCATTTAAGTAGGTAACTTTAACATTCATTTTACAATCATTTAGTTTTTTATGTTAAGTTGCATACTTAACAATATTTTATTTTAGTACTTTTCCTTATTTTATAAAATATTAAACACAAACGAAAGTTACCTAAATAAACTTTTTTGAAAATGCAGGTCTGTATTCAACAATTTCATGATGATCGTCCATAAAAGGTTCAAAACGCGATCAGACCATCAAATGTGATACATTGCCGAATTTGTAATAAAAAACCTTTCAAAACAAGTTTTCAAAATATCAGGACCGTATTTAAAAAAATAAGTCGATGATGGCTATAAAAATAGGAAACATCCGATTGAAAAACTGACTGCCATGTTAAAGAAGGTAACAAGTTGCCATGAAGAAGTTTTTCTATTTTTGCCCTAGCATTTATAATAACGCCAGAAAAAAATAAAATAGGAATTTCAAAAATTCAAATTTTTTCAAATATCTCAAAAACAAAAAATCACACCATCGATTTTCGTGTCATTTTACTGGTCCCCTAATCACACAACTTTTTTCCCATTTATCCGGAGTTGTATCTATTATCTTTTCCGAGATCCCTATAGTGAAAATCCTTATCTTGGACACAGTGTATACATTTATATGCAGCGTTAGCCACCATTTATTTGAAAGAATTAGTTTCAAAAGAAGTAAACTTAGACAGAAGAAGTCTGCCGTAGCTGAGACTCCCTTAAATAGTTTATTAGCATGACATTAATTTGATTCTATGAAAATGATATCAAAGCACACTCATTATTATTATGTTCCTTTACAACATGAAGCTAATGAGATACATAAACATCCAAATAAATTTAACAAGCAAGAAGAAAATCTCCGATTAAATAGGTTTTGCCATCTTGTAATGACAAAAGGCAGAATGACTTAATTTTGACTTTTAGTACGAGTAGGTGTTTTGCTAGACCTCGAAGTAAATGCTTTGCTCTTTCCGTATGTTAAGCTATACAGTATGGAAAAGATTTAAAATATATGTGTAGTTAAAATAAGATTATAGGTACAATTCCTGTTTTCAATGTACCATAACAATTACTGTCTTAGAAGTAACAGAGAATAAATTCTTTATAAGATTTGTTATGATTTTACTACATCTTTAATTTGTTATCTAGAATTCTACATGGCGTTCACAACGAGGCATTTATGACATACTCAAACTCTAACGCCGTCCTTATGATAAATTAGAACACCCTGTATATTACTCTTTCATCGCGTAGTACATTTGACTATCGTACAAAAATTATAATGGTGTGTCACACGTAGATTTTACAGCCTTAAAGTTATATTTAATTCTTTTAAATGTTCTATTTTTTGTCCGCAGTATAAAATTTGTGAGAAGATTAAGAGCAACATATCCAAAATTACCTGCGAAACTTGAAAACTGAACTGAACTGAACAAATGTTCAAACTGTTGAAATGCGTGCCCAAGCTCTTTGTTTAATGTTTTCTAGTATTGTAGGAGTAGTTAGTACAAACTACATATTTTTACATGGCCTCATAAAAAGAAATCATATGAAACCATCTGGTTCTTCGCTTCTTACCTATTTGTTGGAAAACTATCTATTTAAAATTGTTTACAACATCTTTAACAATTTTAACAGATATTACTACTAACGAAGATAACTGTAAGTGTTATCGAAACGTTTAGATTGCATAAATTAAAATACACCATTTAAAAACCCAAAAAAGATAAGTATTTTATTATATCTATTTAAATAATTTCCCACATTAACCGAGAAGTGTGCAGGAGCACCATCCAATTGCATCCTCATTATTTGCCTAATATTTAATGGAACGTCTTCCAATAGTTTCCAGAAATCTGGTAAAAATTTACATCCGTTTAAATGTCCATCAAATAAAACACGGACCAATAACATTAACATCTTTTGATGATCTTTTGTATCATAATAGTGAAAATTAAGACGATTAACTGATCCATTATTATGAAAAGTGGATTCGTTCGTAAATAATACATTATAAAAAAAATCATCCTCGCCACTAAGCTTTTCCATTGCTCATAAAAAAATGCAACCGTCTCTGAAAATCTGTTCCATACAAATTTTGATGCATCTCGATATGAAAAGGTAGGTATTTATGTTTTCTTAAAAATTCTGGACACACCAGACTGACCTATACTTCTTTCGAAGAACAGCTCCACTGCTAGTGATTTTTCAACAGATCCTAGTACGATGAATTGGCTATTTTCATCATCGATAACTGGTTTTAAATTTTCACTATTAGAATATTTAACACTACTAGTAGTTCTAAAAGTTTCAAGCAGTTTTTGAACGCTTGTTTTATCAGCATGTCGCAGATCGGGGTACTTCTGTGCGTGTATTCTTTACGTCAATGAACAATTTTATAACATTAGCCGATTATCAACAACATCCTTGCCCCGAATATTTCATTTTTTCTGTTACGAGGACATGCTACTATTGTTTGAACGGTAATTGGCCTAACCATAGCTATAGTCAGTTAGTAAAATACAAAATGTTCGAATTAATCACTATAGTGGAAAAAGAATAGAAAATTGAAAATAACTTTAAAGCTACCAAATTTAGGTATAGCAGACCATTATAATTTTTACACGGTAATCAAATTTATTAAGTGATAAAAGAATAAACAGTAAATACATCAATATTTTCTATTACTAATCTAATATTTAAAATTAAAATTGGATTTAGTTAAATTCATTGGTTTCGCAGTTATTAATTTTTTCTTAACACCTTCCAATTTCCCAAAATTCAAATTATCTCGGGAACTACAATGCATAGGTATAGGAAATGCTTAAAAAAGTTCATTTTATTTTTTAAGCACAATAAAAAAAATGCACTAAAATACAGGGAATTCCATAAGAAAAAACAATTTTGATACGCCTCACTTTTTTTGAGACACCCTGTATCTTTCAAAATAATTTTAAAATATACCCACATACAAATTATTTACATAAAATTGTTAAAATGTTTACCGTTTAGCCATAATGGACAAATTATCTCAGGGACCATGTTGTTTAGATATAGGAAATGCTAAAAAAACTTCATCTTATTTTTTTTACGCACAATCCCAAAATTCAAAAAATACAGGGATAAAAACAGTTTGGATACGCCCCACTTTTTTGGAACACTCTGTATATTTCAAAATAATATTAAAACATACCCATTATTAACCCACATATAAATGAATAAACAAATAAATTTTTTTTCCGTTTGTTTATGAAACGGACGGCAGCATTTTTGCAATCTAACAATTCAAATTTTTTCGGCATCTCTATTATGCTAAAAACCAAAAATTCGTAAATGTGCACTACTACACTAGCGCAGTATATACGCCATTCTTTTCATAAGGAAGGCTACGCAATCTAAAAACAGCGTTACAATGACGTTATATATAGAGTGCGCCCTAGAAGTAATGTCTAAATTCGTTTAAAGTTAAGCGGTGTGCTTTCTTTTGGAAAAACCCTCGGAACCGTCGATTATTATTTTTTAACGTTTAATGGTAAATTTATGTATACAGGATAGACCAAAAATAAGTTACTACCACCAACTTCATTTTTTCAAATAAAATAACGTATTTTTTATTTCATTTCTACTTCAAATTCTAAGTATGTTTCATGTAACATGTCCTAATCTAAACTCAACAGGTATCTAGAACTTTATGATTGAACATTTCAGTAACTAATACCGTCTCGTTTATAATTTTATACCTACTACATAATTAGTAATTGCGTTTTGAGGTTCACGTTTGGTGTAGGTTAGTAAGTAACTGCACTGTTTGTTAACGTTATCCTCTTACATATGTACTGACTTCCATAAAAATTGCAACACCTAGAATTTATTGAACGATGTTATTGAAATTTTCGTCAACGATGTCTTTCATTAGGAGAAACAAACGATTAAAATTTGAAAACAAAAGAACAAAAACTAAAAATGTTTTTTTCAATAATGAGTTGCTCCGCCACGATTTGTAATGCCCTCATTTAGACGGCGTGGCATGTTATCAAGCAAGTGATCTATAGCTGCCTGTGATATATCAACCCAATCTTCTTGAATCCGTAGCCGGAGATCGTGTAAGTTATCTGGAGGGTGTGGTAAATTACCCAGTCGCCTACCGACCTTATCCCATACATGTTCAATGGGCGTCAAATCTGGCGAAATGTTAGCTTCTTCCAAAAAACGTGTTGTAGTCCTTGCCGTATGAGAGCGCGCATTATCCTGTTGGAAAATGGGATTTTCCAGCCCATGAAGAAATGAAGCGCAACGGGTTCTAGCGCATTGTCAATATAACCAGCGGCGTTTAAGTTGCCATCAATGAACACCAAGGGTGATCTGTTACCGTAACATATTGCACCCCATATCATTACTCCTTGTGTGAGGGCTGTGTTGCATTCCACAAAAAATGGATTTTTACGTTCTCCACACATCCGTCTGACCCTCCTACGACCATCGTGGGCCCACAAGCAAAATGGGGACTCTTCACTAAACACAATTCGATGCCATTCTTGCGCCCAATTCGCTCTTTCGTTGCTCCATTCAAGCCTGCGTAGACGGTGAAGTGGTGTTAGAGGAAGACATAAAAATGGAGGATATGAACGCAGCCCATAAGACCTTATCCAGCGATCAACAGATGACATTGACATTCTGGGTCCTACACCTCTCATCCAATCATTTGCAATCGATCGAGTTGTTTAAAATCTGTCTCTTGTGGCCAAAAGTCTTAAGCGACGTTCTTCGCGATCTGTAGTCCTGCGGGGACGTCCAGATCCAGGGTGACGTTGTTGCACCCCTTCCTCAGACCATTTGGACCAAGATCTCAATACCGTTGTAACATTTCGGTTTAAACGACGAGCAATTTCCCTTAGCGAAAGTCCGGCCTCTCTCATGCCAATAATACGGCCACGTTCAAAATCAGTCAATTGGGAAAAATGTTGATGTTGACGTACTGTTGACATTGTTCCCAAATTCAGAACGAAATTGTGAACAAACAATTTGCAAAATTGAGAATATATCACACACTGATTGGTTTATTTCTTCAAATTTATTGTTACTAAGTGCAAAGGAAAAAACAAAAAAAAAACTACTAGCTAGATTTTATTCAAATTTTAATCGTTTGTTTGTTCTAATGAAAGACATCGTTGACGAAAATTTCAATAAAATCGTTCAACAAATTCTAGGTGTTGCAATTTTTATGGAAGTCAGTATACGTTTCAACGTTTAATACGATAAATTAAGGTGATATTTTTCATTTTTGTTTGAGACTTTGAATGTTTACACTTTACGTTCAGTTATTTAAGGTTTATGAGTTATAAACGTACGTACGTACGTACCTACAAAAGAAAAGTTTAACACATAAAGAAATGCATACAGCTATGGTAGGCATGTTCCTTCCTATAAAGTAGTAAAAATTGGTCTCGAGCGTTCAAATGTGGTAGAACAACCTTCGAACATGCAAAAGGTGCTGGTGGGCCGCACTCTGCGTGTACTCAATAAAACATTGATCTTGTGAATGACATGATCAGAGTAGATCGTCGATTGACAACAGGACGTGGAGCGGTGATAACAGGTCTTTCAAATGGTACGATTGGAATCGTAATAAATGATTAGGGCTTCATAAGAAGTCAGCCCGAACAAAAGCTTTTCAGAGTCACTTCTTCAAAAGCCAATTTAGCCTTGTTTAATCGTAATCCTAAACGTTTCCTTGGTCGCTATGTTACGGTTGATGAAACTTGGGTCCATCACTTCGATCCCGAGTGCAAACAACGAAGTATGGAGGATCTCTCCCTCCATGCAAATTTCGTGTACAGGCTTCAGCGGGCAAGATAACAGTTGCAGTTTTTTGGGATGCCGAAGGAATTTTACTGGTAGATTTTTTGGAACGAGGCCACAACATCACTAGTCAATATTATGCAGTTACAAAACTTCGTTATTGCATTAAAGAAAAAAGAACTTTAACTTCTTCACTAGTTTATGGTTTTCCCTCATCTGTCATTTAAAAAACAAACCGCGGCATGATAATTACGATTAGCCTCGCCAAAAACTAAAATCGCTTGCATTTTATCTTCTAAAGACCGGGTCATTTCAATAAGAAATAGTTTTCAACTATTTCACAAAGACAGTTCAACTATACTAAATACGTTAAAAGCCATGGCAATAGGAGCAATTATCAACTATTACGCCCATGGTTATAGCCAGCACAAAAAAGCAAAAAGGAAAATCACGGTATTCAATTTTATGAAACTAAAATCTTTGCCAGTTAAAAACGATTATTCAGAGCAATAGCGCATAGTTGGGACTTCAAAAAGGCAACCGGGTGGGACTCGGTATTTCAGTTGCTGACTTAATTAGAAAACTTTTTTGTTATATATGGTACAGCCAAAAAACGTGCAGGATCAGAGATGAGGGAGGGGGGAAGAAAATAAATTATCAAACGTCAGGCAGACGAACGAAAAGGCGGTAGGATAAAAGTATACACCTACTTTATATAATAAAATTTTTATGCCATCCGAAACCTACGAGCAGTTTTTTCGCAACGAAATTTTTGAAAATTGCAAAAAAAAACGTTAGGAAACAGCTTCAAATTTAGATGGCTTCTTTATATTGATGTTAAATTGACATCTTAAAAATGCCATCCTTTTCTACCGAGTAGTTTTTGAGAAATAAAAGTTTGAAATTCAAAAAAATTTCGAATTATTTAAACAATTTTGAAAAACAGTTAGTATTGTTTAAAACGGATGGCATTGTTAATATAAGTTCTTATGGTGTTGAAAAACGTTGTATATGAATGCCATCCGTTTTTATAAATTTGAACCAATTTTTTAATAAATGTACAATGAAAGAAGTAGTACATATAATTGAATTTTTAATGAAATGTAACTCAATATTACTTGAGGAATATTAATAAAATACTTATTAAATACACATGTCTTTTTCCTCCCAACAATAGGTTTTTCTTAATCAATTTGGTGTCTTGAATAACAAGCACTCACTCCTTGCTTACTACATCACGTTTTAAGCACGCACTACAACTCGTCCTTCAAGGATCACAATTTAAATTACATTTCATAAAAACGGATGGCATTCATACACAACAATTTTCAACACCATAAGAGCTTACTAACAATGCCATCCGTTTTAAACAAAATTAACTATGTTATTCAAAATTATTTAAATACATCGAAATTTTCCGAATTTCAAACTTTTATTTTTCAAAAACTGCTCGGTAGAAAAGGATGGCATTTTTAAAATGTCCATTTAACATCAATATAAAGAAGCCCTCCAAATTTAAAGCGGTTGCCTAACGATATTTTTTTTTCAATTTTCAAAAATTCATTGCGAAAAGACCGCTCGTAGATTTCGGATGGCATAAACATTTTATTATATAAAGTGGGTGTATACTTTATCCTACCACCTTTTCGTTCGTCTGCCTTACGTTTGATAATTTATTCTCTTCTCCCCTCCCTTATCTCCGACCCTGCACGTTTTTGGCTATACCATATATAACAAAAAGTTTTCTAATTAGGCCAGCAACTGAAATACCAAGTCCCATCCGGTTGCCTTTTTGAAGCCCCAACTACGCGCCATTGCCTCAACTAGATTATTTTGAAATTTGACAATTGAATTAAGGCTGAATAGACCTTTCTAACGAGGTGTCCCTGGCCCATCATTCCATAAGAAAAAAAGTACCAACATTGAACAGAGCGTTTCGTTAAAATCCTTTTAGTGGTTCAGAAAATAAAAGGGCGGCGCGTCCTATTACTTTCAAAATGATAACATTTTCTAAAGGTTTCGAGCTGTACGGTTAAAGAATTGTGTAGCAATAAATTAATTACCCATAGTAATTTGATTTTTATATCGAAACCACCTAAAGAGCGCCTTCGTTTCCAAAATCCTACGAAAAATCTAGGCTCGTAAAAAGTCAGACATATAAAACGTTTCTTCTAAACCTTACCTCCGAAAACATGCAGGCAAAAATTCAGGCAAATTACAGCTCGAAATGCTTAACCAAGGAATCCAATGTAAATATCTTCAACTTCAACTCATGCATCACGGACAAAGTTCTTTCCCTCTTTTAATCACTAATGAATAGTCAATGTCCACCTACAAAACATACAATTTTTCGCTAATTCTACACTTAATCCGCCTCTCAATTTTTCCTCTACCAACAACACCAACCGTACCTAATGAGATAAAGGAAGTTAGGTATGTTGTCTTAAGCTACCTTGACGTCCAAAAGGTTAATAGTACTGAGGAGATGCCAACTATATTTCTCAAAACGTGTACTCTCAAACCAGCCCCCGTTTTTAACAACGGTACCCTACCACTTGATTGGAAAGTTGAGACTAGGGTGCAACTAATAGCAAAAGCCGAAGGATAACTAGACATTCAATGACAGATATGGCTTTCTACAAGGTATGTCCAAAAATTCTTCCCCCTGAAACAAACCCGTTGAGTTTTACAGGGTATCTGCCTTGTAGTCGTCTGAGTACGGTATTGACACCTACTTTATTCCTACATTATACAAACGACCTACTCCTTTCCTATTCATAACTGTTCAGGTTGTGTTTAACACCTACCAGAACCCAGGCAAATGTAAAATGTAAATAATGTTTGAGTATCCTTACGATATACTGAGAAGTCCAGATGGTTACTGGCTCTACTGACCAAGATGTCTAAGAAAGAACCACACGACTCAATTCCCATAGTTTTGCAATGTGTAAAAAAAGCTAACGCCCAAGTATTTCTCGAACACGAAACCCTATTTTATCAAAATCGGCACTTGCAAAATTTGTGTAGTATATCATATTAGTTCGACTTTTTAACAGGAATTCAGATTTGCAAACGGCGTTTCAAAATTCGAATCCGTTTCTGAGCTTTGTGTTTTAAAAACCTTAGGAATAATTCGCAGGATATCCCAGCAATATTAAATTATTCATTCCCTCCACGCGATATGTTGTGTTTTATTGAATAAGTGATCATGTCACATGTGGTTTGGAACATCCACAGAAAACATATGTATATTATCCGGCGTGGTCACAACACTACTAGTTTTTTTTTTAATTGTTAAATGGTTAAAAAATGTATTGTGTATTCATCCTATCACACTTATCTTCCATTATATGATTTTTATTTAATTCCTTCAGCAGTTCCCAGACACGGTGCAACATCTGGTTCTTGACGCTATTCAACCCCCTTTGTCTTATGCCGGATTTTCTTAAAAATCCTATTAGGCCTTCGGATAATTAAACCATACTTAAGTTATAAAATTTTGTGTTGATCCATTCAGTGCTTTTCGAGAAACTATGTAACAAAGGGACAGACAAACACACAGACAGAGGCACATATTTCTCCAAAACGTACATATCTTATTAAAATTCCTGTCCCATGTCTACATAAAACGAGTACATTAAAATATCAACCGGTTTTGTTTGTTTTTTAAACAATTTTAAACCTAAACTTTGTGTGGCAGGATCTTCTTATCTTGCAATTGCTCTAAAATTTATCAAGGCGACTGATTACGATAATAGCAGTGGAAGCAATAATTACGTTATCATAATTTTTGTTCTACCTATTAACCTAATTGCCTCTTGCGCATTTAATAGTTAATACGAAGATGTAGTACTTAGGAGCCAGTGAATGAAAATTGGAGAACTTATTTTTACAGACATTTCTTAAAAAATAAGGAATAATTCCAAAGAGCGGTCGCTTGAAACCTACAGCAAATAAAAAAGGCTAGGAAGAATTAATCATTGTTTCATGGCCTGCAAACGTCATTTTTGACATAAAAACTAAATTATGTCAAAAATCCTTACTTAGGTACAGCACATGATGTACAAAATCGGCCTAAAATTTTTAGAGGAATTAAAAATGTATTAATATATAAGGTGTTCCATTTAAAATAAGTAAGTTGACATCTACTACCGGTATAACCGGATGTGTCACAACTGTCGACATATTTTATTCGTATGTCTCTCGCCAACATTAGTATATTACCAAATTTTAAAAATTTTCCAATGCATAGTTTTCCCACAATCGATCGATTTGGTTACCTGTGAGACATATTATATATGTATGTATGTGTATATATACAGGGTGTGCAAGTAGTATTGCACCAAATGGAATTATGTAGAAACGGTTTGACATTTAGATTTGACATTTGGTGGGGTTAAAATATACATAAATACTCATATTTTGATATGAGTTTCGTTTGTTTTGTGCGACTGGTGTTTGTCAGGGGCAGCCATCTTGAATTTTTTTTAAATTGCAACCTAGGTTGAGTTTGATATCATTTTACAGGTAATTCATTTAGAAATACATTACTGTATATCATAAGCTTATTTATTCTAAAATAACGAAAAAAATTAAAAAGCCAAATTAACTGTGTAGAGGGAACATCTATGTTATTAACTTTAAAATGAATAACTACTGCAATGAAGAAAGAATGTTCAAAAAAGTTAAATGGTATGAATCAAAAAATTGAAACTAATTAACACAAAAGACGCAACTGTGTAGTTTAAAATACTAAATTATAAAATTTGAGTTTTAAAACCTAAAGAAAGACAAACAAAAATAAAATTACAATATTTTAAACAAACCCCCCGTTGTGAAACAAGCAATACCCCAATCTATTATAAAAAACCTCTTCTAACGTTGGCCAATTGTCTTTCGGTAATTAACCGGCACTCGTTTTCTTTTGCCTGGGTGGCGCCTTTTATAAATTTTGCTTTGAAGGTGACCCACAAGAAGAAGTCGCAAAGGGTTAAATCAGAAGATATGGCAGGCCAATTTATAGCACCACTTCTACCTATCCAACGATTTGGAAACGAATCATTCAAAAAATTTCTAACATCTACCAAAATGTGCAGGACAGCCGTCTTGTTGAAATCAGATCTCCTAATTTTCTCTTGCAACTTGTTCTAATGGTTACCCTTTGGTTACCAATAATTCTAAACAAGTTTCTCAATTTCCTTCAATTTCCAACGGACTAATAATGATATTGTTAAGAATCCCAGCCCAGATATTAATTTTTTAAGGAAACAGAGTTCGCGTACTAATATTTACTCGAGGATTTTCTTGGACCCAATCGCGAGTGTTTTGAACATTAGGTTCGTTATTTAGTGTAAAAGTACACTCGTCTGTAAAACAAAGTGTAGACAAAAAGCGACGATCAGCATTAGTGCGCTCTAGCATTTCTTCACAGAATACACTCCTGCGCTCCTCGTCAAACCTACTTCAACTGCAATTTGTCTTAAACTAATTGTCGGGTCCAAGATTATAGTCTCCAAAACACGTTCTGCAGTGTGAACAACTAATTCTATTTGTCGATTTCCCGCGATATAATTATTTTTTATTTTAGTTTTAACGATAAAAAAATGTTATTTACCACCCCTAGATTCTGATTCGACACAAACATTTCCAGATCTTGCAAATTTCTACACATAATGGTGAATGGTACTTAAAGACGGTATAGGGCTCTTATCAAAATTAACGGCAAACAATTATCTAACCCTCCGTAAGCTAGCAACACTGTAAAAGGTTTTTACCATAAAAATTATTTCTTCCTGCCAGTAGTTATTCGTTTTAAAGTTAATAATATGTACGACAATATTAAACAATGCTAAATACTTTTTAAAATTGTTTGATACATTTGAAACAAGTTGGAAGTCGAGACGTATCATGTTTAAAAAACGCCAATTACTTATTTTGTGTCTTAAACTAAATATTTCATCTTTTAGTTTTGTAATTAGTACCTTTGGATATGCAATCACTTTACCTTTTGATTGGTACCATTAGCTTTTCTGTCGGTTGAATTGGCGAATAGGAGTCTGCAAAAACGTTCATTCCAATATTATATATATATATATATATATATATATATATATATATATATATACAAGGTGGTCCAGAATTATATACCGTAATTGCTAGAGCTGATAGCCTATTAAGGGATAGTTTTGAGTGGTACGTATGAGTTATTACGTCATTTTTTTTTAATTTTGCAATTATTTAAACGAAATTCTTTAAAAAATAATTCTCCAGACTATTCTACGCAAAAAAAGGTACTCTTGTTACACTTCGATAATTATTAACATTTTCCAGTAATTTAAAGTAAAAGTAAAAATGCATTTTTATGTAATCATAACCAAGTCCTTTAATAAGTCAAGTAGGCTTAGGAATAGAAGCTTCTCTTATCAACGATACTTTAATAAAACTTAAAGAAAAGTTACAGCTTTCAAAAGAATCATACGAATCATATAAAACGATTTCCTAAAGTTGCTGCCCACACATTTATTTTAAAAGTATGTTGGAAATGGGTTTCTATGGTAGCCCTGGGATTTTCCTCAGCCCAGAAATGCATCTTTCTAGAATTAAACATACCTTGCCTTGTGAATGTGACTTCGTCCGTAAAAAGAATGCTGTTTAAAAAATTTTGGTTATGTCTTGCACTACTTCACAAAAATCCAATCTGAGTAACACATCGTCAGGTAGCAATTCCTGTACTTGTCGATAGTGATATGGGTGCAACTGCTGTTCATCCAGAACGCTTAAAGTACTTTGACAGAAATGTTCATTCCTAATCTTAACTTACGTGTACTTATCGTGGGATCGTTCATTACCGTGTCTAGAATTTGTTGTTCAACGCGAACAGTTCTTGTACCTCTGCGTTTCTTTTCCAAAGGCAACTGGTTTCTCTCAATCGTCGTTCGGTACTTAAAAACGTTTTGGAATTGGGGATACTTTTCTCTATAACGTCTTACAGCGGCAGCAGCATTTCCCGGACATTCTTTCAACATCAAAAGTATATCTGTCAATTCAGAATTTGAATAGTTTACCGTATTCAGGACATAAATATGAAAAACTTTAAAATAACGACATGTTAAACAAACTTAGCTTTCGAATATGCTATAAATGTCATTAAAACAGTTCAATTGTTATTAGACGTCACTTAGATTTTGTTGAATACTTGATTTTAAAGTATCGTATATAAGAGAAGCTTCTATTCCTAAGCCTACTTGACTTATTAAAGGATTTGGTTACAATTACATAAAAATGCACTTTTACTTTTACTTTAAATTACTCGAAGTGTAACAAGAATACTTTTTTCGCGTAGAATTTTGTTTCAATAATTGCAAATTAAAAACATGACGGAATAACTCATACGTACCACCCAAAACTATTCATTAATAGTAAGGGATGGAATAACTGTTAACATAAATTTAATTATCCTAATGTCATACACTCATCTCTAAAATATGAACCCGTTAAAAAACATAGTTTTCATTTCACCCCTTTACAGAGTTGTATCTCCTTTATTGTTAAGTTAAGGAACAAAGTGTGTATAAAGAGGTACTCTTATTTTTTAACGTACTATCAGCGCAACCGGTACTGTGAAAGATAATAGATTGGAAGATTGCCCACTCACATCAACAGAAAAATCTTTTAAAGAAAAAACGAGGCGAATATGCATTCTCAAGCAGTGAGAAAGTAATCGTCTGTCAGTGGAAGGACAATAAAATTGTCACTACAGCCTCAAATTTTGAATCAAGAATGCAATGTGGATAAACTAGATTGCAGTCTATAGGACCAGAATGAGGCAGTGAAAATGGTGGTGACATATATTCTTTTATTAATTTGATCAGCCGTCAATGTCTGCTACTATTCCGGAAAATTCGCCCTTCTCATGAAACGTTTTCTAATGTACTGAAATTTAGAAGATATTCGACTTTGGATTTTTTAAAAGTCCCGGTCACGGATAAAAAAAACAAAAATCACACCAGCACCTCGTTACAATGTTAGGTTCGATAAAAATTAAATATTTGCCAGAATATACGGTGTGAGAGAAAGGTGATGTGCTTATTGCGGAAAAAATGCAAAATTTATCTGCGTGAAATGCCAAAGAGCTCTACATCCAAAAGAATGTTTTCTTAAGCATCATACTCCATAAACTCCCATAAATTCCTTGAATTTTTTAAATAAAGAAAAAAATTTAAAACTTTACCTACAACAAGTTCTTTAATTTCCCCTCAACATATGTTTTTTCCCCAAAAAAAGCAGCGTTTTTTTTTACTTACACTATTCTTATGCACTAATGGGTTAATTCTTTTGGTTTCCATAAGTGATTAGATTTTGAATATTCATATGTGATAGTAAGTTGTGTTAAACATATTGTGTTATTTACATAGAAAAAATGCCTATTCATTATTACTAAAATGAAATGTGTTTTTAACATTTGTTTAATTATCTTCTGAAACAGTTAGACCGGTAGACAAAATCATGCGCCAGGGTGTGTCATTAGAAAACATTGGATCATTGGCTATTGAAATATGTAATATTTTAAGATTATCTGTGAACACCCTGTACAAGCTAGATAGTTGTGGCACAGTTTGCATAACAGACTCTTTCTTGGCTCTTTAATCATTTGATAATATGTAACGCCCCGTAGTTGTATACATTGTTTTCGCTCGAACCTTGTTTCGTCGTATGTTACGCCACTGGAATAGTTGGTACTTCTGCGTAGTGATGTTTGGTGATATCTAAATTGGCGAAATTTTGCATTGACATTTTATCGATCGTTCATTGTTTGAAGAGAACATGTTTTTCTTGAATTAAACCTTTTCTTGGTATCATACGCCGTGTTAAGGGTAAGTTTTAATTAATTGATTTACAAATCTTTGATTATAAATCGTTTTAGTTTCCATCCTTCGTTTTATTGATTGTAATATTGTAACATTCCTCGCATTTTCCAAATTGAGATGTTGCACACGAAAGGTTATGATGCTTTTGCATGTAACTAATGGTTTGTTGGATTGATAAATTTAACGAACTCGGTAATACGCTGTATTGGAACACCGAGGGGCTCTTTGGTCCGCTATCGTATTGAAATTTGAAGATTTTGTTGGTTTAAATTTGGAGTTGTACACTAATCCTGTCGTTCGTTTGGTGCCGGAGGTTTCGATAGAAATAGGAAATTAAGGAAAATTTTATGGAAGTTGTAAAACTTCGCTTTAACCCATTAGTGCATAAGGTTTGTGTAAATAAAAATAAAAAACTTTTTCAATGGAAAATAATTCTTTATTGTTATAAAAAAAGAAAGTGCAAATAAATTTTTTTTTTCTTAAAATACAAAAAATATGGGCTATCCGATAAATCGGATTGTATGGTTAAAGAACTATTTAAAAAGTGTGCTAATTTTTTAAACATAGTTTTGGGTGTAAGCCAATGCCACACTTACTGCAAATAAATTTACTCTTTCCACCACAAAATTTACAAAGTCGGCATGTGCTTACAGAGTCAGGCCAGTGATTTATACCATCATACTGTATGCCTGTTATTACATTTCGTGTTGACTTGCCTTTTACAGATAGTCTTCCAATCGTAGTAGTAAGCAGGGAAAGTACTACATATCTTCTAAAATTCCGGAAATTCTCACATTCCTTGTTATTTGGGGGAACCTTGCGCATTAGTAACCAAGAATTTGAAACACTCACGTCTAGTAGATAGCAAAAGATCATTTCCTTCGTCTCATTCGTGTGCGATATACAGCAAAATTTTGGTCCGTTTGATCCACTCCGCCCATTCCATCATTATAACTAGAAAATATTTCTGGTTATTTTACTGAAATTTTTTGTTTTTTCTCTTTTGACCATCTTGTACAGTTAGTTTGTTTTATTGAATCGAAACTTGTAGCACACGTCACCGCGATTATCCTTCCAACTTACTAGGCAAACTTTGTTCCCAACATCAGTTAGATAATTGTATGTACCTCGTTCTAATTTTTGCATTTCTGCATTTGCCTTTAGTGGACATTTTGCTATTCTACCGTCTTGTATGGTGCCAGTAGCGCAATATCCATGATCAGTTAGATGCTGAAATAAACCAACTGAGGAAGAATAGTTATCAAAGTAAAGCTTATAGCCCTGATTAAATAAAACTTTATCCCCTCCTAATCCAAATACCTTCTAGCTTTCGTCTCTTTCTGTGTAGATATCAAAAGCAATATTATAACCACTGCTTGTACATAGAGCCCAGTTCTTGAAACCAAAGCGTATTGGTTTACCTTTGATGTATTGTTCAGCATAGAGGCGTCCGTAATACGGTATCATGGATTCGTTGATGGATAGTTTATCTTGGAGACCACCGCGGATTTTGAACTGATTGTTCAATTCAGTAATCAGAGGTCTCAGTTTGTGCAAGCGGTCATTATCAATATGGTCATTATCATTTAGATGAATATGTCTCAAAATTTGTTCAAATCGGTTCAATCTGATACTGTTTTGCAATATTTTTGGAACATCTTCATTATTGGACAAATATAACCGCTTATTTGGATACTGCATATAGCGGACAACAGTGCGCCAATAATAACATTAATTTCATCGAAATTGATATTTTTTTGGGATGAACATAAATTTCTTTCGTTAACAATTTTCAAAAGCAATTCATTGGAAAAAAATAAGTGAAAGTATTCCAAAGGCATTGCAGGTTTTTTCGCTTCCTCTGACATAGATTTTGTTGTACAAGTTGAAGTAATATCGAAAACAGGTTGAGTCTTACTCCATTTTACAGGTGCTAATTTTTCTATTTTCCTACGTAATTTTGATTTACCAGTACTTTCTTTTTTACAGTACTTAAAGAGGGGCTCTTCATCACTTGTATCCAAATCATCATCTTTTGAACTGTTATTATTTTCATATTCGGTATTGCTTTTGTGAAACTGGTATTCACAGTTGGCTCGTAACATATTAGGCCCTAAATGATTCAAATTTCCAGCTTTTCCATAATCGCTACAATCACTATCACAATCTGTATTGTTTCTATCATCTGGTGGTTCTACATAATTGTCATGATTATCGTAATTTTAAAGTTCTTCTAGCAATTGAGCTAAAGTTACCTACAAATAAATTATGTATCAGTTATGCATAAGATCCGAAAAATTGGATGGTAAAAAGATGTCTCGTTGTTTTAGAAATTAAAGACACATAGTAATAAATTACTACTTAAATGCAAAGAGTAACTATTATAACATCTATATTCCATATGAAATTGAAAACCTACCATTATTAAAGACAAACTCTATTTCACTATGGTGTTATAAAGAGATGGATCCATGTTTACAAAAAACTATTTTTGAAGCAATTATAAATAATATATTCAACTAATTAGTTTATAAGCACAAAAACATTAGTTACACTAACTTGTCAACATATAATATAACGTTTAGGTTTGGCTTATCGGCACTTATGGCGCGAATTGTGAACATCCGATTTTTCGGATTATAATGGGTTAATATGAAAGTGGAAGTACCTAATAGTAAGTTATAAACGCTATTTAATTAAATCAAAGTCATATGGCCGCATTCTGCATAAATTGCTGGTTGCGTTCAAAAGAATCGAAGTTTCTTTATAAAAAAAGAAATTAAGAAAATTAACCGCTATTTTGAAATACCGATTAGATTGATTATCGAAAACCGAAATTTAATTTTATTTGTTTAGATATACAAATTATATTGTAGAGAAAGAAAATTTGTAAATAACTTGTGAAACGCTACTCTAATTTTGTAGATTTATTTAGTTATAAGATTGTATGTATATAATTTTGGTTGTTGGTATCCAACACAATACACATGTTAATTGATATTCTTTAAATTGTTGGAACAGTCAGTCGTTTAAGTTCTGTTTACGAGAAATGTCAAATCCCCCTTAATAGAAAAAAGTTTAATCTCAAATAAAATTTTGTCCTTCGTTTGTTTGTTTTGAAATATTTTATGTAACCAGACTTTTTATTCATAAAGCTAAAAATTTGATTGGTACAAATAAATAATTAATGAATTTAAAACAAGTCCAACTTTAGCAACAGTTTTGGTGCAGTGCTGATCCGATTTACAAAAATAAAATTTTATTATATATTATTTTATAAATGTAGCTTTTCTTTAGTACCCTATGACATTTAGTTCAAATCTTGTTCTATATTGCCTGTATCTTGGGCAGTATAGTTGGCGGGAAAATAAATGGCCCACCCTGTAAAAGATATACACGAAAATCTACATCTCATTCATTAACGTTCTATGCGTTAATTCATCACATCGCGATTATTTACATTGTTTAATTTTAAGCGTACAATAACATTCATTATTAAATCATACCTTAACGAAGGACCTGATTGCTGAAAATAACCAGTCAGCAAATTGCCATTCAAACAAGCATCCCGTAAAGTTGACCAAGGGCGCCATAATTTTATATGAAGTTCTCTAATATTGACTCCCCAGTAAACTTGAATTCGATACTGAACTTGACTGGATATGCTGCATTGCACTTCTACAAGTAAAAAAAGAAAAGGATTAATAACAAGTATTAGTAGATTAGTAGTACATTAAAAAAACTCGTCAATTTGGAAAAAGTTAAACATATTCAGTCTCGTTCACAATTGTAAAATAGAATAAGTATATTTCGTTCCCTTGATTAGGCGCTGGCTACTCAAAGTAAATAAATAAATAGTAGTGTTTTACACAATTAGTCAGAAACTATTTGGGATATAGATTTAATATGTTACACTACCAAATTACACTTTGATTGGTTTTAGTTCCGCGTAAACTGGTTGTTTTAAAACATAATCTTGTAACGGTATTTTATCCTCGGTCGTTGTAAAAATAGGTAGAGTGAAGTTATTTTCTTATGAGCTGTCTCCTGCACACGATCCGTAACCGCAACAATCCCGACCCCTTCCCGAAACTCCTACTCTCGCACCTGACCAATCGGTCAGTTTGGGTCAAAGTAGGTAAAAACCTTCTCAGATCCTTTCCAACTCACAGCAGGCGTACCGCAAGGTTCTACCTTAGCCCCGATCCTCTATATTATCTTCGCATCTGACATTCCCGAAGTCACACAACCCGGAGTAGTCGTTGCGCAGTTTGCGGATGACCAAGAAAGACTCCTACTCCAACAAGAAGACACCTACCTAGGAATCCTCTTTACTAGAACCCTCAATTGGTTCCCCGATGTACAAAGAATACTTAACAGGACAAGAAACCGCGCAAACCTACTGGGCGCCCTCCGGGGTAGAATCAGAGGTCACCCCAAAACACTACAACACACAAAACATATATTCGCCCTGTTATGGATTACCGAGCACCCATATACACGAACATAAACCCAATCGCCTTTCGCTTCCTATGAACGCCGAATACTCAGACGCATACACAGGTTACCTCTCAGGTACCCTGGCGACCTCACAACACAACCCGCAAACATACCAACCATCACACACAGAATCCAAACACTACAGAAAAACTTTGCACATAAAAGAATCTTCGGCGACACTATCCCTACCAAAGATATCCTTACCACACCCTACAACTACCGTTTTCCCCAATCCCCACGAAGAAAACCTAAATTAAAATTCAAACATCCCCCGCGATCCTTACACAACTCCTCGACGACCTCCCCGAGGAGATAGAAGATTTCCTGGACAACATCCCATATGCCCTCCGCATCCCCCCGTCTATTCGATTACGGCCCAGCAAGAAACCGGACGACGAATCTAATAATCACACTAAGCACTTAAGGTCTTAAAAACACACATTTAAGTCAATTCACGTATTATTAAAGATTAAATAAGAAATAAAAACCTTTTTTCTTTTTTTTACACCAAAAATAAGCACATCTCATGATTGTAAACTATACAATAACACAAAACATCGCAACACCAACAAACATGGATTGACCAGGGCTGAAGAGGAGAAGGACTCCTGAACAGTCTACGAATAAGATATATAAGCTATAAATAAGTACATACTAACCATAAGCATGAGCATACTAACAAAAAAAATTATGAGTTGTGCCATATGTAAAGAATGAAGTATTATTAAAAAAGAAATAAATATCCGAAAACTAAAATAACGCACCAAGAATAAACATCAACAGTGGCAAAATTGAACCAAAAATGTGAATGCTTAATATGACGGTTGAAGTATACATTGTAAAGTTATTTTGACGCATCGTGTATATGCAGTATTTTGATACGTATGGAACGTATTTTGAATGTAAATGAAGTGAGTTTGCGGAATGTAAGTTGGTGTAAATGATACGCCACTGGAGTTTAATGGAACATTGTGTGGCATATCAAACAATATTTGAATATTGCAGAAAGATTTTTATGTGGAGACCATTACATTTGGATGAAAAATAATGTGTGAGTAAATTTTTACTGAGACGGCACTGGTAAAAGACTACTAGTTTGCCATTGGTCTTTTGCTGCTGTGTACAAAAGAATCCGGATTAAACAAATGATTGTAGACGTATGCGTGAGTAAGATTATGATATAGATATTGTATCAATGTGAAGTAAGGAGTATGTACGCATATTTTGTTTGTAGAAATTTTGTTATATGGTGCAATAATGAAAAATTGAATGCGTGTGTAAGAAAAAGTTGTTAGAATGTGGAGTTCGTTAAATTGTGCGGAAGTAGAGATCGCCCACATACGAAATTTTCATAGAAAGCGGTTATGACCTGGATAATGTACAGTGAATACAATTACAATTAATAGTTTTTTCGGAGAGTTTCGAGTGTATTTACAAAGTAAATTCAAGATGGCTACGTTTATTTCGCATCGTGTGCGTCTTGTTCCGCTTTCAGGATTACGACGCGGCAAAGAAACGCGTGAGATCTCGTTTGTGATAGGTGGATTTTGATGTTAGCGCGAAGAGATAGGTAATATGGTGGGCAGAAGGTATATAAGGGAGAATTTAACAAGATAGGGAGCTTAAGTAAGGGAGGTCGCGCGCGCGTTTTTGAAGGACCTTAGAATGGTCAGTGGTGGATGTTGTTTATGAAAATTTTAGCTCAGCAATAGTTTAAGAGAGAATGGAAAGGAAATAATAGTGATTTCCTTTGAAGAAATTCAAAAAGTGCTAAAGCAGATTTAACAATAACACAGCAAAATATTCAGTTAAGTGTGTGATCCAATAAATAAAGAAAACCTGAAGTAACCGAATTAAGCTTGTGAATTAGTTAGAGATTCGTGGTCGTTGGTGACATGGATTCTCGTATGTATACAATCGATAACAATATTAGAGCAATTGTACAAAGCAAATAAGAATTCTATTATACAAGTGGAAGTAAACATTCTTTATTGTGACAAACGTTTATACGCAGGGCAAATAATAAATCAGATTGCCCAGGTGCATACGTGCATTGCGCGTGAGTGTACGGCAGACAACTGCGCTAGCGAGTGTACAGCCTAATGTGTTAGCGATTACGGCTGTCTTCTGTGTTTTGTACCAGTATGGGCACAAATTTGAAAAGGATTACTGAAGCAAACCATATGGACTTCATTATAAACGGATAGAGGATTAATTATCGCAAATAAAAGAACTAGTTTAAGGTTGTTTGTTATAATTCATTTATTATTTTTACATCAAACTGAATCAAATAATCCCTTAGGAATTTAAGTGTTAGTTCAATTTTTTTCAATATCTGAATAACGATTAATTTTATAAGAAAAACTGTAGACATATTTTTAAAAAAAAATTTAATTTTGCTTTATAAAGTTTATTAATATAATGCAAGGTAAGTCTACACATTAATTAAATATGAATGAAAATGGTTATACTGTATTATTGATATTTTATAGAAGCGGCCGGCTTTGGAATTTTTCTCACATAAAGTTTCAAACGTCATTCTGACATAGATTATTGTTTTTGTTTCTACAATGTTGCCTGTTTTCGTTATAAACGTATAAAAAAGCGGTTACATAGTTACCCTAAAAAAATTATAATTAAAATTATTTCATTTCTTTTAACTTTTTAAGTCTGACATGAAGTTTTAAACGTCCACAGATTATTGTTTTTGTTTTTACAATGTTGCCTATTTTCGTAATGAACGTATTATAAAAGAGGTTGCATAATTATTCTAAAAAAAATGTTATTAAAATTATTTCATTTCTTTTCATTTCCATTTTACAGGTTGGAAGGTCGTGTGGTGTTCCACACCAGATATTTTACCTTCCAACCTACATATACACATGAAGATATAGAAGGTTACGCAATCGACTTTTTGTCACTATCGCTCATTTTATAACTTTTGGCCAAGTTCGCCAAGATTGGCCATGGTGTCTCGATACGTGTCTGTGTGGAAGTATTTAGTATCCACGATAAGTCCAGAACGAAAACACTTACGTACTTAACATTTTGTATTCAAGCTTGTTTTCATTTCGCTTGGAGCTGGTTAGATTTTGCCAGTGGCAGAGAGGGACGGTTTATTAGTATCAGTGTATGGTTTTTACCAAATATTTCTAAAACGGCTGCATATCTCAAAGATATAAAAATACCTAGATATAGACCTTAAACATATCGATTAATTATGTACCATGAAATTTTTTGATGCGACGGGTAATTTAACAGCAAAGAATTCCTAAGGTAGAATTAATTTTTTTCAATATCTGAATAACGATAATTTTATAAGAAAAGTGCAGACATTTTTTTTAAAGAAAATTTTATTTTACATAACTTTTCTTTATAAAGTTTCTTAATATAACGCAAGGCAAGTCTAAAAATTAATTAAATATGAATGAAAATGGTTAAACTGTATTATTTATATCTTATAGAAGCGGGCGGCTTTGGAATGTTAAGTTAATATGTACATATTAATCTCTATCTGACATGAACTTTTAAACGTCATTCTGACATAGATTATAGCTTTTGTTTTCACAATGTTGCCTGTTTTCGTAATAAACGTATATAAAAGAGGTTGTACAGTTATCCTAAAAAAATTATAATTGAAATTATTTCATTGCTTTTAATTTTTTTGATTAGCATCTAGATGTCTATTAACCTCTGCCTGTGACATGAAGTTTTAAACGGCTGTTTGCCAAAGATTATTGTTTTTGTTTTTACAATGTTACCTATTTTCGTAATTAAGTTATTATAAAAGAGGTTGCATAATTATGCTAAAAGATGTTATTAAAATTATTTCATTTCTTTTCATTTCGATTTTGTAGGTTGGAAGATCGTGAGGTGTTCTACACCAGATATATATTTTTTTATATTTTATTGTAATAGTGCCGCATAATAGAATAGCACAACAAATGGTTTGCTTCCTTGCTTTCATAACACTGTGATAGGCGACTTTGATGACGGTAATACGAACGTGCATCCAATCTCGTGATACGATAAACCACGTGCTGTCTGACACCGTTGGTTTCCCAGTGACAAAAGAATGCGATTTATGAACTTGGTTAGTCGCTCGCCAACACACGCGCCGTGTAGCTGGGCCGTAATTCAGTCTGAGTTATCAAGTATGTCTTTTTAAATGAATATTTCCCGTTGTTCCAACTAGCCCCGCTCGCTTCGCTCAGAGTAAGACAGCACTCATTTTTGCTCCATTCCAGATAAATATGAGAAACTGAACGAAAAGCCAGCGGTGGTACCACGTCAGAGTACAAGTGTAGTCTTGCTGCGCAATCGATCATCGATGACAAAATTAGTTTGAGAACAGCTACGACTAATTTTAATATTTGTCGTACAACACGACTTAATTACATCAAAAGGAAGAAAGATGAAAAAAGGAGTACACTAATTGAAAACGCTAAACACCGCCAAATATTTACAAAAGAGCAAGAAGAGAAGCTTACATCATACATCATTAAATCATCGCAAATATACATAGGTCTTCTTCCGAAAGAAGTAAGGAAGTTCGCGTACGAGTGTACCAAGTTTTACAACATTCAAAAAAACGTGTTGTGTCCTGGCATACTAACAAGATGGCAGAAACTGACTGGCTATCTTCATTCATGAAGCGATACCCCAACTTATCCTTGAGAACACCGGAAGCTACATGGCTAGCAGACAAACACCATTTCACCGATTCTCGTATTTGGAACGTGGACTGGTGTTACGACGGTTCATAAGCCCACCAAAATTCTGGATGAGAGAGGAGAAAAACAGGTCGGCGCCATAACGTCTGCCGAAAGAGGAACCCTCGTCACGCTATGCGTAGCAATCAACGCGGCTGGGATTTCATCTCCACCGATGTTCATCTTCCCCAGAATGCGGTTCTCTGAAATGTTCGTGAGAAATGGGCCAATTTTTGGAGCAGGGAAAAGTCGGGATGGATGCATGAAAAACAGTTCATCCAATTCCTGGACCACTTCATCAAGTTCGTGAAACCGCCCGAAGAAGAACCCGTTTCACTCCTGCTGGATAACCATTCATCCTTGTATAAGGAGTAAAATGATTGAAACGTAGTTTGAAACCCCTTACACTTGCCATAAATCTACAACTCACAAAGCCCAGTTCGGGGAAATTGTCTCTAGGCGCCACCACAATCTTAAATTTTGCTAAAATAAATAGTCTTAGGAGGGATGGTAAATGAATCCTATCTGACTGTGGAAGACAGGATTGCAGCCTACTCAGTAAAATCATTCACCATTCAATTTGAATCCCACTTCAAAATAAATTGATCCAAAAACTTAAGAAAATTCTGAAATACACGGGTCGTCGTAAACCTTGGAGGTTATACGGAAGGCGAAAGAAAGCTATGTGATAATGTTTCCTTCCCGCCCTATTGCTCTCATAGGCTGCAACCACTCGACGTGTGAGTTTACGGTCTTTTCAAGAAATACCTCAATCGATTCCAAACCACAAGGCAGCAGTCACATCCAGGCATAACGATGCGCAACCATGATTTAGCAGTGAGTCCTTCGAACATTCTGTTCGGTTTCAAGAAGAGTGGCATTTGACCTAAGAATCCAGATGTCTCAAGATTGCGACTTCGCTCCAGTAACTGTCAGTGATCGACCAAATCCAGATGGCAACGCCGCTGACGGAGAGATGCTGCAGAATGCGGAGAACGTCGTTCGATCGACGCTGGAAACTACACCAGATACCTCGCTTAACATAGATGCGTCACTGCTCATCTTCGACGATCCATCACTAAATTTGCCGGAAAATGAGTTAATAGACATCAGTGTCAGCGATATCTTGGGGCAGTGCGCAAACACCTCTGTCGATGTCGAGCCGGCTGAAGAAAAAGAGAATTTTTCGCCGAGCAAAGTGAAGCCACTACCGAAGGCTCCACCAAGAACTGCAGCTTCGTGAGGGAGAAAAGCCCGTAAGTCTGCAGTCTTGACCGACACTCTCTTCAAAGAAGATTTCGAGAGAGAGAGCAACAGGAAAGAGAGAAAAAGGGAAAAAAGCTACTCCGCAGCGGGAAAAGTAAGAAATTGCTTAACTATTCGAATTAACAAGAAAATGCTAAAAGTGCATCTTGCTATTTTCAGAACATTCGAAAGCTAGTTCAGCGAGGAGGAAAATTACCAGCGATTCAGATTCTGAGAAGGAATACTTATGTATTAAATGTGGTGAAGAATTCTCTGCTTCAAAGCCAGGAGAGGACTGAGTGCCCATGTGGAATGTGTAAAGGGGGAGGAAATATAAAGTATTTGTATCAATTGCTGCTCGGATGATGACTAGAAATTTGACTTGACTCTAATTGTTATTTGTGATTTGAATGTCCAATGTTTACTCACATGTTATGTGCATTTTGCGTTAATTCGATGAGCTGAGTTGATCTCATTTTATTTTATACCTGTTGGATACGTTTTATGTATATTTTTCGTAAAAATATGAATTATATTTTTGTTATGCAATGTCTATACTATTTATTCCTGTACAGGGTGGTTCATTTTTGATGCTTTCTTATGGGAAGTAAAAAGATATGACATCAAGTTGTATTTTTTTGACAACCATAGTTAGCTATGACATTTTTAAATGACATTTTTTTGTGATTTTTAAAAATATATAACACTTCTGTGCTATTTTAATAATTAGTTGATTTTATTAAGTTTTTCTTAATTGGTATATTTATTAAGAATAACAGTTGGCTTAGAAAACCAGATATGAAATTGAATGAAGATATTCTACTCAAAAAGAAATTTCACTTCCAATAAAGTATTTTAGAGATATTTTGTAATTCAAATAAGTTTAATTGTAATGTTGTTCTTGTGGAATGGTAACAAATTATAAAATCTAAAGATTGAATATAAAATAATCAAAAAACCTCAAATGCAAATTGAAATGAAAATAAACAATATAACAATATAATAAAATACTTATATTAATATTAATAGCAGGCTTATGTTTATGTTTGAATTTTTCAAATTTGACAAAATTGTTTACTACATCTTTAACAATTTTTATCAAACATTACTACTGACGAAGATAACTGTAAGTGTTATCGAAACGTTTAGATTGTATAATTTAAAGTACACCATTAAAAAATCCCAAAAAAGATAAGTATTTTATTATGAGTGTTAATGGTGAAAGTTTACATTTTCATAATATAACAATATTTTTCAAACTGTGCGCCCTCTTTTTGGATGCAGACTTCGTATCGTCTTTTAATTGAATTTATAGAGTTATATATAGATAATGGTGTTAATTGTGTAAAAGCCACAAAAACACTTACTTTTAACTCATTCACAGTATTATTAGTTCTTTTGCATATAATGTTTTTCAAAAACCCCCATAAAAATAAATCTAGAGGTGAAAGATCGAGTGAACGAGCAGGCCACAAAATTGGCGCTGTCGTTCCCATCCAGCTATTAGGAAAACGTAAATTTAAGTAGTCACTAACTACACGGGAATTATGTGCGGGAGCTCCGTCTTGCTGAAATATGACATTGCAATATTGTGCTAAAGGAAGACTCTCTAGAAATCCCTCCAAATGAATTTGTAGAATATCGAGATATTTCATTGAGTTTAGTGTTCTTTTATACATGTGATAATAAAAACCTCCGTTTTTAATGCAGCACCAGGCATTTATTCCAAATTTCCCTTGCCTCCTGCGGTCAACCCTGACATGAGCGTTAGTATCTGCCCAGTAAAGTAAATTATGATTATTTAAAACACCATCACTACTGATATGCTGACCATGCAATAGTTTGGCAAATTAGGTATATTTTGGCACTGACTTATATACCAGTTACAAATCTCAGTACGCCGCCTTCTGTCGTCTATAGGCAAAAAGTGTTCTTTCCGAAATCTATAGCAATGGTATTTGTGTTTCTTTAAAATTCGAAGGGCTTTGCTTCGAGACACGCCTAGATTAACCATTTGTCTAGATGTAGTTGTTGGCTCTGCTTCGACTTGTCCTAAGACGACCATTGAATTTTTTTCAGAATTTCGTTTAAAGTAAGTTTTTGGCCTGGGAGTTTTAAAAGAACCCAATTCAATTAAATTTTTCTGTAACCTAAAATTAAGTAAGATATTGTTTTGAGCCAGCAAAAATCTTAATTTCTGTTAACTTATACCGTTCAAAAATATTTTTATTTGGCTGCTGCCTTTAAGGAAAATTTTGTAAATATAATTCCGATGCCACATTCTTATCACCTTCGGATAATATAAAACACTTTAACATACAAAATTTTTTTGAATTTGTATAGTTAGGCATGTTAATAACTAAATTCGAAGATCACTTTGTTGCACACTTCTAATTTTTAATTTATTATTTGTTGTTTTTACTTAAATAAATCTCAGCCTCCCATGCCTGCTGTGTATTCTTAATATAAAACGTAAATAAGAAAAACTTGAAAAATCAATTAATTATTAAGTGTTATATATTTTTGAAAATCATAAAAAAATGTCAGTTAAAAATGTCCTAGTCAACTATGGTTTCCATATAAAAAAATACAATTTTATGTCATATCTTTTTAAATTAAGGAGGTATTAAAAATGTGAATGCACTAATGGATTCTATTTAAAAAAGTGCCTTAAGAATGTTTTTACAGTTTGTTAATACATTTAGAAATAAAAAAGTTATTCAAGTTTTTCAAAATCGCCATTTTTTCAATTTTAGCTAATTGCGCAATAACGGTCAGAGATATCTTGATTACGACTATTGGATCTTAATTAACACCAAAATCGAGCACAAAGACCCCATATTACTTTTTTTCTATCTGTAATGGAAAGCGTACTTCCCACAAGAAAACATCGAAAATGAACCACCCTGTACATACATTTTTATTTAATTACAGTTAAGTATCCAAAATTAAAGATACAAAATAGAGGTGAGTTTTGCATGTAAAATACTATGTTCAAACTTGTCCAATCTCTGGGGCGCATTTTTGTCTATTTGCTAGTTTACTGAAGTTGTATCGGTCCAATTGACATGCCTTTTTCTACAAATATTAGTTTAACAATGTAGCTTTCGCATGAATCCAGTTTCATGTGAAAATTCGGTATGGTTTAGAAGTTATCGCCAATTAAAAAAAAACCGTTCAAACTAGCCCCGGTCTCGCCTACTTAACTTTTTGGGGGAAAAGCAAATTTCACGAGCTTTAAAAGTTTTAATAGCAATTGCAGCTATCGTCCTTGAGAAAAGCAGAAACATGTTAATACATATTTAAAACATGAATGTCAACAACATTTATGAAATATGAAAACGCAAACAATAAGACTGCTATAACAAAAGAGATTAAAACGGCCTACTACTGTTATTGACATAGAAAAATTCAAACAAAAAAATCATTGATTAAATGGATTTTGGCATTTATAATTAAAAACACAGAGAATGTTACATTTTAATGTTTTTATAGACCTTGAAATAAATGTTTTACCAAATACGTGTGTATACTTATCGTCATCACATTAAGCAAACCTTTTAAAATACACAGCTAGAACTGTAAACATCTCGCTTTCAATGTTAGTGAATATAATTTCAGTAGTTAGGAAAAATGTTTATTAAATCTGTAATTGGTACATCTAGAATTTTACTTGTGACTGCCTTCCTCATGAAGTTTTCACAACAATGCACCGATATAATAAATAAATTTACTAAATTTATTCTTGATTATGGTATTTTTCATCGTTAGCTTTCGTGTTCTGAAATGTCATATGTTGTAATCATTTTTATTAATAATATAATATTCGATAGAAGACTTTTTAAAACCTATTATTATAGCAGGCTTATTCTTTTGAGTTTTCATATTTTATAAATTTTGTTGACGTTCATATTTCAAATGTGTGTTAACAATGTTCTACTTTTATTATTTATTTACCCGTTCCCATCTCACGAATGTAAGCAAATGAACGAGGTCTCGTTTTTTATTACAGTTTTACAATGACGGGGGGAAATTAGTCAATCTTTGAACTAAAAAATTAATAGTCGGACGTTACTTTTGCTCCCACCATAGTGTAAATATTATACTTATTTTCTGATCGTCCACTTGAAGACATTGAACATTAATAACAAAATAAAGTTTAATATGCACCATATTTGTTAAATGTTTGTTAGGGGGTGTAGTAAAGATTTGTGGTGAGGGAAGTTCTCTCCGAACCTTTTCTAGCAAGTAGAATCTTTTAATTTTTGTATTTTGTAACGGATTCTGTTAAGAGTTCTAACAATGTCAACAAGTATAATATAGTCTACTAAAATAAATAAAAGCAATATCCTTGTGCATTTCTGTCATTCTGTGTATTGATATACACAACATATTTATGGTTAGCTTCGAGTGGGATCAATCACAAAGTAGCACAGCATACCAACATATTCTGGCGACGACGGCAGACACCAGAACAAATCACATTAATTGAAGTAGGTGAGCAATCATTTTATTTCTTTCCTTTTTTTCATTGTCATCTAACTTGCAGTCATAGTGGAAGAATTTAAATTACAAATTAGTTTAATTCAACATAGATTTTAAAATTTCAGAATCATTAAAAAATTTAATACGTAGACGCGGTGTATGCAAACGGCAATTAACAAATTTCGTAATTTTTTTTAATTCAATAGAAACAGAACCAAACAAAGCAAAACAACTAGTATCCCTTTGGATCAAATCAAAAAAGTATTTAATGAATTCCAATCGATTCAAACGTCAATTGAATTAATTTCCGAAGAAAGAGAAGAACAAATAGTGGCACGCAACAATTATGAAAATAAGTACCGTGATCTCGTAGCCACGGCCGATTAATTATTTGTGTTAACAATCACCCAAATCATGTTCCAAATTTAAGCGCGAATAATCAGGTTATATCGCTAATTAAGTTAGGTTAAGGAGGTAATTGTAAACCACGGTATCCTGGTATCGATATTGCACTACATACGGCTGCGGCAGGAAGCAATATCTCTACTGTTAAATTATTTGAGTGGTAGAGCTCAAATTGTTATTAGCGAAGATGCAAGTTCAGATAGTAAACTTGTCCCGTGTGGAGTTTCACAGAGCTCGATTCCTGAGCCCCTGTTATTCTCTGTTTACACTATTAATAACGGGTGTCTATTAATGATTGAAACTGACGTCATGTAGCAAATTTTGGTTAGGTTGGTACCACTACACTTCATTTCGGTCGCAAGGATTGACATTAGCGTCCCATGGTATAATCACCTTTGATGTAATTATAAACATTGTTAAAATTAAACAGAATGTTAAACCTTAGTGCAGATACGCCACTGTCAGAATGTAGAGGGGCAGGGGTGCATTCATGGCAACCTTTAAAAGATTTATAGTGCGACGTAGAATTTGCACAAATATATATTCCAACAATGGAAGTAATTTTGTCGGAGCTAATCGCGAGATTCAGAATTTACTGAAATCAAATGAATTTAACAATAAATTGTCAAATTTTACTGATTTAGGCATTACTTGGCACTTTATACGGCCCAGAACACCGCATTTTGGCCGGTTATGGGAACGATCAGTACGATCAATTAAACATCATCTCAAACGAGTGATTGGTAGTTAGAGTTTCACGTATGATGTGACGAACACAATGTTGGCTCAGATCAAGGCAGTACTAAATTCCCGACCCGTCTCACCTTTATCCAACAACCCAAACGATTTGAAAGCACTTACTCCTTGACATTTCTTGATTGATCGATCACTAACAACGTTACCTAACCCTGTCGTAATAGAAAAACCAATCAACTTGTTGAATCGTTGGCAACACATCCATTATATGCTGTCTCATTGTTGGAGAAGATGGCAGAGTGACAACTTACACACTCTACAACAACGCAACAAGTGGTGCACATCGGATCCGAACGTTCACATCGGTTCGTTAGTATTAATAAAGGACCCAAGCCTACTACCATCCATGTGGAAAATGGACCGTATCGACCAACTTCATCCTGGTTCCGATCAAACTGTGAAAGTTGTGTCGGTGCGAACACCAGCCGAAGTTATTAAACGCGCAGTGAAAAATTGATCATTATTATTAGAAGGCACAGTGAAGTAAATAGCATAGAAATAGTATGAATTGTCCAGTTTTAGTTAGTTTAGTGTTTGTTTTGTTTCGATAAGCTGAAGTTTATCAACGGGGGCTGCTTGTTAAGTCTTAGTGCAGATACGCCACTGTCAGAATGTAAAGGGACAGGGGTGCATTTTGCTATCAAGGGGCATTCGGTTGTATGCGCTTGCATAGAAGTAACAGTGTAATATACCGTTATCCGGGAACTAGCGTTTAAATTAGTATAAATAAAATGTTGTAATAAATCTAATAAAATGGTTGTTTAAATCAGTGTAATAATTCTAACACAAAATATCCCTACTTTTGGAAATGTTTATTGCCAATATTTGCTAATTACAATTATTTAACAAAATAAAATTTCAAATTATTGTTATGACAAAAATACAAACAAACATTCTTCATTAAATTAATATAATTACAAAACATGTTGAAAATGGTGACCCTGATGTTGTAGACATAAATTAATTCTCCGCTTCATGTTTTCCAAAACGTGCTGAAGTTCTTCCTGTGTAATAGCCTGAATTTCGTGTTCAACTGCTTCCATTAACTCATCTAAATTATACAATCGATTTCTATAAATATTGTTTTTAATCTTTCCAAACAAAAAGTAATCTGGAGTTATGAAAATAACTGACTGTCAATATAACGAAAAAGTAATACAGGAATAAAGAATGAACGGAAACATTATAATAGAAGCTAATGAAAAACAGACACGTGAGACTATGGAAAAAAGGTACAAACCGATTTATTTTACAATATAATTCTCAGTGTTGCAAATACTAAGCAAAGAAATTTCCTAGATTTGACATGACGTCAGCTTCAATCATTAATAGACACGTGTTATTTATAACATTATACTTCATCTAAACTATCATCCATATGCCGATGACACTGAATTATACTACGAGTTTGAAGAAAATAATGTAGAATACGATAATCAGATCATTAATAATGACTTAGCCAACTTTATTAAATCAGCCATAGAGCATTCCCTATACATAAATGTCGCAAAATGTATACTTTTACTTTTTGGGTCAACGCACAATTCGATTAAACGGGATCAGATAATTTCTAAACTAAACATTCATATCAACAACATCCCCTTGTCGTTTGTTAGCCACACAAAAACCTTGGCCTAATTATGGATAATACCTTAAGATTTGAGGAACACGTAAAATTATGCATACAACGTGCCTATGCTAGTTTAAGATATATCTATGGTATAAACACGAGTTCAAAAATTCTTTTATGTAATTCTCTTGTACTGTCACATTTTAATTATTGTTCTACTGTATATGGTCATTGTCTTACACAACGTAATTCTAAAAGAATTGAAATTGTACAAAAATCTTGCCTACGACTTATTTTTGGTATTAAGAGAAGACTACCGATATCACATAAAGTCATAAACTATTCGAGATTAAATGGTTAAATATGAAAAAGAGTCGCTTTCCTCGTGCATCCGTTCTTTATCACAAAGTTATCACTTTTAAGTGCACTCCTTATTTGTATAATAAAATAACGTTTCGTACTGACGTACACAACATTAAAATTGGGCGTAATCATCAAATTAGTATCCCACAACATAAAAAAATAATATTTCAAAGATCTTATTCATATGATAATGCAAAATTATATAACTCCTTACCAGCTGATGTTAAATGTTGTGCACCACAGAAATTCAAACATTGTGTCCGTCGCCTACTTTTGGAAAATAACCTGTAATCCTTAAACTGCCACTTGTCATCTGTACCCTTGTATATTAATGTCTTACTTAATTACTTCACTTACGTAATTTTATTTATTTATAAGTTAAAATTGCGATCCTACTAAACATTGTAAGATTGAGTGCAAGAGCAGGTACGGATCTTATCCATGCCTGAACTCCGCCGTTTGGACATGCTAACGGAAAAAAAATAACTTCTCTGTATTTACACTATGTCTAAAAAAGTCAATTTATTTATTTATTTATTTATTATTATTAGTATTATTATTATTAATTATTCAAAATCGCATATAACAAATATTTGAACTTCCGGCATTATTAAGGAAATCGTGTAGGGACAATTTTTCAAAACAATTTCGGGCGTTACGTAATGCAGGTCCACCAGTCGAATCATGGAGTTGTTCACTTATTTATTTGTTGACCAGTAAATTAGACTAAGCCACGAAAAGGAATAGGAACAGCCAAGAACCCGCAGACAGTTTCCTAAAATTTCTTTAAAGTCTTTGTCAGATATTAGAATCCATTCATAAAACTAGTTTCGGTAATAACACACAAACGAAGAGTCATCAGATGACAAATGCCGCGCCTCATAAATCGTTCAGTCACGTTGCAATCCAGAAAACAAAAGGATCGAAGCATGCTGTTACGTGCACAAAGGGATAATCGTAGAAATTGTGGCTAAAGTGATGTAACATAGATTAAGGAATTAGCCGGAAGCTCAGTCGGTCGGTTAAGCACTTGGATGCATGGGCGTTTTGGCAGGAGAGAAGATATACATAGAATTTAAAAAGGGCACCACTTGATTTAATTTTATATCGCCCCTCTATCAAGAAAAGGGCTACGGCCACACAGGACAAAAGAGACAACTAAAATAAAAGGGTGAACTAAGTCCACACTGACAAAGGACTGGCTAGGACGTTGGTCGTAGATCACAGGATTAACGAAACAACTTACGATCGTTTAATACCACTTATTTAATATACCCACTGCAAAATAGCATAAATTTTATAATAATAATTAAATCTTCGTATCTAACATAAAAAAAAATTATGGAGCGCCAACTCGCAGACATAAATACAATTCTTTCAGGAAATATTCCCAAAACAACAATCAATAATACATCAGATACAATATATCTACCAAATAAACCACCAGTAATCAACTTCAAACAAATCAAAAAAAGCTACTATGAATTTTACTTAAAATTTACATAATCAGACACAATACGGTCCGGCATCTAGCGTTGATCCAAAAAAACATACCCAAACATGTACATAATTATCCGAAATTGAATACTTGTACACCGATATTCCACGAAGAGCTCTCCGTCGGACTAATCTATCAGTTTCCAATCAACCGGACGCAAATAAACCCCAGATATAAAGCGAAAATTATCACTAGATGTCTACCCCGTTGTTTACCTTAAAAAAAATTATTCAAAGTAGTTACTATGAGCATTACAGACAAAGTAAGCATGAAGCGTTTAGAAAATTCAGAAAGGTCAAGTTCATTACAGATTTGGCAATCACAATGCAAGAATTTAATAAATGCGCTTGAACACAGATTGACACATTCATTAGTAAGCATATGGCTACAACCCAAAAATTAAAATGAGTAAGCCCTAATTCAAACAGTTTTGTACTAAACAACTATTAAATTGTAATCAGTGAACAGTAACAAATTTTTCAACCCCAATGATCATAAATAAACTATGCAATGTGATTTACACAGTAATTGAAATAAATAACTTTTATATACAACCCCAGCAGTTAGCATAATTTCTGACACACATTGTACATTTAGACTCAGATAGTAAGCGTTCCGTCAGCTAAACAGCTGATCGCTTATACAGTAGACACAGATAGTTCTAACGGTTGAACAAACTACGGTTTGATATCAAAATAAAACTAGTACAAAAGGAAAAAGTTAGAAATTGATAGTTAAAATACAAATTCTACTGCAAAGTTAAATGTAAGTATATGAGAAACTTCTAAATAACCCAAATTATCTGTTACAGGTACAAATGTCTAACCTTACTCTAACGATTACTAAGGAAATGTTTAACAGTAAAGTATAAGCATTAATTTTAGGAATAGGATAATTGCGGAAACACACTAATACAATGTAGCAAGCACCGGAATGTACTTGTTATAAGAATTTCAGTAATGTACAGGTAACGAGAGCCTCGTTATCTAGAAAAGCTAACAAAAGTCACTCATCGTAGGTAAATTTTTTTTTGTGTGCGTGTTACAAAAATACTTATCCGAAAATATTCGTAGGTGTAACGTATACTTCTTCAGTTAATGCGGAAGATACTAGGAGAAGGAGTAATCGTAAACTGTTTCAATTCAGGTTCGAAGACCCATAACTAATATTTCACACCTCGGATGAATGGTATCCAATTGTGCTGTCAGAAATGGTTTAACTATCTCTTCTGGAAGCACGAAAGATGTTAATCTTGAGTAAATGTGTAAAGGACCAAAAACCTATATAAAACAACTGTGTTAGAATTTAAATCAATACCCAAATTACACATGCATTTCAATGTTATGTCTAGTAAATAAGAAAAGAAAGTGAGTAGCTTACCTCTTGAACGAAGCTAAGGTGTAGTAGAAACAAAAAATTAAAGCCGAACTCAAATTCGAAATCCCAACAGGATTTATTTATATGGAAAAGATTAAATCCAGCAACAGGCTGTGTTAAAATTTTACTTGAAAAGTATAATCAAATTTTTAAGGAAACCTTTTCCAAATTTTCCATTTGCTTCTAACTACGCATTAAATTTCTTTGTCAAAAATGGCGTTTTTTCCTTCTTCTATGAAGGTACCAGAAAACAAAAAAAGAAAGCCTGATTAATTTCTACCAATACAAGAATTTAAAACGGTCACGTTTGAAAAATTTTCCTATTAAGAACGAATTTATTGGCAATGTTGCCATTTTCCAATAACCTAAGTCGTAACTAAAGACTATAAATTTATAAACTACATTTACACGTATCAATGCATTGGGCATTTTATATCAGAATGCCGATCAGATACCAGTCGCAAATGTAAAGGACGCGACGTCACAATACCTTATTACACAATGAAAATCAATCACGCCAAACTACAAGCATTAATAAAAATGAAATTACAGCTCATATTACGTATTTAGAACCCCTAGATCAAGCCATTCAAGTTAGTCCAGAAAACGCCACCACCATCACGCACACTACAACAAATCAATCATTTATTTTGTTATCAACTGCTATAATAACTATTATCGATAAACGCGGAGTTCTTCATAAATGCAGAGCAATTGATAGTGGAAGTATGTCCAATTTCATCATAAAGGAGTTATTTGAAAAAATTCAATTAGAGAGTGAAAGGATTAATATGAATGTAGCGGGATCAAGTAGTTTACTATCTCATATTTCACAAAGAATGAACGCCATAATTAATTCCGTAGGACAAATTGCAAGGTGGAACTACCATTTTTAGTAATTCAAAAATTAACAGACGATTTATCGCAGCTCACATTCCTAACGAAACATCTTAACATACCTTCAAATATTAAACTCGCAAATGAAAGTTTTAATGTCGCACGCCGCAGCACCAAAGGAGCAGGAATATTTCTTGAATGTCTTTGCAAGGGGCAAATCAGATTGGGGCGTAAAAGAACGATTTTACAACAAACAAAATTAGGCTGGATTTTATCGGGTAATTTAGACGCAAATCCTACCACATTGTTTTCTTCATTCGGATACAGAAAAACTTTGATCTCTTGAAGAATGTCCCTACAATCGTATTATGCCAAACCAGGAGCAAGAATGCAAACAACATTTCCAGAAAAATTGTAAACGCGACCCCATAAATGGAAGATTTGTAGTTAAATTGCCTAAATTTATTAGGTAACACTAAAGACTTCAATCAAAAGATTTATTTCAAACGAAATCAAATTGTCAAAAAACCCAGAATTACGTGATCAGTATCAAAATTTTATGGAGGAATATTTACAATTGGGCCACATGACTGAAGGTACTAGCATATCGTCTATTCACGGTATGCATAGTGTGCAGAAGGCAAGCAGCCTAACAACGAAAATTAGAGTCTTTGACGGTTCATATACGCCGACGACAGGATTATCTTTAAACGATGTCGTCCTGCAGTAAGGACCAAATGTACAGGAAGACCTTTTTTCATTTGCTATACGATCTCGGAAACAACAAATCATAATCCTTACCGACATTGCGACGATGTTTCGACACCCCTCACAATAGAAGTTATAAAGGATTGTTTGGCGCAAGGAATGTAATTACAGTTTAAGCCACTTTGAACTAAACACTAACTTACTACAACGCCCGCAAGGTTCTTAGCTACACGTTATTTAAGCAATTAGGACTAGATCCACCATCAAGTACAGTAATATTAAAAGATTTCGTTGACAGGAACTTATAATGTTTATTCGGCGAAGAATTTAATCAGGGATTTACAACACATTAAATAGCGCCGGGTTTAAATTATGTCAGTGGATGTCAAATCAGTCGCATGTATTAAAAGATTTAACGCAAAACACGAATGTAAAGCATCTTATCACTACCGAGATTAGCAAGGGCAATGCATTAGGTATAATATGGGACGGAAACAACGATACATTTCTGTATTTCACCGCCATCATTACAAACACAACTTCAGCAAATGTAACAAAGAGGCAAATGTTATCAATTATTTCAACACTTTTCGACCCATTAGGTTTGATAGGGTCAGTAATAATGAAAGCCAAAATATTAATATTATGAAAACATAAATAGAATTGGAACGATTCAGTGCCGCTTGATGTAAATACCAAATTCACACATTTCACATCAAGTTTATAATATTTAAATGAGACATCAGTTCCTAGAACAATTTTGATTGGAACCCCTCACTTAATCGAAATTCATGGTTTTTGTGATGCCAGCATGGTTTGCTTATGGAACGTGCGTATATCTCAAATAAAAAAAACAACAAGGGGTAAATTTGATCACGATTAATTTGCGCTAAATCAAGGGTGGCTCCTACAAAAATAATTACGATACCTAGACTAGAGCTCTGTAGTGCAGTTCTTTTGTCTAAGTTAATAGATCAAGTCATCACAACCTTAGATGTGTATATTAATCGCTGCTTCTATTGATGGGACTCAACCAAGGTCACGTATTTCATTCCTTCCCAAGGGGGAGAGCGGGCTGTTTGAGCTTTCCAAGCTCCTTCAGCCACAATGATGGATTCCCATCATACATACATGCATTACCTATATATGTATGGTGGGATTAAGGATGGGTGTGGTCAGGATAGGACCGGAAGGAACGGGGTTAGGGTTATGAGGGGGAAAATACTGCCCCAGCATTCGCTTAAGTAGCCGCACATGGTGTACATATACGCAGTGACCCTGAAAAAACCTCATACAAGGTAGACGGTAACAGGAATCGAACCCATTACCTCCGCCCAACAAGGGGGAAGTTTGATCACGATTAATTTGCGCTAAATCAAGGGTGTCTCCTAAAAAAATAATTACGATACCTAGAATAGAGCTCTGTAGTGCAGTTCTTTTGTCCAAGTTAGCAGATCAACCCATCACAGCCTAGATATATTGTGTATTAATCGCTGTTTCTATTGGTCAAACTCAACCATTATTTTAGCGTGGTTACGTTTTGATCCATCTAAATTAAGAACATTCCTTAGCCATCGAGTAGCACAAATTCAACAACTCAGTAAAGGAACATGAAATCACATTGATTCAAATGAAAACCCCGCGGACCTAATTTCTCGTGGAATTACTACTTTTTTTATTAAAAAAATTCCCATCTGTGGTGGGAAGGACCAGAGTTATTAACACAAGAAATCAATTATTAATGATTTCATAGCGTCACAAGACATTTTAGAGGTTGAAAGGGAACAAAAAACAATAACCGCATTAACAATAAAAATCACATAAGTAGCATTATTTAACGATAATCTAATTTTATAAGACTCATACGTATCACAGCATATATTTATAGATTTGTACATAATTATAAAGAGATAAATCCGTATCACGTTAACGTATTAATGACGTTAGAATTAAAACAAACTAAGACAAAATTATTAAAATTAGCACAATCTCAAGTATTCAACCAACAATTGATGTCTTTAAGAAATGATCAACAAGTACACCATCAAAGTAAATTAAATAGTTTTAATCCATTTATTAATCAGTTTGGACTAATCAAAGTAGGGTGACGTTTATAAAGACAAGGTTTACCATATTCCCAGATGCATCAAATAATGTTTCCAGAAAATCACCCTCTTACAGACTTGATTATAGAAAACGAAACATTATCGTTATTTGCGCGATGGAGCGCAGTCCGTATTAACTAGCTTAAAACAAAGTTATTGGATAATAAACGGACGTCAACAAGGGGCTCTTACCTCATAATCGGGTTACTAAAACTCGCATATTCACTACCGTAGCGGTCGATTATGCCGGACCCTTTGAAATTAAGGATGGAAGGACATGAAATCGAAAGCTTGTTTAATCATAAGTTTGCGTATTTATCTGCTCATCTACCAGGGCAGTTCACACGGAATTGGTTGGCGATTTAACAGCATTAGGGTTTTTAAATGTTTTAAAGAGGTTTGTTTTTCGCCCTGACCTCCGAACCAATCAAAAATTTCAAAATTATGTGTATCACTGATAACAAAATCGATTGGAAATTCATATTCGCAAAATCACCGCATATGGGTGGTCTCTAGGTAGCCTCAATAAAAAACGTTAAAAATTACAGTAAAAAATTAACAAATTAAACGAATTTACATTTAACATTGGAAGAATTTTACACTTTTATTGTGCAAATTGAAGCAATCCTCAATTCCCGTCCTTTAACCGCACTATCTTCGGACAGCAACGATTTCGAACCATTAATACTTCATAATTGGAGCACCTTTAAATTCGCTGTCGCAAGAAGCAATACATGAAAGGAAATTTAACTTACTTTCCAAACATTTTCAAATACAACATATGCTGCAGCAGTTCTGGCAACGATGGTCCAAGGACTACCTAAACACGCTGCAACAACGAAGTAAAGTACTTCAAGAGGGGGTTTGTTAAATGTTTATGTCAAAGGGTGTAGTAACGATTTATGGAAAGGGAAGTTCTCTCCAAACCTTTTCTAGCAGGTAGAATCTTTCGATTTTTATATTTTGTAATGCATTGTTATGAGTTCTAACAGTGTCAACATGTGTAATACAAATTTTATTATTAATTTTATTAAATACATAAATAAAAAGTTTACCTCAAGTAGGATTTGAACCTACGACCTGTACTTTGCTAGAGTACCGCGCTAACCAACTGCGCCATCAGTTGTTACCGCTTATGATTAAATTTTGTCTGAATCATTTTGAAACATCGCAATTGACTAAAATTATAACACACTAACGCTCAAAGTTCCATTGTTGAAAGAATTTGATCAAATGCCCAATTACATTAAACATGCAAAAATAAGAAAACTTACAGCTGCTTGAAAATCAGTAATTATCGACACGTAAAATAAAATTTTTAATATTCTTTTTATGTCGAAACCGAGTCATTTAAATCTCCAAATGGAACTGGTATTACAGTGCTATATTTAATTAAACACATTTTTCAAACAACAGTGTCAACATAATTTTCTACAAACGTCAAAAATGACGATTCGCATTAACAACAATATGCGAAATGACACTTTTTCAGTTACCATAACAACGTGACGTAAATATAAACATATGTTTGCGACTGGTAAACTCTATGAGATTATTGTATTTTAACTATGTGTTCCTCAATCAGGAAAAATCCAAGAAAATATTTTGTATTCAAGTAAAATTATTTGAAACAATTAAGGATATACATATTTTGATGGTTGTAGAAAAAATTTGTTATAGTAAAGTGCAACTCTATTGGGATCTCGACTAAATTTATAAACGGCTGCGTCTCGTTAAAAATGCAATTCTCGATCACAGTAGCACACTGATACAAATAACTATTTATAACACTTGCATCACAAGGAATTCAATTTGAGAATCTGACACAGAACAGTTGTTAGCTTATGATTCAACTTACAGCTGCGAATCATTTCGAAAATTCAATTGACTAAACACAAAACATAATGCAACACCAATTATGAAGTGCAAAGAATTGAAATCGATTTGAAAAGCTAAGTGAAAGAGTGGAGAAACAAATATCGCACTAGTAAAATAAATATTTTTTAATGATTTCACTTTTTTTATTTCATTTATTATATTTCATTTTTAGTGATATACAGTGTCCGTCTAAAGCCCCCCCAAACAATCATGTGAACGATAACACGGAAATTAATAAAATTTTGGGAAACCGAACTAAAGCACATATACAACGTTTTTGATGGTATTCAGTGACGTAATCATAAAAAATGGCTTTCGACGGGCACAGTATATTTCTTTACAATGTGCGTTTAGCATCATTATTATTATATTATCTATGTTAACATGTATGAAACGCAATAATAACTCATTATGTTTCAATTTTTCACTCCAAAAAAATGTCTATAGTAGGTCTAACTCTAATATGGGGATATATAAATTTATAAACGGCCCACGGAGTTAAGATGCATTTCCTAAGTGGCCCGCAAGATCCTTTGGGTTAGCCACCCGTGACTAGAATCTAAATAGGGAAAGGGTAACCAACAAAGAAGAACTTAAATACACGACCATAGCACCATACATGCAAGAATCCTCGGAGAAAGTACCAAGAGTAGACAGCACAAGGGAATGCTCGCCAAAACTATTTAAAAATATTCATCAATTAATTGATCTAGTTCTCTCCTTTACTGAGATACTTAATAACATAAAAATAAATTAATCTATGGTAATTTAAAATGAGTAAAAAATTATTTATAAAATAAAATTACAAGGTGTTTAAAACGTAAAACATTTACTTCTTGACAATAAGCAAGCGTAAACTCTATGCTTTATTGTTATCAATGGAACTTTTTTTCTGATTTTATTCGTACAACTAGATTTTGTTCTGATTTTGCACTTTCTTTCCTTTTTTCATACTACAATTATTATGTTTTTCTATTCCCAAACTTATAAAATAACAACAATATAGTAGGTGGCTATGAAACGTCAAAAATTAATCCCACTAATTAAGTGATATTGTTGATGCTTAGTTGCAAATCTACTTTTTGAATTAAAATCGTTGAAGAGTTTATATGAAAAATGAATCGAATTCCATGTTTTGCTTGTGGAAATGCTTTAGTTCCTAGGGTTATGGTGAAAATAAATGGTGAGGTAAATGCAAGAAAGCAGGAAATTGTGATTGCACGTCGCCGCGAAGCAAATCTACCACAGCGGGTCATAATAGAAGAAACTCGAATCTGCAATGTCTGCAATATTTCTATTGTAAGGAAAATTCAAGCAATAGACAATAACCCAAATTGTTTGCGATTAAATGTGCTACAAAGGTCAACTCACTTATGCTGCATTTGTAACGATGGGAATGATATACTTAAAATATCCATGAAAGGTAGAATTAATATTTTTGTTGAGAGAAAATACGTACTGCTGTAATATTCATTTGGATGAGAATGGTAATCTGTTTGAGTTTCTGCTCCCTGGGTTACGATATGTAAATCGGCCATTATTAGCAGGTAATGAGATTTATATTTTTTACAAGCATTACGTAAGGAAGTTAAGAAAAAAAAGCTACCACACGGCTTACGAAGACGAAAATAACTTCACAGATTCTCAATTTAAAGCAGTTTCTCCTATAATCAAAGATCAATTTAATAATCTTTTCAACTTTTGTGACCCCGTTAGAATAGGAAATTATTTGAGATATGTAAGTAAAAAAGATCTCTTAGCATTCCTGTGCAAGTTACGACAAGGTCTTAGTGACAGTTTTTTAGCGGTTATTTTTAATTATTCCACAAGACAACAAGCCAGTTTAGCTATACCTCTAGTTAGACAATCTCTTTCTGCAAGATTTGTACCACAAAATATTGGATTTACTGCTACAACAAGAGACAGCTACATCGAAAATCATGTAACTCCTTTTGCAAATCGTCTATATAATCAAAACCTGGATCGGCCTCAAGTTATAGTGTATAATGACTGTACTTATCTAGAAATAGAGAAAAGTTCTTGTTTTAAAGTGTTGCGACAGTCCTACTGTACTTATAAGGATAAACATCTTATCAAGCCATCTCTGCTTGTTGCCCCGATCGGATTTATTCTAGACATTCAAGGGCCATATTTCTCAAATTCTGAAAACAACGATGCTAACATACTCATAAGTGAATTTAATAAAGATGTGAATGGAATGCGTGAATGGTTTAATGAAGGAGATATTTTCATTCTCGACCGCGGGTACTTGGATGCTATTCCAGCTTCAAATAGATTAGGTATTAATTTTAAAATGCCAGCCTTTTTGCCCAGAGGTCAGCTACAGTTATCCACAGAAGAGGCTAATGATAGTCGTCTCATTACGAAAACCAGGTGGATCGTAGAAGCACGCAATGGGCACTTGAAATCAATTTTTAAATTTTTTAGCTTTAAGATAAAAACACCCCACATTTGTAATATTGCTGATTTTCTTAAAATTGCTGGAGCAATTATAAATAAATATTTTCCACCTATTTTAATGCAAGATGCTACTATTGAGCTAGCTGAAAATATTCTTCAAAAAGTTCAAGAGCCAAATGTTGTTCAAGTTGAGGAGGAAAACTTACGCTCTAGAAGGGGCAGATGGGTTGATTTAAATGAAATTATCGTTCCTCATTCCCACGTTTGTTACATTACTATCTTAAAGAGTTAACTGTAGGTATTTTTCAATTAAAGCTTGCTCCTTCTTATATACATGACAATGAAATTTGAATTTGTGCCGAATAATGAGGAAGAAGAACCTAACCCAATATTAGGTACTTACTGCACCTGCAAGACTGGTGCCAGAACTTTAGGTACTTGTTCTCATGTGGCAGCTGTACTATGGTTTTTAGGATACGCTAGGTATCAAGAGCTAATCAAATATCCTTCTACAAATGTTTTAAATCATATACTAAATGCAAATAATGTGGAGGTGATAGACATTTAACATTTGATTATGCAACTTTTTGATTTCTATGACAATGGTTATATCAAGACCAAAAATTATTTACTGTTTTCTGCCTCATCAGTTCAGTTAACTGATATCTTATTAAGCTTCGATATTTTTAATATATTAAAATACGTTCATTAACGTTTCTACATAAACATTTCTTATTTCCAATGACTGTACAAAGCGGTAGTGATGATGGAGGTAGACCTGCGAAAGCGGTCTGTCGATGGTGTGAACAGTGAAGACACTAGTATCTTAAAGAATTTTCTTTTCTTAGTTTTGCAAAATAAAGATGAACTTCGACAAGCGCCTTCTTTATCAAAAGAATCTACTGAAAATTTTATTGGAAAATAGTGAACATAATAAATGAAGCACATCTAACCTTTCTATCTGTCAAACTCCAAAAGCTTTGTATTTCGCAACGACATCCAATTGCAAGGGATTTTTTATGTTAACGGTTTTTTCCGTACTTATATGAAGTTTAAGTTATCGCTTTGGTCCTTTGTACTTGGACACCCAGTATCAGTACTTCCTTACGTAATGCTTGTAAAAAATATAAATCTCATTACCTGCTAATAATGGCCGATTTACATACCGTAACCCAGGGAGCAGAAACTCAAACAGATTACCATTCTCATCCAAATGAATATTACAGCAGTACGTATTTTCTGGCACGTAATTCTACCTTTCATGGATATTTTATGTATATCATTCCCATCGTTACAAATGCAGCATAAGTGAGTTGACCTTTGTAGCACATTTAATCGCAAACAATTTGGGTTATTGTCTATTGCTTGAATTTCCCTTACAATAGAAATATTGCAGACATTGCAGATTCGAGTTTCTTCTATTATGACCCGCTGTGGTAGATTTGCTTCGCGGCGACGTGCAATCACAATTTCCTGCTTTCTTGCATTTACCTCACCACTTATTTTCACCATAACCCTAGGAACTAAAGCATTTCCACAAGCAAAACATGGAATTCGATTCATTTTTCATATAAACTCTTCAACGATTTTAATTCAAAAAGTAGATTTGCAACTAAGCATCAACAATATCACTTAATTAGTGGATTAATTTTTGACGTTTCATAGCCACCTACTATATTGTTGTTATTTTAGAAGTTTGGGAATAGTAAAACATAATAATTGTAGTATGAAAAAAGGAAAGAAAGTGCAAAATCAGAACAAAATCTAGTTGTACGAATAAAAGCAGAAAAAAAAGCGCAATACCACATTACGGTTTTGGTTTAAACGAATAAGTAAATACTAAATATAACTTTATTAGAAAATAGTGAGCATAATAAATGAAGCACATCTAACCTTTCTATCTGTCAATCTCCAAAAGCTTTGTATTTCGCAACGACGTCCAATTGCAAGGGATTTTTTATGTTAACGGTTTTTTCCGTACCTATATGAAGTTTAAGATATCGCTTTGGTCCTTTGTACTTGGACACCCAGTATCAGTATAAACACATCGTGACTATTATGTAGGTATATACAGTTAGCAAATAGTTTATTTTAATATAGACATTTCAATTAAGTTATCAGAAAATTAACTAGGAAGTATAATAATACTCAATTAAATCTATTGAAGAAATGAAACACTCTGTATAACGGACGTCTAGGGGACTTAACTTGCAATAACAATTTAAATGGACATATATATGTGTTAACTTCCATTCACCAAAATATCAAAACAATACCATCGTATAATTCTTTTCAGATACATATATTTGGTCTCACCCTGTATATCAGGTGTATGTACAAAAATAATGAAAGTAAAGAAAAGGTTGTAACCAGTAGCACAAAAAAATAACATTCCACTAAATTTTTCGTTAATATTGACAAAAATGTCCATTTTATGATATATTGAGAAAGTATCAAATAGTGATATTGCAGACCCTGTATTTCAAAAACTGTTGAGCTTTGAGCTTTCAGGCAATGAAGACATTTGATCAATTGGTCAAGTTCTAGAACATATCAAAATTTGGTTAAATTCTGACCGAAAGGTATTTCACATTTAAAACGTGCCCCCTCCTTTGTAGGGCAAACTGAAATAGTTACCACCCGAAGATTCTTAACTATTTATAAATATAAAGTAAGAGCAATCACAGAACAGGTGATACCTGTGATTTCAATGTTGCACTATTTGACCATGACCGAGCTACAACGAATATGTAAATTATGTCCTTGTCGAAACCATATAAAGTATTAAAAAGCAACGTTAACTATTCTCAACTTAACTACTTGTTAAGAAAGAACTGTGAAGAAAAAACCTACGAAGGAGGTGCAAATGTGCAGCTAGTATTATGTTTCCAGTGTTAAAGAAAAATATAACAATTTAAAAAGAAAAATTGTAATGTAAATCAACTTTGCAACATTTTTAACGCAAATTTTAAATATTATGCATATAATGTAATCAATGTAATATTAGAGAAAGTAAAAGTTTGCAAAATGAACATATACCTAAGCATGTGAATTGTAGCTTAGTGACCTAATGAAACAAATACAATCAGTTCCATCCGTTTTAGGTATGCAAATACATAATATCTACTTATATAATTCAATTAGATAAGATTATATAATATAATTTAAAAAATTACCACAAACATGCGATACATCTACACGATTCGTTGCTCTTGTTAATAATCCAAACAATTACCTGTTTACGATTTACCACAAGTATGCATATTTATTATCTTCTTACAGTAACGAAACTCAAAACATGAAGTTTAAACTATAACAAAAAAATCTGATCTGGCCAGCACACATCTTCTTATTGGTGTCATGTGTTAGTGTCCAATGTAGAACAAAGGGACTATAGAGAACATCTTTTTTCACCTCACCAATACGAGGCTATATTTGATTTATTCATAATTTCGCTTACATGAATTTACGAAATGTGGCATTTCTCACTTATATCTGCCCAATCAGTTTAAAAATCATAAGTGTGCAAAGTTTAAATGTAACTTTCTGTTTAGAAACGGAATTAACTACTTAGGGCAATTACACACAATACATAGAATTAAAATTGTATTATCTATCAATCTTAGTATTATAAAATAGTAATGCACATATGACTTTAACTTTCACATAAGGAGTTAATGTTTATACAAAATATTTTGCAGATCACTTTATGATAAATGATTGTGAATCAAAATTATACGTTACAAAGTATTTCTACAGGTATGATACTGTCAAAGCAGGCTGAAATGGAGTACCCTAATTTATATTATATATCCAAAGTGAGCCTGCAAAAATATTTGAACCTGAAAAACTTTTCCAAAAATTATTATGTATCTTCCAATTGCTTCAAATGGTAACCTAATAACAAAATGATATTATTCCTTTTTTATTCACCATCTATTAATGTAGTAAATACTTATAAACCGATTATTAAAGGGCGAAGTTGAACACTTCGTAACGGCGTCAAAAAATACTCGCTACAAAATACCATAAATAACGTAACCTGTCCATCTGAAAAAAATATTAAACATTGATACCACTCAAAGTTAGAACAAATAAACAAGAATAACACCCGCAAAGGCGAAACAGAACTATCAAGAATGGCTGAAGATGTCTGGAATGAAGAACACCTAATCCAATGGAATAACATACAGATAGCGGCAAAGGACGTACAGTACATCGGTTGAAAATTTCCGGGACGTTCAAAAAACTTCGGCAACGTACACAAAAATTGACATCACTAACGACCTTATTCGTGTCAATAGAAAATTTCTGTCTTTGAAATGGCACAAACATTTCAAATTAGTGTTGGTAGCGTCGAATAAATCATTCATAACCATCTGCTTTAGCGAAAAGCTTTTTCAAGATGGTTACCCAGATTGCTGATTACAGAACCAAAATAGCGACCTGTTGAACTATTTACTGAGTTTATTATAGGCCGAAACCCGAATTCATCATTTTACGCCAGAACCCAAAAGATCTAGAGTGACGTTACTCAAACTCCCTAATACCAAAAAAATCAAAGGTTGTGGCATCAGCAGTAAAATAATGGCACCATCTTTTTGAACAGTTTATCCAGATAGTAGCAAAGGACTCGCCGAAAACTCAACCAAGCCACTTACATAGCACTTGGCCGAAGGGTCGTACAAGCTTTTGATATTAATAATCTTTAGCAATAAAAGTAAATCAAACGTTATACTGTATTAATTAAATTCCAGATCTGAACGAAAATGCATCAATATGTTGTTTACAAACATATATAAAATCAAACTTATATCTACAATAATCTTCTTAAAACTAACATATAACAAATAAAATCTTTATCAGAATTAAACGTTGTTTTTGTTTAATTGTGACAGTCAAAGGTAAAAGTTCGAGAAATCAAACACAAAAAAGCTTTATTTATTAACACAATCAAAACAGGTTCTTGCTTATTTTCGTTGACAAACTGATGATGTAATGTTTGCGTTCTTTGACCGATAAAGGGGCCTCAGATAGGTTAGAGCCTGCTCTTCCGATGATGTCACCTGCCAGCACTCTGGAACCGTTGCTCTATTATTGTCCTTATCTTTTCTTATACTTTTGTATAGTTGAATACGCTTCTAATTTTCTTCCATCGGTTAATGATTATTGTAAATAATTGTTCGATATATTTACACTGTACAGTTTTTACTTAATTGTTCAGTTTTAATCACAAACGACGTGCGCTACCAACTGCAAGCGAGCTACGGAAAGCCATATTTTCATTATCATTGTTGTACATTTATTACTCGCTATCCAAATATCAACTTGGAACACTTTCGACACACTTAAAACGCTATTGTAAACTATTACGCAACCTTTTTATTGTCGCCAACTTGCCGATATTTGCACTTTTGATTATTTTAATAAGGAAGGTAATTTTCTACTTCTTCCCTATCACCGTTAATTAATTCTTATTTGTAATTTTCACACTTTACGGGGCAGCGTGACTGTACAATGTCACGTATGCTGAGGAGTCCATCCACCGACGATTTAACTAGGATTTTATGCGACCCTTTTGATCGCTTTCTTAATGCGACTGTTTGTGATCGCTCACTGTATGCGACTCTTTTAAAAACTGCACATCATTATTATAACAGCGTCATTCCCTTCCACCACATTAATGCACTTGCAAATGCCGCGTTGTAACGTGCTAAAATCGATATAGGATCGATTGTATTCTTTTATCTGGTTACTGTTTCTAAAAGCGACTTTAAATAAGTATCTGTGGATTAAACATTTAGTAATATGCTTTAAGCTTACTAGTTCCTATTTTCTGTACTAAATAATTTAAAATTTCTGTATTTACGGCATGTACTAATGAGTATGATGAATTAAATGATATACAAAATCATTCTTATACTGTAGTCAAGTTCTACTTCACATACAATTTTCTTTTAAGACGTGTACGCGGTTACGTTATACGAAAATTATTTCTCTCTCGTGGATACGAGAGAGAAATAATACTTCTGTATTTTAAGTTTACTCGTTTTTACAAAATTTAACTTCAATTAATACCTATAGCGCCATCTCTGAGATGAACGTCGGTTCTGGTTGTTTTCAAAATTCTTATATTTTATACGTACCTGTCACTTTGCTAAATCACCACTAGATGGTGATACCATTACATAACTGCATCTTACTTGTCATGCTTTATTTTGAAAACAAACATCTGTTAACAAAGGTATAATTGTGGTAAGAATGATTTGAAAGGAGTAGCTTTCAAGTTGTAAAATTGTTTCTTGAGGCGTTGGCTTTCTTTTCAAAATCGCCATTGCTGTAGAAGGGTGGAAAGGTACTAGAAAATTTTCTTGTTTCTATTTACTAGAAGTTAAGCATCATTTTTACGGAACATTTTCACTATTTAATATCGCTTTGTTGTATAAAAGTGATATAATCGCTATTTAAGGCGGATGTAATAGAAATATTTCACTACACCTACACATTTTGGTAAGCCGTTTTAGATCTTGCTAACCTCGTTGTAATTAGAACTTCTCTTTCAGGTTTCACACACAAAAGAATTTCACATTACTTCTTCAAAGAAATAGGTGTAACAAATTCTTTAAGACATTTAAACTACCGCTCGTATTCGATCTGAGAGATAACACCTGATCACTGAATAAACATCGTTTTCATTATTTACTTTCGTTTTAGCAACTAACTTGGGTTTCCATAAACCTACGTTTCCTTATACTTAAGTTTCCATCTATTGAAGTGTCCATATAACTTTACCGTTACGATTACATCCAAGTTCATGTTTACATTTGGTTGTCTTGATTGATGTAACAAGAGTATCCGTTCTGCATCTCTTTGGCTTATTGCTGGGATTGTGGTGCTGATAAACTGCGATCAGCTGTAGCTCACATAGTGGGGACTGCTTGCTCGTTGCTTGGCTGCTTTGAAAAACACATAAGCATTCGCAACCACAGGTCAGCTCTTTCCTTTTCTTGCATGTATAAATAAACTGCTTTCTACACCGAAAAGAAGTACATTTACTTTAGTTTCATTAACAAGTATTTGATAAATATTTCACCTCTGAATAAGACTCGTACCTAAATTGCCTTCAGCAGGTTACGATTGCCTACAAAGAAATTAAATATATTTATATTAGTTATATCAATAAGTATTTGTTAAACATATTTACCTGTAGTATAAGTTCGGTGTTAGTTGGAGACCCGCCTGTAGCTAATTTTACTACCATTTCTCTCATATAGAACTGCTATATGTTCATTAACCATTCTTTAATATTTCACGTACAATCAATAGTCAAAATTTTGAATAACTTTTATTAGAATTGGGTTTTATATGCCACACCCGTTAATGTATAACCTCCATTTTGAATAATTACTTTTATACTACTGGTTCTGTGGTCGTGCGCAGTAGCATTGCTGCAACTGTTATGTATATCAGATGTAACTTTTATGTATACCAGATGTAACTTTTTATGTATACCAGATGTAACTTTTTATGTATACCAGATGTAATACTGAATCTGTTAACTGTTGGCGCGAGATTTCGTGCTAGTTTAAATTACTTGGTAGCTCAAATATATAGTATTCTTGTCTTTACTCGAATATGGGTAAGGTTGTCGGACCAATTACTATTTTTCTTTGTTTCTTGAAATAAAATTGAAACTGAACAAGCTTTTCCAATTGTATTTATGTAACTTAATCAAAAAAGGGTTTGTATTCAGTTTTGTTAAACGAAAGACAAGCTAAATTATTTAATTATTTCTTTCTTATAAGTAACTGGTTCAATAAGTTTATTAAATTAGCTACGTAAGATCTTACGTCGGTCGGGAGGGGTATTGTTTGTTTTGGTATTTTAAACTATAAATTACTGTGACGTAAATGCAAGCTCGCGACTTGCCCTCGTCAAGCATATGGTAACTTATATTAATTTTTATAAATGTTGGCGACGATATTGTTTGTTTTGGTATTTTAAACTATAAATTACTGTGGGCGTAAATGCAAGCTCACAACTTGCCCTCGCAAACTTATTTTAATTTATATTTTATTTTCTTTTGGTGTGAATTGAGGGAATAACGTACATGCTCTCCCTCTCAAGGAATAAGAACCCATTTTCTGTTCCTTGTTTCGTTAAAGCTTGTGGCGCCTATTTCGGTTCTTTCTTTTCTAACCAAATTCTCACTCCAACTATATTATTGACACCTCCAAAGCGACCATGCAATCCGAGTGCTCTGCGGTCTTCAGACCGTTTGATTGAGTTTTAGCCAAGCTCGCTCGTTTCTCCTGTATTGTGCCATGTGGTGATTAGACACGTGGCAGCGTATTTAAATATTTTCAAATTGAGTATATAGATAACTTATTGAAACAAACTCAAGCTTTTCATCTTAATATTAATTACATTCAAATACAAAAATAAACAATAACCATTTCCTTATCCAGAAAAATAATATATAAATATAAAATGTCGTATAATTTAGCGCGAAACTTTGATTTTTCTAAAGCTCCCGTTACACGATCCAAAAATTAAATGACCCTATATTCTTTTGACGTATTCTGAAAGAGCATAGTTTTTTTAGTATCTCTATGTGAAAAAATGACTTAATTACATAATGAAATTTGTAAGATATTTACAGCTAAAGGTTCATGTACCAGATGTTAAGGTAAATAACTGGTAAACTTGGACAATTTACACATGTCGAAATAATTAAAGCAGATAGTAACAAAAAATCTAATTATTTTAATTAAACCAAATCTTCAAAACGTTCACCGTTTACATTTAAACAATAATACAGTCTATTCTCGCAAGCGTTCCGAACATTTTCAAAGACTTGTGGTGTTACATTTCTAGATTCCGCTATGATTCTATTACGCAAATCATCAAGGGATTGTGGTGGTGTCCTGCAAACAGACTTCAAATGTCCCCATAAAAAGAAATCCAGTGGGATCAAATCTAGGGAGCGAGCTGGCCATTCAATAGAGCTCCTACGACCTATCCATCGTCCTGGAAAAACGGTATCCAAATATTGCCTTACTTCTAAATAGTAATGAGGGGGAGCCCCGTCCTGCTGAAAGTATAACTGATCCTCCTGTATTTGATCTAAGTTTTCTTCCAAGCAGTGAATGGTAAGAGGATGTATTAATTCTTCCAAAAACTCCAGAAATCTGGTCCAGTTAAAGTTTCCTGGTAGAAAATTGTACCAATTGTTTAGTTATTAAGAATTCCAGCCAATACATTAATTTTTTGGGGACGTTGCGTTTGGCGTTCTCAAAAAACGTGGGGATTAACATCCCTCCAATATCGACAATTGTGTCTATTCACTAAACCATTTAAGAAAAAGTAACTTTCGTCACTGAAGCAAATATTTCGCAAAATATTTCTATTTTGCAAAATCGTGCCTGTCATAGTTTCACAAAATTGGACTCTATCGACGTCATCGTCACCAAACTCTTAATGAAGCTGTATTTTATGAGGGTGTATTTTATTTAATTTTTATATTTTATGGCACGTTGATTTTGCCACTCCCAAAGTTTCTGATAATTTTCTAACTGAAAGCTGTGGGTCTAAATTTAGGTGACCAGGAACCGCTACTTGCACTGCTTCGTCTCGTGCACCACGATTATTCCTATCACGTTTTTTATTATTTACCGATCCAGTTTGAAAAAAAATTTGTATTAGGTTTCTTACATAAACAGCCGATACATTTTTGTTGGGATGGTTTTCGTTAAATAATATTGCAGTCCGCAAATAGTTTCTGTTTGCACTCCCATATAAAACTATAATTTTAGTTCTTTCTTCCAAACTGTAAACCATTTTTCATAAAGTCTATTAGCTATTTAATTTACTCTAAGTCAAAATTTTTCGAAAACTTTTGTACTAACGAGTAAACAGAAGTGACACAAGCAATTACATTCCAAAATTTCAAGTCGATATCTTTCAAAACACCAGATGTTTTCGCGCGGACACCTGGTATAAATGTAGTTACACTTACGTTAAAATGTATGATACTGAGGTCGGAAATCTTAGCATTAACAGCTTTATTCTGTTTAATTTCCATTTAATATTTGATTTATAGAGAGGAAGAAAACAGGTAAGGGTAGTTATTTCTTGCGCGAGCACCACATTAATTCTAATTATGTAAAACCAGCCTTTACAATAATTCTACTTGAATTTAATTACTTAAAAGTTTTTCATCAACCAATTATTATCTTACATAATACAAAAAGTAAAAAAAATGTGAGCCTTGAATATATTTATCCAAGCTAGTTCGAGGACTGTTTACAATAATTGCAATAACCATGGAGTATTACTTTACACATTATTCTGGAAAAATTAATTACTTAGAATTTAGAAGCGTAATTAGATTTAATAGTTTTATTTTTAATTAAAAAGGCAGTATTGTGGATAATACTTTGCAAAATAAATTATGCTAAATATGACCGTCAAAAGTATTATATAAATAATTCCGAGATTTTTTTCTAGATTTTATAACAAAAAGTGGATACATATTTTTGCAATTTTTTTAATGTAATAAAAACATCATAAATAGTTTATGGCGCTTGATTAAAGATTATGAAAGTGTGCATATTTATAATTAGAAATAATTAATTCATAACATAAATCTTAAAATTCCGATGAAGTTTGATAACACATTTTTATACAGCCAATGACATTCGCATTCAATTAGCTATTATATAAAAAAAATCTGCACCAGATTAACATGATTTCACCATTAATGGGTTTGGTTTACAAAAAAAGTGAATTCAAATAAGTTAATTTCAAAAGGATATGCGCTTAAGGTCGCAAGACAAGTCAGTGTTACACATAGAAATATACAGACGTGTAATTGTGGTAAATTATGTGTTTTATTTTAATATTCATTTACCAATAGGAATTAAAACGAATTTAGAAATCTGGGTAGCACATAAATTCCTTGTGTCTCTGCCACGATGCTTAGTGAAGAATATTCGAGCCGTAAAGCATATTCTTAATATAATAAAAACATCATAATTCGTTTATGATGCTTGACAAAAACTTATGAAAATATGCATATTTATAATTAGGAATATTAATTATTATAAGTTTTTGTTATGAACGAATAAATTCAAAAGTAAATATTTAATTAAAAATTATTATTAATTTTATTAAATACATAAATAAAAGTTCACCTCGAGTAGGATTTGAACCTACGACCTGTACTTTGCTAATATTTTCAATATTTGTCAAGCTGCTTTGGTATGTGTGAATCCTTGTGATATTGCAGGCTCACATTCCATTAATATAAGTAATTTGATTGTAATCTCATTATATTTCAAATTTACATCAGTTCCACATACATAAAGACAAAATTTACATCGATTGAGGCTTAAATCTCGATAGCGTAGTTGGTTAGCGCGGTACTCTAGCAAAGTACAGATCGTAGGTTCAAATCCTACTCGAGGTGAACTTTTTATTTATGTATTTAATAAAACTAGGAAAATTAATTAATTCATAATTTAAATCTTAAAATTTGAAAGAAGTTTGATGGCACATTTTTATACAGCCAATGACATTCACTTACAGCCTGCTAAAACCAACCACAATTCAAAATACCAAATTGATTTAACTTATATCTTGCAAAGCCAGCTCTCAATTCAAAAATAACAGCCTGATTTAACTTACAGCGTGTAAAACTTCTTTAAAAAACGACATCAAATTAGCGTGTAACACTATTGCCACGTTTTTGCATACAACGATAAAAATATGTTTTACATTTATATTAGTAAAATGCCTATACAATAACAAACAAATACAAACAAACTCGAAGTCAGACCACTATATTATTTTACATACAAGGACTGTCTTAACGGAAATACCTCTTACATAAAGGGCTCTAGATTTGTAAACAAGGCTGAACGTCCTAAAGTCGTTACAGTCGTGTTTTCGTGCTTGCGTGTTTTGATGTTTTCGCGTTAGCATGTTTTCGCGTTTGCGTGTTGGAAAAGAAGCTCTAAGGACAGGCACCAATATTCTGGGTTACGTCATAGAGGGTTGGTCTATTAAGGAAAGGGGCGACCACCCTAACATAAGTTCCTATGCCTGTCTTATGTGATAGTATAGGACTCGGGATACGGTCCAGTAGGGGTGGGGGTCGTGGAAACTACCTTCGTTGAAAGCATCGCAGCGCAAAATTTTACCTATATGAAAGACGAGGGAGAGACCAGAGGGGCGAGGGAGACCAGAGAGCCGAGAACGATCAGCTTCCAATTACAGAAAACATTCGCTAGTTTAAAAATACACCACTAAATGGCGTCACAAACAAACAAACAAATCTGCTTTTAAAAATAAATGTAATCTAATTTGTGGAGTTTTTATCGGGTACGTTCGGATATGCTCGCTACATTCGAGAGACGGGGCAGTAGAGAACTGGGGATCGTGGAAACGGTCCACGGCATCTTGCTAAATACATCGATAACCGTCAGTATATAATTATATCCATGATTATATTTACTTAGATTTCTCATAAAGCAAAGACCTCGCCTGTCATAACTCAAAAAAATGTTACTCACAATGTACCTGTTTCGAATAAATTTCTCACGACATATTTATGTATAGTGTACGGTTCTTGTTTCTGTAACCACGCTCTAATATCTTCCCTAGGGGCATGTTTATAAATCTAAGCGCCTTATTGTCAGAGGTATTTCTGCTAAGGCAGAACTTGTATGTAAAACTGTCTTATGTGGTAGTATGATACCCCCTCATCGGCAAAATCTCGAAAATTAAAAAAATAGCATTCTAATAAGCGGCCAACATGCTTAACCTGATTACAAAATCTTAGGCCGTTTTTTGACAGAGGTATTTCTGATAAGACAAATCTTGTATGTAAAATAGAAGCCTAATTTCATGTTTAGTAGGGACACTACGTCATCATCCTGGCTTAAATACCAGATGAAAAAATCTGTGATCACCGGTATATTCTATTTTTTATCGTGCTTATCTCTTAATATCAAACCGACATTTGTTTTCTAGAATGTAAACATCGAAAATTGACAGTGAATATCGGTTTATTTACCTTTTTTAATATTAAAAAATGATCCTATTGGTTTCTTTTTAAATATCTACTAAAGTCAGCCTGCACTTGTTTTAAATCGCCTATTAATCATAACAGTTATAGATTTTGATGTATACCTATGATAATACTTACTTACTTTACACATTTTATTTTAAAACAATTTTTGTATGTATTCTGTTGAAGGCTGACTTTACTTCACGCTCTCAAGGTGAAATCTTGTTTGTATGTATGTATACACAATATAAAATTCTACTGAAGGTCGACTTTACTTTACTTTCTCAAGGTGAAAATCATTTTAAAGTGTATGTAAATAAAAATCCATATAAGCAGACAAGGTCGCACTAACGATGCTACAGTTAATGCGAAAGAACAGTTAGATGGGAAATTACAATAAGTTTGAGAGAGATAATTAGGTCTTTTTCTATTCGGGTCTAGTTTCAAGTTTAGTTATATTTGTGATTGCATTGTATAAGTACTTAAGGTAGTAGAGTATTTTCAATAACCACTTAGGACGTCCAGCCTTGTTTATAAATCTAGAGCCCTTTATGTGAGAGGTATTTCCCTTAAGCCTTGTATGTAAAATAATATAGTGGTCTGACCTCGAGTTTGCTTGTGTTTGTTTGTTATTGTATAAGCATTTTACTAATTTAACTGTGAAACATTTTTATCTTTGTATGCAAAAACGTGGAGATAGTATTACACGCTAATTTGATGCCGTTTTTTAAAGACTGTTTTTTTTTGCATGCTGTAAGTTCAGTATTTTTGAACTGTAAGCTAGTTTTCGCACGTTGTAAAGTTATCATTTAATTGATTAAGATTGATTTGGTCGATTGATTTATTGAGATTGATCTGATTGTTTGATTTGATCGAGCGTGATTTATTTGAGATTGATTTGCTTAATTGATTTGTTTGTTTGAGAAAGAGACGAGAGAGAGAGACAGAGGGGGGGGGGGAGGGCGTAGACCCTAACACAAGTTCTTACACCTGCCTTATGACATAGCATTAGGGCCCGCTTATTAGAATACTATTTCCAGTCATTGGGGCCACGGCAAGGTGGGGAAGGCCCGAAAAAAGTTCCTATACCTGTCTTACGAGCTCGCATTATGTTCCCCTTATTAGATTTCTATTTACCGTTAAGGGGGCCCAGACCCAAACACAAGTTCCGTAGACCTGTCTTATGAGTGTTAGTGCCCCTTTATTTAAATTCAAATTTCCCGCTGAACAGATTTGATTGACCTCGACTATCCCAAGGTCAACTTCAAGGGCAGACCCCCGAGCTCATCCCCAAGGTCAAATTACGTCATCGGAAATTACGAAGGTCAAACCCGAAGTCAGCCACATGGACGGCCTTGTGACGTCACAAAAATGGTCGAGACTCGTGACGGCACAAAAAAGTGGAGGGGATAGTGCCTCCTTTCTACTCATCAATTTTCTTTTAGGTTATTAAAACACTAATGAATGTTAACGATAGCTAGATCTTTAATAGATTCAATATTTTTGAAATATTATTTAACTATTTTGAAAATGATATTTAAGAACACCCATTACGGACAAAAGTTAACGATGAAGAATGTCATAAACAAATTTAACAAAATTTAATAAATTTATAAATTCAGTGGAACGTTGTGAAAAACCTTAATTTGTAAGTGGTAAAAGAATTCACATAATTCACATGTTTAATCACATTTTAATTTCTATATATGTTAAATGCTGTGAATTGGTAAAGAATTTACTTCGAGATCCAGGAAACACACACCAAAAGAAAAACTAGGCGTACCAAAGGTTAAAATTAAGACATACGATTCTATACCTGCGTTTATTTCAAAGATTGCAGTCGTTAAGTAGTAACGGGCCTTATTAGTTGTTTGATTGATGTACTATATCTCAAGTTTTTAGCTGTGAATGATATTTAATCTATTAAAGATCTCGCTATTTATCGTTACTAAAATAAAATAGCATTCATTAGTAAGCTTTCAAATATATGTACCTGTGTTGTGTTTTATTCCTTATGTTTTCATATTTTATAAATCCGTTTGACACCATAATTCAATTTTTAAGAATGTATTTTCTTCACTGACGACGATAACTATAATTGTTATCGAAACGTATAAAGATTGTATAATTTAGATTAAAATATGCGATTTAATAACGTAAAAGAGTATTATTAATTACTCCATATATATATATATATATATATATATATATATATATATATATATATATATATATATATATATTATTTTGAAAGAACCGTACTTCAAAAGTCCAACATTGTAGAGTTTAGTACCATTATTTCAAGTAAATTCATAAATATATAAAATGCAAGGTAAAATATTTAAAAATATTCATCTATTAATTGGTCTAGTTCTCTCCTTTACTGAGATACTTAGTAACATAAAAATAAATTAATACATGGTAATTGAAAATGAGTACAAAATTATTAATAAAATAAAATTATTTTATACAAAGTACCATTTACCTCTTGACAATAAGCAAGTGTACACTCTATTCTTTATTGTATCACTGGACCATTTTCTCTGCACTTACTGTGGTTTTTTTTAATACGAAAAAACACAACCCTCTTTTGGGTTGTAGACAATAACGAGTTAAACAAAACATATCTTTGTGTTGATCCTGTTTGGTGTTACAATGACATGACCACGTATAGCATAGAATGAGTTTTGGTAATAAGCTTTATAATCTGAATTTACATTTACACTAATCCTTAACTGAACTTATTTATCCTTGATAGAAGAAAATCAGCAGTCGGCGGACTGGTTGACACAACTTAAAATTTCAATTAAAACTGAAAATAGATTTACATTGATTTTCATAAATTTAGTGATTAAAAAAATTTCAATCAGGCTTGATTATAAAAAAAAAGTATTGATACACAATCAATTTGCAGCAGGTGCTCAAATGTACGTAGGTATACGAGAATTTGACACGTCCTAATCTCTCAAGCTTTGACCAGAAAAAGTGCTCTTTTATTTTCTAACATAGGCATTACACATAACATGCATGCTTACAAACTTGTATGGCAAACTGAAATAGTAACCACCCGAAGATTCTTAACTATCTATAAATATAAAGTAGAGCAATCGCAGAAGACGTGATACCTGTCATTTCAATGTTGCACTAAGTGACCATGGCCGAGCTACATCAAATATGTAAATTATGTGCTTGCCGAAACCATATAAAGTAGTAAATAGCAACTTTAACTATTCTCAACTTAAATACTTATTAATGCACTCAACAAACTGTGAAGGAAAAACCTACGATGGAGACGCAAATGTCCAGATGGTGTCATGGTTTGAGTGTTTATGAAAATGATTATTAAAAAAAAAATTTAATGTAAATCAGATTTGCAACATTTTTTATGCAAATTTTAAATATTATGAACATAATGTAATCAATATAATATTAGAGAAAGTAAAAGTTTGCAAAATATACCTAAGCATGTGCATTGTAGCTTAGTGACCTAATGAACCAAATACAATCAGTTCCATCAGTTTTAGGTATGCAAATACATGATATCTAATTACATAATTCAACTAGATAAGATTACATAATATAATTTAAAAAATTACCACAAACATGCAATACATCTACATGATTTGTTGCTCTTGTTAATAATACCACAAGTATACGTGCACGTATGCATGTTTATTTTCTTCTTACAGTAAAGATAAATTAATACATGAAGTTAACTATAACAAAAAAAATCTGATGAAGCCAGCGTATGTCTTCTTATGCTGGTGCCATGTTGTGTTAGCAAAGAGTACTCATATAGAACAAAGAGATTATACAGAACATCCATTTTCATCACAGCAATACGAGGCTACATTTTTGACTTATTCATAATTTTGCTTATATGAATGTACGAAATATGGTATTTCTCACTTATATACGCCCAATCAGTTTAAAAATCATAACTGTGCATAGTTTAAATGTAACCTTCTGTTTAGAAATGTAATTAACTTTTTAGGGAAATTACACACAATATAAAGAATTAAAATTGTATTTTTTATCAATCTTAGCATTATAAAATAGTAATGCACATATGACTTTAACTTTCACATAAGCAGTTAATGTTTATACAAAATATTTTGCAGAGCACTTTATGATAAATGATTGTGAACCACAATTATACGTTACAAAGTATTTCATCAGGTATGATACTGTCAAAGCAAATTGCAAAGCTGAAATTAAGTAACCTAATTTATATTAAAACATAGTTAGAGTCAAGTTATATTTAATGTACGTTTTATGAACATGGATCAGAGATTAACAAATAATTGTTAATAAATATGACCATTTCTGGACGATAGTTTCCGAATATGTCAGAAGCACGTCTTTCAGTTATGTGCACATCAAAGTTATTGTTTGGTTAATATTTAAGGCTTTCTACGAAAAACTTTTATAAAGCAAACTTGTCTTTAAAAATATACTTATATACATTTTTACGGAGAGTATTCCTTAAGGTAACTTAGCGAGAATTGAATTATCTTTAAAAAAGGTTTCTCCACTTTTTTGTGTAAATTTAATAAATGTTTGACATAAGTATGCACAAAATATACTATAGTGCCGTATATACACCCTTTTTTTAGCCAAAATTTGATAGAACCAAGATATATTAGTTATAACACTAAATATGGACTTTAATTAACCCATCCCCTGTTGCAACATTAACCTTTTCCTGTCCTTGTCATTTAGAAATGTTTATAATTTCACCACCGTAGTTTCCGAATATGTCAGAAGCACGTCTTTCAGTTATGTGCACATCAAAGTTATTGTTTGGTTAATATTTAAGGCTTTCTACGAAAAACTTTTATAAAGCAAACTTGTCTTTAAAAATATACTTATATACATTTTTACGGAGAGTATTCCTTAAGGTAACTTAGCGAGAATTGAATTATCTTTAAAAAAGGTTTCTCCACTTTTTTGTGTAAATTTAATAAATGTTTGACATAAGTATGCACAAAATATACTATAGTGCCTTATATACACCCTTTTTTTAGCCAAAATTTGATAGAACCAAGATATATTAGTTATAACACTAAATATGGACTTTAATTAACCCATCCCCTGTTGCAACATTAACCTTTTCCTGTCCTTGTCATTTAGAAATTTTTATAATTTCACCACCGTAAAGACGAGTATATTTATTACACATTCTACAAAATTTAACAATGCATCTGCATCTAGGATAATCTTCAATTAGTAAGTTAGACTAGTACTTACAAGCATTTTATAAATCGTTAAATTTTCGGTTTTACCGTCATATTTATAACCGACAATTACTAAAGTTATTAGAACAGACAATTAACGTGACGACAGGGAGAAGCTGCCAGTGATTCTCTTCAACTTACATCTTCAAGATTCATCCAAAAATCTCTATAATTTGTTTTATTATCCACTACTTCATTTAATTATTTAGTGTTTTATAATGACTTTCGGGTCGAAACTAGTCTCCAATTTTACTACATGTTTAAATTTTAATTTTAATTACTTCCTCCACCCAGTTATTAGTAATTATACTGAAGCATAAGACTGGAAACTAGCTCAAGATTTAGTGCATCTGCAGAAATATCCCACTAAATGTCAAACAATAACATCCTATATGTATTAAATTTATAAGATCTTATTCAGAAATGTGCTTAGCATGTTTCATTGACGTGAATTTTTTTTATAAACGTATCAAATGTTTCTTTTTTTGAAAATAATCTAAGCACGAATACACATAAACCGATTGGAATACATAAAATGCCCTGCTCTCAAAAAATAACAAAAACATACGTTGAACATGATAATAGAAATACTTAACTTCTTAATACTAACCGTCCAACAAAAAACATAAAAGCTGGGTTCTACGTAAAAGAGCCTATGTACAAAATATTACTCAAATAAAATGTTTCCTAGCAACAACAAGATGTTTATTCTTTTTCATAACGAAAATGAACCATAAATACATATTTTCAATGTGGTTCAAAACGGAGTACAGTGTTTACAAAAAACCTCTCAAAATATACATCATAACCTAATTCGTAGGTTAAAATAAGAAACTTGAAATTTTACCGACAATTACCGGTCATTTTCTGATGCATTTACTTAGTGGATTTAAACAAGTAAGACTTAAGTCAGGTTTAAAGGATATCACGCCATTCCAAGTACGTGCCGGGTGGCCAACTGTTATTGTTAGTAGCGACAGCATCTTGATTTAGGTAATCTAGCGGCAACCATAACATTAGTATGATAACAGTTTAAATTACTGCAGACCAATGTAAGATCTTTTCATCCAGGCTAAATTTAATAATTTCCGTTAACGCGAACTGGCCTACTAGACGGAAGAACAATTCCCGCCATTTACCTGTTTCTTGCGATATCTCAGGATAGGAAAAAGATATCGACTTGCAGTTTTCACTGTTTTATTACTAATTTAGTCTGCTTTTTAAAGGCCTACTTAAATTTTTATGCTTCCATTTCAAATTGTAAAGAGATAATTTATTAAATATTAAAAAAAATATTAAACAGCACCCTCTCGCATTTATGTTATTAATCAGATTGCTTCAAATTTCAAATAACATCAAGTTTATTAAAATCGGTCAATCAGAACCTGAATTAAAGGCGTTTTTTCGTAACAAGGTTCCCACTCTCCCCCGCCCCTTATTTGAAGAGATAGATTAAAACTTGTCAAATAAAAAATATGCAGAATTTGTCGAGCAATCTGATTATAATATTTAATATGCCCCTTAATTGAGTAAATTTTGAAAAATTTTGCTTTTTAAAATTTTAACTGTCAAATACGCCCTCTAGCGGTGGACCTACAATACTGAAAATAATTTCCAGGCGTTTCTCGAGGCCACTTTTGTTATAAAATTTTTTTCCCCGAACCTGTGCTATAATCCATTCCTGAGATATGGCCGACGGCCGTTTTTAGTTGGCCACCCGGTACGTATTATGGTTCTGGAGTAATCGTGGATACTAAAATACAAGCGCACACACTCACGCCAACGCGAGCGAACGCGCGCCCGCACACATCCCTCCACGCACGGACGCACCCACACTCACGCCATTCGTCGTGATATGTTCTTGCAACATGATGGGTGCTCGGCACATTATTCTAGAGATGTTCGGAATTTCTTAGATCAATCATACCCTGAAAGGTGGATAGGACGTGGAAGTTTATTTATTTGGCCACTAAGGTCTCCAGACCTAACTTGTGTAGATGTTTATTTGTGGGGGCGAATAAAAGATCTCGTTTATGCCGATAGACCCACAACAAGAGCTAACATGATTGAAAGAATACGACAGATAATACGAAGTATTTCAAGGGCAGAGATTGAAAATGCTGTTCTCTCCACCCGTCAGCTTATCTTATCATCCAGGCTAAATTTAATAATTTCCGTTAACGCAAACTATCCTATTAGACGTTGGAAGAACAATTCCCGCCATTTACCTGTTTCTTACGATATCTCAGGGTAGGAAAAAAATATCGATTTGCAGTTTTCACTGTTTTATTACTAATTTAGTCTACTTTTTAAAGGCCTACTTAAATTTGTATGCTTCCATTTAAAATTGTAAAGAGAAAACACAATATTAAAAAAATATTAAACAGCGCCCTCTAGTATTTATGTTATTAATCAGATTGCTTCAAATTTACAAATTTTCTATTGTTTAACAAAAGATCTTTCAAACAACATCAAGTTTATTAAAATCGGTCAAGCAGAACCTGAATTAAAGGCGTTTTTCGTAACAAGGTTCCCACTCTCCCCCTCCCCTTATTTGAAGAGATAGACTAAAACTTGCCAAATAAAAAATAGGCAAAATTTGTCGAGGAATCTGATTGTAATATTTAATATGCCCCTTAATTGAGTAAATTTTGAAAAATTTTGCTTTTTAAAATTGTAACTGTCAAATACGCCCTCTAGCGGTGGACCTACAATTCTGAAAATAATTTCCAGGCGTTTCTCGAGGCCACTTTTGTTATAAAATTTTTTTCCCCGAACCTGTGCTATAATCCATTCCTGAGATATGGCCGACGGCCGTTCTTAGTTGGCCACCCGGTACGTATTATGGTTCTGGAGTAATCGTGGATACTAAAATACAAGCGCACACACTCACGCCAACGCGAGCGAACGCGCGCCCGCACACATCCCTCCACGCACGGACGCACCCACACTCACGCACATATACACCCCGCGCGTACGCGCGCAGACGCATGACACACGCGCCTACACACCTGCGCACACCAACACGCACACGGAGAATTTACATTATAATTTGATTTAATCATTTTTCATTCTATATCAATAAAATGTTATTAGCAGATTATTGAACAAGGTTTTAAAAATAAGCACGTCTGTAGAGCATCGCACCTAATTTATATTTTTTTGTGACTGCTTTGCCCAATTTGGGTGAGTACCTACAACAAATTATACCAGGGCTGTGGTTAACATAACTAATTCATTAATCACTGTATAACATTATGTATTAACCTTTCTATTTTATCATACTTTTTGTTAAAAATCAATTTTACGTATAATAAACTTATTTTGTCTGTATCGTAAACAATAGGCATGATCGAAAAACAAATCAATTTGGTAAAAGATAAATAAAATTGATGCCCATCGCCAATAGAATTTTGATCAAATAGTTTTTGAGTTGTGAGCGTTCAAATTTATATGAAAATTATACGGACTTTACAACGTATTGAACATCCTTAAAGCGATTTTTTACAATATTAGTTATACGTGGGTACACTGCACTGTCGAAAGAATTTTTACGTCTAACACTGGATCCGTACAGAAGAATTTAGAATAGATGCAATAAAACATCTTGACTTTATAGAAGGGTTTCATTGTTGTATTTATTCATTTGACAGGTTTACATTATTTAATAAGTTTGTTGTAAGTATATACATAAATAAATATTTTACGCAAAAAAATCTTCACTATGTATGTACTAACACAAAAGACTAATCAATACTTTATACTATTTAAAGACTTAATTGAAGATGGCAGACTGCAATGGCATAGGTTAGTTTAAACATTTATACAGCTTTAATTTTTCCATTAATGTGGGCTTGTCAGATTATTTATTCTTTTAAATTTTATGAACAGATTGATGGTGTGTAGCAATGGGTAGTCCCCTTAGTCCTGTTATAGCCAATTTTTACATGGAAAATTTTGAAACATTAGGGTTATATGATACACCCAAAAAACCTTCAGTTTGGTGTTTATACATGGTATACATCCTTGCATTCAGTTTACCATGGAAAAGGAAGTTTAATATATTAAAATAATAATTCACTATCTTGTAAGGTTTACAGAAAGCCGACACACACTGATAGATACCTTCATACCACCATCCACGTCAAAAAATTGGTGTAATTAAATGTCTAGTAGATCGAGCAAAACGAATTTGTGACCCTAAATTTTTCAAGGATGAATATAAATATTTAACAAAATCCTTCCAAGATAATGTATATTCACTTACATATATAATGTTATTACACCTTCTAGACATAACCTTAAAGAAAAACCAGTTCTTAATGTCGGTATTGCCTTTCTTCCTTTTATAGCTAATGTCACAGATAGAATTGAAAAAATCCTAATTAAATATGACATTAGGACTGTTTTTAAACCTACAAGAAAAATTTAAGATCACCTAAAGATGTTTCAAACGGATTATCATCTTCCGGAGTGTATAAGTTGTCTTGTTCATGTGGAAAAGTATACATTGGAACCGCAAAGTGCAGCTTTGGTACAACACGTAAAGAACATGTTCGATTTTGTAGATTAGGTCAATCAGAAAGGTCTGCGGTAGCTGACCATGCCTTAAATAATCAATCATGACATTCAATTTGCAAATATGGAAATACTATATAAACACCCTTATAATTTTAATAGACACGAAGAAAATCTCCGTTTAAATAGGTTTTGGCATCTTATAATTATAAAAAGGCATAATGATACGTCTTGATTTTGATTTTGACTTTTGGGTATGTCTATGTTTTTTGCTCTGTTTTTCCTACACATTGAAGCAAATGCTTTACCAATTATATGTTAAATTACCACAGCACTATAATTTAACACAAGTAGTTGAAATTAAAATTAAAATTAAAAAATTACAAAAAACGTTCTGCATTATGCTTTGCATTGTTAATAACACTTTCTTTGTTAGATTTAACTGGATTATTTTAATCGATGTTATGTTTATATTTGTGAATGCTTCTATCATTTTCATTGAAGTTTTTCACAACTTTACACTTACATCATAATTCGCTTAAATTTTGTTAAATGTGTTTTTTGGCTGACATTTTTCATTGTTAGCTTTCGACCGTTAGAGGGTGTTCTGATTTGCCATCTTTAAGGCAGTTTAACAGTATTTAATTTTTAATTATTTAGTTATTCTTTACTAAAATTTAATTCTATAGTTGGCTTTATACGTTTCTCAAACTTATATTAATAGCAGGCTGATGTTTATGTTTTAACATTTCAACTTTGACAAAATTGTTTCAACATCTTTAACAATTTTAATACATATTACTACTGACGAAGATAACTGTAAGTGTTATCGAAACGTTCAGATTGTATACTTTAAAATATACCATTAAAAACCCAAAAAAAGATAAGTATTTTATTATTTATTCTTTCGTTCGTAATATCTTAAATACTAGAAAAGCAATTTCCTTTAATTTTTATACACGTAATCTACAATCGAAACATCTAAACCCCAGTAATTTTTTATTAAATCGCCTCTAATTCAGTTTTTCAAATCGGTTGCCTAAAATTCTTTACCAACTCATTGGATTAACATAAAACGTTGCATATTTCTACTACAGTCTACTGCACTGTCCATCATGTTTGGGCGATGTAAGATAGGTTAAAGTAGCATCTTTGGGTCGTTCTTTTAATTTTTTATACGAACTGAGAGAATTGTTGCGAAAAGGATGTCGGGGTTAGTTCTAAATACATTTCTGCGCATGACCGACAGTTCCCAATTTTTTTTTGTGGTTCTGTCTGGGCAGTGCAATTTTAAATGAACTTATAAATCGAGTTGTAAATATACCGAATAGAAGTTCGATTCATAAGATGGTGGTCGCATTAGAAGCTAAATGTGGACAGCGAGAAAATTGTAAAAATTACTTTATTAAATTTCATTGAATTTTATTTTAGGTGCACGTTCTTACATGTATTTATGTTGATGAATGTTTACAATACGTAAAATATTTGGTGTGGAACACCACACGACCTTCCAACCTACAAAATGGAAATGAAAAGAAATTAAATAAATTTAATAACATTTTTTTAGGATAATTATGCAACCACGTTTATAATAAGTTCATTACGAAAATAAGCAACATGGTAAACACAAAAACAATAATTTATGTCAAACAGACGTTTAAAACTTCATGTCAGACAAGAGGTTAATAGACATCTAGATGACTTCAAAAATTAAAAGAAATGAAATAAGTCTAATTATATATTTTTTTAGGATAACCATACAATCTCTTTTTTATACGGTTATTACGAAAACATTGTAAAATAAAAACAATAATCTATCTCAGAATAACGTTTAAAATTTCATGTCAGATAGAGATTAATATGTACATGTACTAAAGCCGCCCGCTTCTATAAGATATTCATTCATATTTAAATCATTTTTAGACTTACCTTGCGTTATATTAAGAAACTTTATAAAGAAAAGTTATGTAAAATTAAATTTTCTTTAAAAAATATGTCTACACTTTTTGTTATAAAATGAATCGTTATTCAGATATTGAAAAAAATTGAACTAACACATACATTCTACTTTAGTATTTTTTTGTCGCTAAATTACGCGTCGTATCAAGAAATTGCATAGAACCTAATCATTCGGTATGTTTAATGTCTATATCTAGGTATGTTTATATCTTTGAAATATGCAGCTGTTTTAGAAATATTTGATAAAAACCAAAAACTGGCCCTAATAAAACCCCTCTTACCGCCGCTGGATTTCTCGCAAAATCTAATCAGATCCAATCCCAGTGAAAACGAGCTTAAATACAAAATTTTCAATACGTAGGTAATTTCGTTCTGGAGGTATCGTAGGTACTAAGATACATCCACACACATCCAGGAATCATGGCCAATCTTGGCGAAACTTGGCCAAAAGATAAATGAGCTAATAGGTCAATTTAGAGATAGTGAAAAAAAAGTAGATTGCTTAACCTTCTATACCCACATATGTATATGTAGGTTGGAAGGTAAAAACAATCTTAATTACATTTAAACAATATGGGATTATATATGAACTTCACACGGGATGTGGTTTTGACGTAAGACTTGGAAACAAAAATCACATTATGGCAACATTCAAACTAACAATTAAGGAGTACCTAATAAAGCAACTATCCATTTAAACAATATGGGATTACACATGAACTTCACGCGTGATGTGGTTTTGACGTAGGACTTGGAAACAAAAATCACATTATGGCAACATTCAAATTAACAATTAAGGAGTACCTAATAAAGCAACTATCCATGTATAACTATCACGAATACCTTAATTGTGACTAACTTTTAGATACAGCTTGTTAAACTGTTTTTAATGTATCTAATACTCGTATTATATATATTTTTTTAGGAGTATCTCCCTCGACTGGTGCAAATGCAGGTAAGATTTCGAGCACAGCCATTTAAGCTTAATTTAACCTTAAGGTATTAATTTTTAGTTATTTTGACTTCTGTAAGTATTCTTTTTCTGCATTTTAACACCAATAAAGTTATTATAATTTATCAGCGCGAAATAAACATTACTATATAAATCAAATCTTTAAACGTAGATTGTAAATTTCATACAGGGGAGAGGATTCACAGATAATGGTTAAATAAATGGATTACCTGTTACATGAGATCGATACTACAACAGAATTTGCTTTGACATGTAAAAGAAACAATATAACTGACACCATCCAACATTCGATGAAGTAGAAATTGAAACCTTGCCCATAGTAGGAACTTGTGTATAAACATAATTTTATTAGAATTTTATTATAGGTATATCATTTGTTTCCAACATATAATATTTCTCGCACAAATGATACATTCCAGCCAATTTGGTTTCATCACTGGACTCGACCTCTAGCTCCTCGGAAGAAGATTGTGTAACGTTAGTTATCAACTGTTCAATATCATCTTGCAGATTATCTGCTATACACATGCGAGGTATAAGCTGCAATTTTTGAGAATTGAAAAATCTAGTTACCCATGCAAAACAAATTGTTGTTTATTAAATAGTGCATTATTTTATCTGTCAAATGCAGTTTGGCTTGTGCAATTCGGTTGAACAGTGTCAGAAATAGGCCATAGAATAAGCTTCTGTTATCGAAAACATGGAATTATCACGAGAGAACTTTCGGATAATGATTTACTATGATTTCAAGAAAGGCTTGATCGCGTATGAGTGCGAGGAAAGTTTAAAGTCGGCATTTGAGGCTCTCGCACCATCATTGGCTACTGTATATAGATGGGATAAAGAATTTGAAGGAGGTTTCAAGTCGGTGGTACACAGAAAAGGGGTTGGCCCTCCTTTAACTGCTGTTAACCCCGAAAACATTGCTGCGGTGAAGAACATGGTGGAAGAGGACAACCGCATTACCTATGCAATGACAGAGTTCAATCTGAAGATTGGATCCTCGCAAGTGAGATCAATATTGCACGAACATTTACATTTGAAAAAGGTTGTAACTCGGTTTGTACCCCATCATCTGACAGATTTACAAAAAGCAGAACGTGTTAGAATTTGCCAACAAACTTTAGATATGTTGAATGCTGGAGGCCATCAAATTATTTCTGAAATTGTAACTGGCGATGAAACGTACATACCGTTTCTTGATGTTCCCACTCGCCAGAAAACCGAATCTGGATACATGAAGATGAGGAAACCCTTACGATGGTGAAAAAACAACGAGCAATGAAAAAAGTTATGTACGCAGTATTTTTTAGAGGTACGAGTTTGGTGGCCGCAATTAAATTAGAAGATCAGAAGACAGTTACCGCTAAATGGTATGTTAAAAATTGTTTGCATACTGTGTTCAGTAAAGTGCCAAGAAAGGGAAAACAAGCTGAAAACAAAATCAAAATTATAGAACATCCTCCTTACTCACCGGATTTGGCGATGTGTGACTTCTGGCTATTTTTTGAGCTCAAAAACCAGTTTTCAATCATCACTTCGTTGTATCCAGAATTTATTAACTGTTTCACGTCTTTTACCTTAAACGTCGTATTATTCATTTTAATATGTTTGACTTGTGACCATACCATTTCTATCGGGTTTAATTCATCATGGTATGGAAGTAAACAAAGCACATCATGATCTCTTTCTTGTGCCATAACATCAAGTTCATTTTTATCATATTGAAGCCTCACTTGAGCTACAGAAGCCAGTAAGTCTCGCTTCAATAGGTATTTCTTTCTCACTATGTCAATCAACAATTTGTTCTTTTCGCCATGCCATTGTTGGAATCTTCTCTACCTTCCTACTATGCCTGATTGTTATGCATAATGCATAACAATCAGGCATTTTCAAGTACGTCACACTGACGTCACAAGCTCCGCCCCTAACAGCTGATCTTGGACAACTTGTGTTAGTGTTTCATAGGAACCTACGTGTTTTGCAATGATTTGTAAGTATTTTTTCCAGAAAAAATCGTCATAATTGACTTATTCTAGTGTTAGTATATAGTGTTAAGATATTTCATAGTTAATTAGTGAACATTATTAGTGTATATTATAGTTGGGTTAGATTTTATGAACACGTATTCGTGCCTTTAAGGCACTGCAATAGAAATTTGGAAGTATTGCTTTAATAAGGTAAAAGCCATGTGAAGTTTGGTAAATAATGTACGCTCTGTTTTCTTTCCAGAAAAATGGCTTTAAGTGATTATAATTAAACATTCGTTTTATTAAGACTATCAAAACATGATTGAACTTATTTGTAATAACTACTTGTGGTGCTATTTTGATACAAGGTTCAATTAAAAGAGCCTTGCCTTGAATGTAATTCTTTAATTTGACGAGTTTGATGATAACTAACCTATAAATCGCACGAACTTTTAAATATTATGTTGGATAATTGTACACTTCATTCACGCATTTCTGGTGAATTGTATCAATATTATCCTCATCTACAAGTATTAGCACAGAAACATTTTCACCGCCTTCGATTTTCGATAAAATTGTCAGAAAACAATCACATCCCATAGGAACATGTGTTAAAGTTGGCAGGCAATGTCACACGTTGTGACGTCACTTGAAAATGCACCTGGTATAAAACCATTGTTCTCACCAGCATGCACTAAAACAAAGTGGGGTCCATGGCGACTTGGTGATTTTAAATCTGTACTATGCCCTCGGATGAATGTCTGCCACTTTCAATGGTGCTATCATGTCATGCTTTACTCACTGTGTTAACGTAGGATACTTTAACCCTCGATTCATTAGTATACAGAGTGGGTCAAAAGTCTGGAAACGTCCAATTATCTCGTAAATTGCTAATCCGAATTGTACACCTATTTTGGAATACGGAGATTCCAGATTTGACATTTGCAATGTGCCAGATCACCCTGTATATGCAGTCATTATTGGAATCTCCTGTTCAATACGAGTTCAACAATATGTAACACTTATGATTTTATGTGGTCTAAAAGATATTAAATACATAAAAAATATGTAGAATTGAAGCAATTTAAATGTTTAAATATAGAAATGCTGTGATTTGTTTACCATTTACATTATTAAATAAAACTGACAGTAGTTTGATGTGTTTCGAAAGTAAATTGTTTCTCTAATATGGTTGTTAACGAAAAAGAACGAATTACTATTCTAATGATGAGAGGGTACCACGACAGAAAAAGATCTTATAGTGAAGTAGCCAACTTGTTCAACGATACTTTCCCAAAGCATTCTCCTATCCATAAGGCGACTGCACAAAAAATTGTAAAGCGCTTTGAGGACTCTGGAGGAGTAAAAGATAGATACCGACTAGGTGGACCAAAAACAGTTATAAATGACAACAAAACTTTAGATATAATGCCGAGTTTGGTTGAAAATCCACATATTACATAAGAATAAATTTCAACCATACAAAATTCATTTACTGCAAGAATTAAGTCAATATGACTTCGACTGTAGATTAGAGTTTACTGAGGTAATGAGGGATAAAATTCAAATGACGGAAATTTTGTTAACAACATATGTTTCTCCGACCAAGCAACCTTTACACTGTGTGGGACAGTAAATCGAGATAATTTAAGGTACTGGAGTGACGTAAATCCACACTGGATGTGTGAAAACCATACTCAAAGACCAAAATAAATTAGATGTATGGTCAGGTATAGTGAGCACTCAGTTAATTGTGCCGTTCTTTATCGAAGGAAATTTTTTTTATTTAGAAATAAAATTGTGTCTACACTTAGAAACTTGTTTGGAGCCAATTTTAATCAGATATGGTTTCAGCAAGATGAAGCTCCAGCTCATTTTGGTGTAAATGTTCGGCGTGATTTAGACAAGGTAGTATTGAATGGCCTCCACGTTAAGCTGATGTCAATCCTAAAACCTAAAAAAAAACAATTGGGGCACATTTTAAACACTTGATTAAGTAATCATTATGTTAAAAATGTTGTAATCTTTCAATTGTTACGTTTTAATGTAGTTAATTAGGTTAACGTTAATTAGGCGTTGCCAGACTTCTGTTTTATATATTTAAGACCTTCCACACTACATGAAATCATAAGTGTTACATATGGTTGAACTCCTATTGAAGAGGAGATTCCAATAATGACTGTATATACCGGGTGATGTATTAAAAAAACCAAAGTGACTAATAATATCAGATATCAAATATATCAAATCTGGCAACATTGCAAATGTCAAATCTGAAATCTCCGTATCCCAAAATAGGCTTACTCCAAATTTTGTACAATTCGGACTAACAATTTACGAGATAATTGGGCGTTTCCACACTTTTCGTCCACTCTATATATAATACTTCTACCTAAAAAGTAAGCATTTTTAATTACGTGAAATTCGACATTATTAAGCATGTAATTAGAAATAATTTAATAATAATAAAATTACTGTGAATTACCTTCTTCTCTGAACTTTTTAGTGCATCATAAGTATTTATGCCTCCATCTTATATCATCACGCTCAGTAAGAATACTTTTTCGTCCCCTCTTTTGCAATGCAAAACCAATATCTTTCAAGCAGTTGAAAAGTGTACTGCGTTTAAAATTCGGTAAATCATTATCACTATTAACAGCACAAAGTATACTGTTCAGCGTTGGTGGATTGGTTGCAATAAAAAATCGTTCACTTTTCGCTGAATATTCGTTTGGATAAACCGGGCATATGCATGAAGGCGAACATTGGTTTGTGCACCTTTCCTTTTCGCACGATTCCTCGGATTAAATATTGTTTCAGTTTGATGTTCCTCGTTAATAGAATAGATACTTCGTTCTGAACAACATAAAGTGTTGTTCGCATCATTAATGGTAGCAGTAACGTTCAGTTTGGTCGAGAAATAATTTAGTACGTTAAGAACGAGACGTTACTCCTTACGGGTGAAATATTCTCCAGTACGTCGTTTTGAAGCGCCAGCTTAAACTTCCACTTCCACATCGAAGAATTAAAGAAATTTCTACAAAATTAAGTTCAATAACAGAATTATAGAAAATACTCATCATAACCTTAAAAGATGCTTGTACAACATTTAATCGTTCTGAAAATAACGATTTTTAATAAATGGAATTGATTTCATTTGAAAAATAACGTAGTGAAAACGAACGGTGTCCGGTTATTTCCCCGCCGACAAAATCCCGCCGGTCTATTGCCCGCCGGAAAATTGTTCGCCTGGAAAAAATCCCGCGCGTTGAAATGTTCGCTGGTAAAATGCCCGCTGTAGGTAAAATGATTCCCCGATATTCCCCTATTTTCGTGATAAAGCTCGTTATGTATTTTATGTTTTAATTTCCTTATGCGTGTATATTTAAAAGACAGAGTTAATAGTTTCCAATTTCAATCGTTTTCGCTTGTTTTTGTAAGTAAGGCACATTTATTATTTATAAGTATCTCGTGAATGTGACTTTCTAATTCTCATAGATATCATTAAAAAATCTTTACATTAATGACAAAATGAAAATGTCATTAGTTAACACTATGTGCAATAATTACCCGGGTAATTATTGCTAATGCGGTTCCTTGCATACTATTAATGTGCAAAAAACTGGACCATTAAAATAATTAATAATTAATTAATTTACAATGTTTCTAGGTATGAATACGTATTCGAACATAATAAAATTTATTATTATTAAACCTCTTCCTTTGTATACGCGTATTATGTTCATTTATTCACGACAGGGGTCGGCGGGAAATTTACCGAAGGAATTTCGTCATGGCGGGTATTTTACCAGCGAACATTTCACCGCGCGGGGTTTTTACCAGGCGAACAATTTTCCGGCGGGCAATTGACCGGCGGGATTTTGTTGGCGGGGAAATGACCGTGAACCAAAACGAACAATAATATGAAAGTATAAAACGGTTATGCGTTCCTAAATGACATTTTACGTTTGTAAGCATTGCCATGAAAGAAAAGGATAGCGTTATTTGTAGATGACTAAAGTTAGTAAAAGAGACATTTAGTCCATGCGGGTCGTACTGCACTTGGGAGGTTTGGACAGACTATAGTTACTATAAAATTTTTACGTATTGCGATTGTGAATAAGCAAAATATGTAACTTAATCGTTTCATTTTGAATTAATTTCACTTGGTTTTCGTCATTTTCGTAGTGCAGTAATAAACAACGCATTGTCCTCAATTATTTGAGCACTTTTTGCGCCCATTAATATAGAATAAACCATAAATAAAAAATTAGTTGTGTGTCAGTTTTTTTTATAAGTAACGCAAAATTCAATTCAGTGTTGAAAAGCAATGCCGATATATTAAATACGATATGATAAACAAAAGTGTAACATCCCGTCACGAAACGAAAACATTAGTATTTACATAACCTCTTTTTAAATGTATCACAAAAAGCTCTGAAATGTCGGCATACAACACCCTGTAACAGCTCGCTAGAGTTTTAAATTTGTTATTGGTCAGTGAATTAGCATTATGTAAAAGGATCAGAATAGATTCAAATTAACAATAAGCTTTTACGATCATTGGAGTGTGCCACACCGGTATGTATCTAGTGCGTTCGATAATACAGATACGTCCAATGCACCGCGTTCTATTATTGTATTACATGTACTGGAGTCATGTATCCGATACACCGCTTTTAAATCTGGTCGTTTCGACGATCCACGCGATTCATAGCGAAACATAACCTAAAAAAAATGAAAAAAATATTTTGGATAACTTATGAAAAGTATTATATTATTGTTCTGATAAAATGAGTGTACTCACAGCAACAGTGGACGAAAATAATAAAATCATTCAAAATGAACATGGAAATATTTATATCTATAGCTTACTAAGGAAGTGTTGTATAGCAGGTAGCATATGTGATTGTAATGTGTTCTCTACCATTAATTATAATTTAGATAATGCAACTGGTTATATGACGAATAATCAAGAAAACAGAACCTTGTTAAATATAGAATCAGACAACAGTGAAGAGAATAATGATTCACAACCATTGTCACAATTCTCGGAGGTGGAAGACGAAACGGAACTAGTAGACAGTACGTACTACATTGATGTGTAAACAAATGTAAATTCCTTCAAACTCAATTTTTAGCTGTTGCAGAGTTAAGTGATAAAAACTCAGAAATGGACTCATGAAGCCATAATGCTTATGTTGACGTTGTATGAAACTAATTTAAATTTATTTAAGTCAGCGAAAAAGACAAATAAAGCTGTGTGGAATATTATTGCCAAAAATATGAATTCAAAAGGATATTTGTTTAACGGAGATCAGTATGACATAAAATCTCGCAACCTCAAACAAACATACAAGAGGATTAAAGACAATAATGGAGAGACTGGAAGAGGTCACATTTCATGGCCGTACTTTGATACATTTGATGTTATATTTGGAAACTCCGCACATATTCAACCAATTGCAACAGCAAGCAATATAGAATGGATATTGTGCAAGAAATTGAATTTCGCCAGAAGTAAATACCAACCACCTGTCAAGGTGTGCTACTCCTTCATCATCAAGTTGTTCACTGGTTAAATATACACAACTTAATTTAAAAACATTTGTTACTCATATTTTACAAACCATGGATAATGTTGAAACTTTGCAGAGTGTAAATAGAAAAAGAAAGTCATCTCTACATGAAGAACCTTCCTGGATGAAAACATTAAGACAAGAGGCAGCTCAACGACATGCAAACAAAATGGAAATTTTAGATTTATTGATTAAAGAATAGTAGTTACATTTTTTATAATGTGTATTTTGTTTAAGTAAAATTAATGAATAAATAGTTGATCTGCAATATTGTTCCGTTTTGTAACTCCAAAATTATCTTCATCATTACAAATTACAATTGCCTCACTATTATCGTCACTCAAATCACTAATTTCAAAGTTATAATTTTGTACCATGCAAATATTATGCGTGCAATAATTATTTTAGGAATGAATTCTGTGTTATAAATGTTAATATGTTTTAAAATGCGAAAGCGACGTTTTAACCCATTAGTTCCTAACGTTGCGTAAACGCAACATTTTGCAAATATATGTATATATTTTTAATTACCATAGTAAAATAATTTTGAACCAGTCTATGCTTCAAAGGACATAATCTTTTATATCTTGATGAGAACTTTTATTTGATTACATATTGAAAACCTACTTTTTGCTCAGTCGTATTAGAACTAAATATGCTATTTAGTGATATACAATTTGACAACCCAAAAAAAATATGTAAACAATACAAAATGCCCTTCAAACTTATTGAAACAACTTTACATAGTACTCACTTCTAATCGAATATTTTCCTAATAGCAAAAGTTTTATTAGTTTTCACAAAATACAAGGTTCAAAATAATGTTGCGTTTACGCAACATTGGGATTACACGGTATAATAATATTCAAAAGTTCCGGACCACATGCTGGGCGCGCGCGCATGTCTGCGCATGTCTGTACCCCTGATGTTGTCAGTTTGGTTAGTTCATTTGTGAAGTTATAAGAGATAAGTTGTGTTTCTTAGAAACATTTGTGTTGGATTTTCATAGTAATTGGTAAATGAAGTAAAATTTCAAGAATTGGGATTCAAGTAAGTATTTATGAGTATTATGACAAGTTATAATAGAGATAGGAAAATTCAATTCCATACAGAGACATTGTTTATGTATTTTGTAAACATATGGAGGTGCTTGAGGCGCAAGCCGCATGTATCAAATGCAGGATGATAATCCAGTGGCGCATCCATAAAAAATTATTTGGGATGTAACCTGAAATATCATTGAACCGTCATGAAAACCATGCTTTACTGCAGCATCAACTTTCCCAAGTCCAGTTATAATAAATGCACATATCTTTTGATGCTAATTGGAAATATAGTTTTTAGATATGTCTTGGGAATATAAAAGACCATTATTAGAAGAGGATGATGATTTACAGCAAGCTGTAAATACTGATGCGGTGTATATACCACCACCGATCGACGAACTTACGGATGAATAAGAAATTGATGATGGTATAAGTGAAAAAGAAAACGTTTTACCGGACATAGCTGGGACATATGAGAATCATACAACTGTTCCTGATGAAATTGTGAATGAACAGCTCCCAAGCCAATCAAATTCCAAGAAGGTGAACACTAATACTAAAACAGCTAGTAAAAGTAAAGCTAAAAAAATTCCCAAGTGGAAAAAAGCTAACCCAACGTATAAAAATTTGCCACAAAATGAAGAACATATTATGAGAGAAGAACTTGAAAACAAAATTAGTGGAAAATGTCCATACGAAGTTTTTTGTTTATATTTTAGTGATGATGTTTGGAAAAAAATTGTTGACTTCTCAAACAAATATGCACAGGATCATAATCGGCACTCCTTTCGGCTAAATATAACAAATCTGAAACGCTTTTGTGGTATATTGATCTTTTCTGGTTACCATACGTTGCCAGCTACAAAGATGTACTGGTCGAAAGACGAAGACAAGGGTATACCTCTGGTAAGAAACTGCATGAGCAGAAATAAATTTGATTCCATCAAACGAAATATACACTTATCAGATAATGACCAATTAGATAAAAGAGTCAAACTCTCGAAACTGAGACCTATATTTGATGTAATAAATGAAAAAAATATGCAGTTTGGGATTTTTTCTCATAATTTATCGATAGATGAGGAAATGGTTCCCTATTTTGGTCGACATAGTGGTAAAATGTTTATAAAAGGTAAACCGGTACGCTTCGGTTTTAAATTATGGTGTTTATGTAACTCAGATAGATACTTATATAAATTTATTCCATATGCTGGAAAACAAACAGATAAGGACGTAAGTGACTTAGGATTAGGAGAACAGGTTGTCCTGAACCTTTTGTCCGTTATACAGAATCCATATAAACACCGCGTGTTTTTTGATAACTTTTTTTCTTCGCATAAGTTGTTTTGTCTACTGAAGAACAAAGGCTTTTACGCCACGGGTACAATCCGAGAAAACCGAACGTGCAATGATAAACTGGAAACAGCAAAAAGCCTACAAAAAAGAGAAAGAGGTTCATATGAATTTTGTTTTGATGATGAGAATGACATTTTGTTAGTAAAATGGAATAATAATTGTGTTATCACTATTGCCACAAATAACTGCAGCATCGAACCTTCGATAACTGCTAAACGATATAGCAGAAAAGAAAGAAAGGTGGTCACTATCCCACAACCAAACAGATCTAAGCAGTACTTTACCTCTCGACAACTCCTTCTGCTGTATAAGGCCCAAATTCAGCCTCATCTGGAATATAATTCTCACCTCTGGGTTAGTGCTCCCCAATACGCTCTCGATATCGTTGATCGTATTCAAAAGAGAGCGATTAGGCTTATAAATGACCCGTCTTTAACTTCTGACATACAGTCCCTCGGGCATAGAAGGATGGTTTCAGTTGTTTCTTTGTATTATCGTTATTACAACGGCTATTGTGCTGCTGAATTATATTCTTTGATACCATCTCGGGATATCTTTGCGAGAAACACTCGGTTCGCTCATTCACATCATTATGCAGTACAAATCTCCACTTGTCGTACCAAACGGGCGCAATCCACATTTTTCTACACGGCTTCTAAACTCTGGAATGATCTCCCTAGTTCCTACTTTCCTCTCACTTATGATATGAGAAAATTTAAGGTAGCTGTTCATAGGCATCTATTGGCAATTAATTATCCCTCTATCCATCCTCCTAAATATTCCTGAGTGCTTTAGCACGATAGGCCACATGGGAGGTGTAGATCTTCATGATAAAGGGATCGCCAACTATCGAATTCAAATAAGAGGCAAGAAATGGTGGTGGCCACTTTTTATAAACTTACTAGACAGTGTCATAGTAAATGATTGGAAAGTATATCGCGAATAAGCAAAAAATGTCACAGATAGAATTCAAGTCGTATATAGCAGTTACCCTTATGAAAGCAGAGGACACCTGCACTCAAGAAAATGAGGAGGTAGCAGGATGTACGGAGTCAAAAGTTCCTACAAATCCAAGTTATGGGCGACCGTCTAAGAACGCATTGCCAGCGGAATTGAGATTCGACAATATTGGTCACGTGATAGTCTGACAGGAAAATAAAGCAAGGAGAAGATGTAAGTGTAAGAACAATACAATCTACATGTGTAAAAAGTGTCAGGTACATGTACATATAGACTGCTTCAAAGACTTTCACACACCCTAATCATTTATGTACCCCAGAAATCACAAAGTTTCGTATACGCAACATTTTACTACGGGCGTTACGGCAATCTATTTTCATTATTTCTTGTTGTAACTACTCACGTATATGTATTTTTGTATAGAATAAAGAAATACACCTTCAAAATGCTATGTTTACTACTGTTGGGAATTAATGGGTTAATAACCCATAACATTGTTCAATAAAAACTCGTGTCGAGGAGAGTTTGTAATTGAAAGTGCGTTGTTTTCTGGTCAAATGACCATTGTCTTTATATGGTGTTATTACATAATTCGTACATTTATACGCTGAATCGCCTAAAATATGGAATTACTATTTGGGAATACTTCAAGTGGTGAACTATTCATTTTTTTTCCTGGGCATCCTAAAAATTTTACATTGTTACTGTATAGACTATAAAGGAAAAGGCCATGTATTTCATTCCCTCCCCAAGGAGGGCGGGCTGCTCGAGCTTTCTGAGCTCCTTCAGCCACAATCACGGATTCCCAGCATACATACATACATTACGTATATATGCATGGTGGGATTAAGGATGGGTACGGTCAGGATAGGATCGGAAGGAACGGAGTTAGGGTTCTGAGGGGGAAAATACTACCCCAACATTCTCCTAAGTAGCCGCACATGGTATGCATATACGCAGTGACCATGCCGCTACATGTGCATGAGGAAAACCCCCTGAAAAAACCTCATACAAGGTAGACGGTAACGGGAATCGAACCCATTACCTCGTGAATGCTAAGCAGGTTGTGTCACCACTACGCTACCAGCTCGATTAGACTATAAATACTATGCTTCACTTACCTACGAAGACATCTGTTAAGTTATAATGTGTATCACACACACCTTGCAATATTATTGAGTGATAATGATGTCTATTGCAATAAGCTGCCAGCTCTTTTCTAGGTGCAGTTATCGATATATGTGTACCATCTATACTGCCTTGTACACCTGGAAATTCTTGCCGTTTTTGGAATCCTTATATCACTTTCAGAGCTTTTTGACTGGTTGGCCATGAGATATAATTTCCCGACAGCTCCACTAATATGGTACAAACTTTGTGCAGATATAGCCATGAAGTTGATTTGCTGATATCAAACTTCTCAGAGATAATTCTGTAAAAATAAGTTCATGATTATGTGAACAACAAATTTACAATTTTTTAATATCACCTATACACCTCCTGGTTGCACAACATACTTAATGCTACCATAAGTTATATTTTGGGAGCATATGCATGAGGTCCAACTCCATGTGCATTTTCCTCAAGCAGGTAGGGACCAAGCGTTTGCATTAAATTTTCAAAGGTATCTCGGGACAATCGAAAATGACTTTTTAAGTCTACGATAAACATTTGCTCCTAAACACTATAATGCATTAAATGTAACTTACCTTCGTAATTGTATAATGACGCTACATTGTCCACATTATTTCGTATAACCAAACGGGGTCTGTTTTCGAATGATGTAATTAATCACTATAGCGACACACTCATCGTCGCTATCACTGTCGACTAATTGTAATAAAGCCTATATAACACGTTTTTTCGGTCTGCCATATTATTTTTAACAAAATAAATAACCTTGTATAATGTTTATATATTTAACAATGCTTATTGTATCAAACAGCTGTCAAACGTCAATTATATACAGCGTGCGTTCGATAATCGATCAGTAGATACACTACCGCACGGTAAACAGCTGATTATCAAGATACACCGAGATATTTATACCGCTATAATTATCGTAAGTGCCTAATGCACGCTATTAATATACATCTTCGTGTGGTAACAAGGTAATTCTTTTAAGGATTATTAAAAAAAAATCGAATTTCAGGTAAAACAATAACACAACAAAGGCAAAAGATTAATTAGTAGAAGTTATTTCCTGTTGCTTAACACTAGAATGCCGGAGAAACCGCATCCCTAGAATGCCGGGAGGGTGTCATTTTGACACCCTATGTATTATCGATGTTTTAAGCGCGTTTTCGTGTGTTTATCACAATTTCTTGATTGCTCGCGTTTATGTCACAGTTCAGATGTGTATTTATTGTATTTTTCACATTTTTTAAACGTTTTATTGTTCTCAAAATCGGTATTTATGAAAACAAGGCTCGCTATAAGTATAAATTTGTTTGCTTCGGACTTCTTCACCTTCAGGATTATGCTAAAACGTTAGTTGACATGCAAAATAGGTAAGTAAATAATGACTCCATTCTTTTTAAAACATTTTTATTGTTTTAAATTATTAACGCTTTACAGGTATAAAGACATTTTGTTATACTAACAAAACATGTTTTTTTACTTTTTTACAGGTTTGACGATATCATCTTTGGACATCTTTGGAAGGTTGATTTACAGGTACATATTTTGTTAAAAAAAACAAATACTTAAAACTAAAATTTAAAAAAAATAACAAGTTTCACAAATTAAACTTAATTTTGTGTCTGAGTAAGAACATATAATAAAATAAGAAGTCTTCTTCCGTACAGAAAACAAAAGTTTTGTCTACTCTACTTCACATTTTTGCATTTTCGCTCGATTTTAGCCGTACACGAGCCACATACTGAATTTTTACACTGCTTGCAAAATCCAATAGTTCTGTTTTTTTGCAGTTTATTTTACCTGGCAGTTCCTAGTCATTTTGGTTCTTGCAATTCAACACAGTTATCAGAAGGTTCACTAACATTTCTCTTTGTAACATAAGGACTTGCAAGCTCTTCAGCCAACTTTTGCAGAAAATCCTTACGGACAGGTTAGTTTTAGTTATTTCCTTATACAATATCCAGGCATTGATGCCGGCCATGTCAAGAGTATTCTGAAAAGAATGAACTGGCCATCGCCTGGTTCCTGTTCTTACAGAATACTTCCGCCCCATCTGATCAATTATGTCCACCCCATACTTCGTCTCGTTGTAAAACTGAATAGTTTCTGGCGTTTTCTTAGAGTTGTCACTAATGTCAATGTCAGGGTGAAGAGAGCTTAGAACAACAACATTCTTTCTTGGTTTGCCTTGATAAACGGTAAGTGTTACGTCATCGTTTTTGTACACTTTACTTGAGTACAACTCCTCTCGGAAGTTTTGATTTTAGTAGGAATCTCCTCCTCACCTTATTTATTGTTCCTACAAGACTTGTCCTTTTTTCAGCTCTTTTGCCAGACCAATGGATGTGAAATAATTGTCGGTTGTGACATTTCGGCCTTTGCCCAGGTAAGGTTGCATAAGCTTCAATACCACATGATCTGCAACGCGCTCACCAACTACACGGGAGTCATCTTTGCCAAGGTAAGGAAATCCGTTTATCAAGTACTTACTGTCCTTATCCACGGCAAGCCAGTATTTTGCCCATACTTGTCGGGTTTCGATGCCATGTACTGAGTGAAGGGGCATCTAGCTTTGCTTGGAAAGAACTGCTCGTCAATAGTTATAAAAGGCCCTGGCTTGTAGCAAGCAATACAGTTATCAATGAATTTATTCCATACATAGGAAAACAGCGCAAATTTGTCAGTTTGCAATCGTTGAGAGCGACTTGATTTCTCGTCAAAGCGAAGATAGCGCAAAATTTCGCAAAAACGGTCCCTTGTCATAGCTTTTTTGACAAACGGAATGCCCCAGTCCTTCGACCACATCCCGTGTACTGCAAGATTGCGCAGCCGACGTCCCCTCGCGTACATAACAGCGATAAAGGCTTCAAGTTGTTCAATAGTCAGGTCAAAGTCATCATTCCCGGTCTGCCTACGTGCTTCAGCATTTGTACATTTTCTAATGTGTTCCAGAATCACTTTGTCCATCATCAAATGCCACGCACTAGCAGGGCTACCAGCACTAACACTTCGCTTTGCGTATCCAGTAGGCCCAGGGATTCCCTAAGAAGATTTTGTTGGGCGCGCCTACCTGTTACATGCAACCCAGGTCAATAAAAGTCCACCTGTGCCATCAGGTGCAACAAGCGTAGTTTCAGCGTCGCCCTGCTCACTTTGAACCACATTTTCATCTAACGCAGATTCTTGAGACTGATCACCTCCTCCACAGCGGAATCCTCAGTAAGAAGTCGGCGTCTCTTCGAACCCTGGGTAACTCCTTCCTCGTTGACCTGGCCCGCCACCACGTCGACCACGACCGCGATTACCGGTACCAGAAGGTTTCCTCACTGTAGCAGCTAATCCGGAACCAGGTTCATCTGTAAAAATTAATGCATTGCAGATGTGATAACAGAATAACACAAACATGTACTATAAGGGTGTGTGTGTAAAAGAGCTTGAGATTATACGTAGTTTGTTCCTTTATTACGGCAATAAAATATATAAGATGTAAGAACTTACCGTGATCATTGTTTATATCACTTTCTTCTGATGATGCTGCATCCACCGGTGGAACAAAATCGTCATCCGAGTCACTAAATTCACTGCATTCATTTTCAGACACGTCCTCAGGTATATCACAAAGTATTGCCGCTAGCTGCTCCGGCGTAAGACCTTTACGTCGCGCCATTACGATGACCGAAAGTACAATTAGTCAAGATGCAAACGCCTCGACGCAAAAGCGAAGTTATGACAAGTCGCGACACGTCCGTGCCTGTCAGCTGGGAGCGCGCCGTACCACGCCGAGGAGTGACTCGGTCAGCGCCGCGTCGTCAAGCCAGGCAGCCAGCTAGAGACGCTTGGCATGAGTTATCCGCAGCGTCACGTGATCACATTTTTCACCACAATAAAATTTCCCTTCGAAAACAAATAAATCTGTTTCACTACTAATAAATGTACCAAGTTGAAGTTAGAAAAGACGCAACACATGCACTTTCTTTACGCGCCTCCTAATATAATAAATAATAATAAAATATATTTTCATGTGTATAAATAAATGCGAACGTAATATTATCTTTCCAAATTATAATTTAAAGGTAAAACACATTTTTTAAAAAAATAATATAAGCTCTAAAAACTAAAACTAGGCTACGAACATGTAGGGTGTCAAAATGACACCTTCGGCATTTACGGTAAATTCGATTTTTAAGGCAAACTAACCAAGATTTTTTTTCATGTAGTAGTTCTGTCAAACCCTCCAAATGAATAAAAGCCACGAGGTATTTTTACACAGGGCCCGTCAAACGCCTGCTCTAAGTAAAATGTCGTGCAGGGTGTCAAAATGACACCCTCCGGCATTCTAGTGTTAAGTTATGTTTGGGACGTGAGAATAACCTTCAACTTGTCTACACGTGTATATGCCAATTTTATAGTCTTCCCAAATAACTCACACTGTCAAATTGTTTGCAACGAATTACGGAATTTAAATGAAAGAAATTCTTGCTAAAGAATCTATCCATTCAAATTTAGAGTGTAATTTCTTTATATAACAAAACTAACCATAAGTTATTGAGGAAAAAATATAATGACGGCAGAAAAAACAGCTAAGGAAGCCAGAGGTAAAAACTACTTACAGTTGAATTCCATAAAACAATGGTATATTTTTATATTATACAATCAAAACGTTTCGATAACACTTACAGTTATCTTCGTCAGTAGTAATATCTATTAAAATTGTTAAAGATGTTGAAACAATTTTCGGAAAGTTGAAAAATTAAAACATAAACATCAGCCTGATATTAATATAACAGTTTATAAAACGTATAAAGCCAACTATAGAATTAAATTTTAGTAAACAATAACTAGAGCATTAAAAAGTAAATACTGTTAAACTGTGTTAAGGATGATAATGAAAAATGTCAGCCAAAAAACACATTTAACAAAATTTAATCAAGTTATGATGTAAGTGTAAAGTTGTGAAAAACTCCAATTTGAAAATGATAGAAGCATTCACAAGTATAAACATGACATCAATTAAAATAATCCAGTTAGATCTAACAACAAATATCTTTATCAATAATTGGAAGTGTTATTAACAATGAAAAGCATAATGCAGAACGTTTTATGCAATTTTTTAAATTTTAATTTTAACGTCAACTAGTTATGTTAAATTATAATGCTGTGGTAATTAAACATATATAATTAGTAAAGCATTTTTTGCTTCAAGGTCTAGGAAAAACACAGCAGTTAAAATTAAAATCAAAATCAAGACGTATCATTATACCTTTTTTTAATTATAAGATACCAAAACCTATGTAAACGGAAATTTTCTTCTTGTCTATTAAAATTATTAGGGTGTATATCTCAATAGCTTCACGTAAACGAACATAACAATTAGTTTGTCTTGACAATATTTCCATATTGTCAAATTGAATGTCATGATTTAGATTATTTAAGGCATGGTCAGCTACCGCAGACCTTTCTGATTGATCTAATCTACAAAATCCCATATGTTCTTTACGTCTTGTATCAAAGCTACTTATATACCCCGGAAGATGATAATGGGTTTAAAACATCTTTAGGTGATCTTAAATGTTCTTCAATTTTTATTGTAGGTTTAAAAATAGTCATAATGCCATATTTAATTGGGATTTTTCAATTCTATGTGACATTAGCTATAGAAGGAAGAAAAGCAATACCAACATTAAGAACTGGTTTTCTTTAAGGTTACGTCTAGAAGGTGTAATTCAGGGCCACAAATTCGATCTACTAAAGATTAAATTACACCAATTTTTTGACGTGGGTGGTGGTTGGATAATTTATGAAGGTATCTATCAGTGTGTGTCGGCTTTCTGTAAACCTTAAAGAAAGTGAATTATTATTTTTAGATATTAATATGTCAAGAAATGGTAAACTTCCATTAGTTTCTTTTTCCATGGTAAACTGGTGAAAGTTTACATGTTCATAAAACCAAAATTTATTGTTTTTAAAAATAAATACTTTATAGTTAATTCATACTAACTGTTCCAAATAGTATAGTTTGATTCAAAAAGTTGGGTGTGATTAATTCTTAAAATTACACGAACTAAGATTTAGGCAACGTAAGTCTTCATTAAATCAGAAAAGTATCTTTTAGTTAATATTTTTATCGGCAGATGTCTCCACATAAATTTTCATAAAATTTCAAAGAAAGTTGAAAATTATTGAATGTTTTTTATATTTTAAACTACAAAAATTATCGATTATATCCACTTATTTTATTGATAGAGTCAAAAATATTTTGCGGTGACAGTGAATTATTATAATTTAGGACATGGTTTGATTATAATTAAATACCATCATAATACATAACACTGACTTCCATAAAAATTGTAACACCTAGAATTTGTTGAACGATTTCATTGCAATTTTCGTCAACGATGTCTTTCATTAGAACAAACAAACGATTAAAATTTGAATAAAATCTAGCTAGTAGTTTTTTTTTGTTTTTCCTTTGCACTTAGTAACAATAAATTTGAAGAAATAAACCAATTAACTGTCAATTTTGCAAATTGTTTGTTCACAATTTCGTTCTGAACTTGGGAACACTGCCAAGGTACGTCAACATCAACATTTTCCCCAACTGACTGATTTTGAACGTGGCCGTATTATTGGCATGAGAGAGACCGGACTTACGCTAAGAGAAATTGCTCGTCGTGTAAACCGAAATGTTACAACAGTATTGAGGCTGGTCCAAATGGTCCGAGGAAGGGGTGCAACAACGTCGACCTGTATCTGAACGTCCCCGCAGGACTACAGATCGCTAAGAACGTCGCTTAATACTTTTGGCCACAAGAGACAGATTTTAAACAACTCGATCGATTGCAAATGATTGGATGAGAGGTGTAGGACACAAAATGTCAATGTCTTCTGTTTATCGCCGGATAAGGTCTTATGGGCTGCGTTCATATCGTCCATTTTTATGTCTTCGTCTTAAACCACTTCACCGTCTACGCAGGCTAGAATGGAGAAACGAAAGAGCGAATTGGGCGCAAGAATGGCATCGAATTGTGTTTAGTGACGAGTCCCCATTTTACTTGTGGGCCCACGATGGTCGAAGGAGGGTCAGACGGATGTGTGGAGAACGTAAAAATCCAACATTTTTTGTGGAACGCAACACAGCCCTCACACAAGGAGTAATGATATGGGGTGCAATATGTTACCGTAACAGATCACCCTTGGTGTTCATTGATGGCAACTTAAACGCCGCTGGTTATATTGACAATGCGCTAGAACCCGTTGCGCTTCCATATCTTCAGTCAGAAGTCGGTAGGCGACTGGGTAATTTACCACACCCTATAGATAACTTACACGATCTCCGGCTACGGATTCAAGAAGCTTGGGTTGATATACCACATGCAGCTATAGATCACTTGATTGATAGCATGCCACGCCGTCTAAATGAGTGCATTACAAATCGTGGCGGAGCAACTCATTATTGAAAAAAACATTTTTAGTTTTTGTTCTTTTGTTTTCAAATTTTAATCGTTTGTTTGTTCTAAAGAAAGACATCGTTGACGAAAATTTCAATAAACTCGTTCAATAAATTCTAGGTGTTGCAATTTTTATGGAAGTCAGTATATATATTTGTAAGTAAACAAATACTTTTTATTGTTTATTATAAATTAAATCATTTCAGGTGGAAAATTGATAAAAGTTGCAACCCTTCTGAAACCATAATTATTGCTTTGTAATCGACCTATTTCTTGTAGATACTTTACTTTAAATCTAAAAATACTGTTATTTTATTAGGAATTATAATGTAATTATAATTACAACAAACCTTTTTCCTTCAACCATTGGCTTCTTCACGCTTTCCTTAGATTTATACTGCCAGCTTTTTTTTGTGCGATCCTAGACTGATAATCCAAGTTTCATCTAAGAATAGGATTGTATAATTTTTCTTCTTTATTTTTGTAATATTCTCTTAAGAATCGTACATGGCTGGCAGCAATATGTGATTGTTCCAGTAAACCTCACCTACCATCACCTACTTTAGATGAAAAGTCAATGGAATGAGAGAGACGTTTTAAACTTGATCTATGAAATAGAAAACTTGACTATTGCTTAATTTTTTTGTAATAATGCCAGCGTAACATGTATACCTACAAAAACAGGTATAGTGCTAGACATTTCTTGCAAGTTTCTATTTACATTTTAAATACATTTCATAAATCTTTCTCTTTACAGCATCCTTCACATAATCATCAACTACGGTAGACTTAGATTACGTACGTTTTCTCCCCTTAGCAAAAACGCATAAACAATAATTTCAAAAAATGACAGGAGTGACAAATGGTGATATATATATATATATATATATATATATATATATATATATATATATATAAATATGTAATTTTATTATAGTTTTACATCGATGACAACTTTACAACAAATTCTTAAAAAAACTCCGCTATCATCTGCCCGTAATTATAACGAAAAGGCCCCCACTACAGATCTCAGGTTTTTTGAGTTCGTTCAAATTAATAAAGGTACCAAAACATGACGTATTTCAGTTTTAACAAAATATTGCATGGTGTGCGACAAAACTCATTTTGCTTCACTTTACCGGACATATCTACGAGGGATGCTATTTATGTATTGAGAATTGGCAACACTGGTATTGCCAGGTGAAATTTGTCACTGTCATCTTAAAGTTTAACATTTTTGAGGTTATACGTACTCAGAACGTTTTGTCGTGCGAGCACTATTTGTGTTGTTTACAATAAGTTGAAAATTTCATCTCAGCCAAAATATGGACTTAACTCGTGAAAATTTTCGAGCTATGATTTATTATGACTTTCGACGTGGTCTAACTCAAGAACAATGCGTCAATCAACTGAATTCAACTTTTGGCGATGAAGCGCCATCCACAGCCACTGTATATCGCTGGTACACTGAATTCAAACGTGGGCGTAGTTCGCTCACGGATGAAGTTAAAGAAGGTCGTCCAAAATCAGTCGTTGTGCCGGAAAATATCGATGCTGTGCGAAAACTAATTGAAGAAGATCGTCATGTGACATATCACGAAATCGAGAGATGTTTAAGCATTAGTATGACCAGCATACATAAGATTTTGCACGAACATTTGTGTGTTCGTAAGCTGTGTGCACGTTGGATTCCACAGTTGTTGACAAATGCTCAAAAAAATGCTCGTGTCGATTGGTGCCGTAAAATGATTTCAAAATACAACTGTGGTGCATCCAAAGCGGTATACAACATCGTAACAGGTGACGAGTCGTGGATTTATGCGTATGAGCCAGAAAGAAAAGGCCAGTCCACAGTTTGGGTGTTTCAATGTGAAGCAAAGCCAACAAAAGTTGTTCGTTCTCGAAGTGTTGAGAAGTAAATGGTGGCGTTTTTCTTCACGAAAACCGATCGTGTGGTAACTGTGGCTCTCGATAATCAAAGAACCGTTAATTCAGCGTGGTATACGACCATTTGTTTGCCTGAAGTTTTCGGTAAATTGAGAGAAACCAACCCAAAACGACGAATCATTTTGCATCACGACAATGCCAGCTCACACACATCACATGCAACAAACGAGTATTTGGACATACAAAAGATCGAATTGATAGGTCATCCGCCTTACAGCCCCGACTTGGCACCCAATGACTTCTTCTTGTTCCCACTAATTAAAGATAAACTGCGTGGACAACGATTTTCATCGCCCGAAGAAGCAGTTGAGGTCTTCAAAACGCATGTTTTAGATCTTCTGACGGGACAAAGTGCTTTGAAGAGTGGTTCAATCGCATGCCAAAGTGTATAGATCTTAAAGGCGATTATTTTGAAAAGCAATAAAAATATTTTTCATCAAATTCATTTGTTTATTCTTTCTATTCTCAATACATAAATAGCAACCCTCGTATGCACAACACACCTAAGAGTTTAAAAATGTTTTTATAATAAGGTTCAGAGGGGTAAGTGTGGTCAGTAAAATGGTAACATGAACATCAATGTTTTATCAGTGATTATTTCCCTGGTTTTGTATTAACCAATAAAATGTCATAGATTTTAAAATTCAGACCAATCGGAATAAAATGTCAGCGACTATTGCACTAGAGAAATAGTCATTTGTGTTCCTGTTTTTTGTATTTTTGTATTCAGTTAATACAATGTTTTCTAATTTTTATTCTGAAGTTAATTTAATTAACGCGGGAGTAATCTTCCTAAATATAACACGACCTGGATAAAGACTCTGCTATTTTTGTTGTTGCTAAATTTCTCTAATATTTTACAATTTGATTCGACATAATTTTGGCATTAATAATCTGATTAATTAATCAAAATTATGTCTCATCAAATTGATACTAACATATTCTCGAAATTTAGATACAACAAAAATAGCGGACTATTTATCAAGCTCTTGTTATATTACCTATGACTATTTCCCACAATAAATCAATAACAACGTTCGATTGTATGCTACGCGATTACGTTAAACGTGAGAAAACGCTAAATGCATTTTATAACTGGATAAAGCTCTACATTAACTTTAGTTTATTTAAAATTATAACCCAACTAAATGGCATTCTGGAAATAATCTGAACATCCCCCGGCCTATGATTTTTGACCGTTGAAATGCGACGAGCAGCTTTTTTTTATTTCGCCAAATGATAAAAAGTAACAACTAGCGTAGTGCTAACTAGTTCCGCCTACCCACCACACGAACTTCACTTACACTTCACTCTGACTTTCGTCACTCACTTCACTTTCATCCACTCCACGTATCACTTTCTCAATCGTGTCATCGGTGTCCTTTTTGAAGACCTCTCTCGCCAGAGCCTTCCACTTGGATTTATTGGCATTTGGCGTTGATTCAATGGTCCTTGTGTCCAAACCACGAAATCAAACCAGTCACGTTCAGTCACATGAACTTGCATCACTGAGTGTAATATTTGTGGCTTCTTGTCAGAAGAATACACTTTCTGCCGTCGACGGTAACTTCTTCCAAGAACGTATCTTTCTTTCTATGAACTATAATCTCAGGATCTCCATGTCTTTCTATACATGGACATTTCACTTCAACTATTCCATCGTCGCCAACTAAAGCATCTGGACTAGCACCCAATAATCCACATTCCAAACATACAAACAATCCAGACGGTTCCACATTCACGCCGTTCAATGTCTCGTACAGACGGATAGCCTTTAGTTCACTTGATTTGACCCAAGCCGTCCCAAGATCTGAAAAGTTATTTGACACTACGATGTTGTCTATCTGTCCGCCATTGGATGTTGAATTTCTCATTGCGGCAATCTCGTGAGCCATACTTGCAGTAATCATCATGCTTTGGCGTCCCATACACCAAGTTATCGAATTGACCTCGAGTTTCCAAGTGCACATTCCATAGTTCTTCTTCGTCAGCTATTGACTTCACTAACAAGTATGCATCGCACTTTTCACGTAACAACTCGTTACCGACATCAACTCGATTTGCATTGTCACCGTAATTTTCATCACTTAGTGGTCTTCTCCGATTAAAAACTCATGCTTCGTCAAAGCAATTTGAAACAGTCTTTCGCTCACTTTCTTCTTCGGCTTGGATGGTTTTACCTTCTCTTTGGACGCAGATTGGTGAGATTTGTTCCACACTTCTTTGCACATGATTCTTGCACTCCACTTTCTGAACAATTTTGTAGTCTTGGCCATCGTTGTTGTACAAATTACAAATATTGAAGTACACACTAGAGTCACCGTCACCAACGAACCGCTTGTATCGTAGTTGGTGCATTTCCATACTTTTGGAGAATTCTTCCTTCAGAATGTCGGGCTCCATTGCACTAGCAGATCCTGTTTTTGAAACAACAGTGATCATCTTTCAGAACCACAATCCCCAAGTCTGGGACAAATTACACAAAACTTATTTCTAACTCCTGCAAAAAGCACTTTTTTGGAGTGGCAGCAAATTATCACCCCAGATCCAGACAGAGAAGTCCCTTGGTTTCGATAAGAACGCTTGACCCATTGTCCATCACCCTCAACTTCCGTCCACACTAATCTTCGTTCTTCTTCTCCGTTTTTCTGCAGTATTTGTGACTCTGCATCTGCCAAAGAGTCGTCAAACTTTTATTCTTTGCTTAGGAAGGTAGACATGTTCATGAACGGGACATCGCGAATGATCATAGCATGATGCAGGGCAGTATACCCCATTCCGGTGGCATTTGTAGCCCAGCCACTGGCTTCCTTCACTGGTAAACTGCACTTTTCATCATGCGTTGGAACAATCAGCACTCTATCACACACTTTGCACTTGAAACTTAGACTGGGATTCTGTCTTGACTCGTGGATAATCTTGAAGGTGGCCCCTAGACATTTCTTGGCATGTTTGGCTCCTAGATCCCCATCATTTTCTCCAGCGAGCCAATTGCCACAAGTCTACGGCCAACAGGAGTTTCGTCACCGATGGTTTCAAATTGAGGAACTTTCGAACTATCCAAATTTACATTCAGGGTATCCAGATTCACAGTCACACTATCCAAATTCACACTTTCAACTAAATTGAGATTTTCACTCGTGTCGTTACGTAGATTCAAGCCAGGAGATTCTCGTTTGAGTCTCTTGGCGTGGTTCAGAGCCTCTGAACGCTGCTTCCTCACGAAAGATTAGTGGCTTACAATTCAATAATGACAACTAAAATTCAATAATGGCAACTAAATATCAATAATGCCAACCAAAACGTCACAAAATTTCGAAGGACAGTTCGAAATTACTGAAAAAGAAAACAAAATAATAATTGTCATCAGACACTCTCAAAGACTTGAAGATTACTCTGGAACCACTGGATGAAAAATTATGAGTGAACTGAAAAGTAACGGCAAATCGTTCCGCAAGAAATTACGGTACGTTTCACCATTAAGTGGTGCGTCAAAATGTGAGGACCAATAATTCGACCTCCTAAAATACCGCACCAAACATTAACGCTCCACCAGCCCTGATGTTGAATTTCTTGCATCCAACGAGGATTGGTTCTGGACCAATAATGCATGTTATGACGATTTACTCCACCATCACTGCGGAATGTAGCCTCGTCAGTCCACAATATTTGCGATAACAGATGTTGATTATCTATGAGCTTATTCGACAGCCAATAGCAGTAGTCTAAACGTTGCTCATAATCAGCTGCAGTCAGTGATTGATGAAGGACTACATCGTATGGATGTAATCTAGATTATAATTGAAGTTATGGTTTTTTAATAGCTATAACTTTACTACTTTTAATAGCTAACTTTTATTTAAAACTTACTTATGTTCTTTCACAATACGCTGAACAGTAGTTTGTGTTAGTCCCAAGTCATAAGCTACTATGTGGATTAATTTCGATATATGCTAGAACGTTTATAACATTTTCTTCCGTTCGGGATCTGCGTGCTCTGTGAGTAACTGGGGGATGAATTGTTCCTGTAGCTCTGAATCGTTGTGATAATCGAGTAAAAAGTCTCTTTTCGTAATGCCGTCTTTCTGGAAAACGAGCCGCATACAAATTTTATGCTTTTTCTGACTTAAATATAAAAAACATACCATTCTATTTAATATTTTGAAGAAAATCGCTAAAATTTCAGTAATATTAGGAAAGCGTCCTCTAGCGGTTTGTTCGTTAATGAAACTTCACTTTTTAATACATCAACGAATAGCGCAAGAAAAGACCTTTCCAACGAAATATTACTTTTTAAGATTCGATGACTGGTTCCGAAGATAATTACGTGTTTGTCTGACAACTTTCGCAGCTCCCCCTACGGAAAACCTGTGAAGGTAGAGAAAAATTTCTTATACAAAAACGGGTAAAATTGTCGCAAAAATACAACTACGATATTTCCAATATACCTTTTCCTTCAGTTTCTGTTACTTATTGGACATTTTTTTATTTACTACAGCAGTTACGCCACCTAGCGGTCTATTTATAAACTTTAAAATTATTTCCAGCATTTTCTCTTGGCCACATTTACTGCAGAATTTTTTTTTTGGAAGTCGTAACATAAGCGGGTTCTGGGATATAGCCGGCGCCCTTCCTTAATGACATCCGGTACGCACGTATGTACGCATATATGTACGCACGTATGTACGTACGTATGTACGTACGTACGTATGTACAGTTGAGGCAACAAAAAACGGGACACTACGGTTTTACAAGTTCAATGGGCATATCTACTTTAATTAGTAACTGACTACTTAATTTTATTATTGATTAATCCCAACACCTTAGATTATTAGTAATAATGACAGTATGACAGATAAGGGTTTTGAATAATTACTTATTTCTGATTTCTAAATATTCTTGTATTCCGTTTAGTTTAGTTTAATAGTATTTTTAGAGTTTTGAATAATTACTTATTTCTCATTTCTAAATATTCTTGTGTTCCGTTTAGTTTAGTTTAATAGTATTTCTAGGATTCCTTCTAAAATGCCTATTCATACTACCATTGATTTAAAAGCTCGTATCGTTGCTGAGTTAGAGAGTGGTAAAAGTGTTCGCGAAATTTCGCGATTATTAAATGTGTCGCGATCTACTGTTGGACGAGTGCGAATAAAATGGACTGTCCAACATACGATAGCGAGAGCAGTCGGTAGTGGCAGACGAAGAATATCTACACCAGCTGAAGACGAAGAATTAGTTGCTTATGTAAGAGATCATCCTTTTACGAGCTACAGGGTTGTTAAAACTGAAACAGTATTTCCTGGATGTCGTGCAACGGTTTGGGCTAGATTAAAAGAAGTTGGAATAAAACTATACGAAGCGGCCACTAAAGAACTGTTAACAAATGATAACAAAGGATGTCGTTTAGAATTTGCCAGGCGATATATCAACGAGCCCTTGGAGTTTTGGAGTCGAGTTATTTTCAGCGATGAAAAAACTTTCAGTAGCTCTAACAATCGACCTCTAGAACGACCGACTAGAACCCGATGCGAAACAGAATATATTAATTTTAAAAAACATAGTGGTCGTTTTTCTGTAAATGTTTGGGGTTGGGTAAGCCATCGCGGGCCAGGAGTTTGCTGGATAATTGACGGGCGCATGAATTCCGAAGCATATTTAGACATACTGGAAACTATCATGACTCCTTCTGTTCAAGTTTTATATGGTGAAGAAGACTACATTTTCCAACAAGTAAGTTAAGATATGAATATTATCTTATTTAACTTTTGAATTTTTACTGTGGTTATAATGAATTTATTGTTACAAGGATAATGCACCTATACACACGTCACGGAGAGTCCGAAATTGGCTTCAGGAAAACAACGTTCGTTTGTTACTGTGGCCAGCAAAAACCCCAGATCTCAATATCATTGAAAATGTTTGGGCTTTGGTCACAAAGACAATTCAAGACCAACAAGGACTACATTTCATTGCCCAAAACCGTGACCAGTTAATTGCGGCGATTGAAAACGCATGGGAGGCTGTTGGAATCGATTATCCGCAGCATTTAGTAGCGTCAATGCCTAGACGATTGCAGGAGTGCATTGACAACGAGGGCGGTCATACACATTATTAATTTCATGTTACTGCATTAATCACTAAATTACTCTAAAAGTATTTCTTTATTAATTTTTGTTTTAACAATTTCTGACCTAATCACCAAAGTACTATAATTAGATTTTTTAAATGTAGTTTTTCAAATTTTGTTTTTTTTTTCTTTTTAGATTTTAGCTACTTTGAAATATCAGACCTAAGTTTTTTTTGTTGTATATTCTAAAGCATAATATAATAAGATCAAAATTAATCAGAGCATTCTACTTATGTCATCGATGCATTGCATTCAAGTTTGACTGAACTGCAATTGTTATGTACGAAGGTCAAGTACCACTTAAAGTAGATATGCCCATTGAACTTGTAAAACCAGAGTGTCCCATTTTTTGTTGCCCCAACTGTACGTATGTACGTATGTACGTATGTACGTATGTACGTATGTACGTATGTACGTATGTACGTATGTACGTATGTACGTATGTACGTATGTACGTATATACGTATGTACGTCATATTTTCAACACGACGACGAGAAAACCATTTATATTGAGGACGGATGGTGTGAGTCATAAAGATGTGGTTTTCTCGCCTGCACACTACATGTCAGTGATGACACGAGAATTTGAAAACGTCGAGATTAATATAAAAACAGATACACGCACAGTACTTGACTCAGTCAGCGTTTTGGATTTAACGGATGTAAATACTTATTCGAGACCTAAATGTCTAGTTCGCAATAAAATTTTGATCGGTACATTGGGGAGGGGAAAGTGCAACTATGTATAATGGCGTATTATTTTATTTAAGTATAAAGTAATACTGTAGCGCCCCTGGTACCCTAGCTTGAAAAGCGTAATTTGAACTTATTTGCGATAATGCAAATTCAAGAACAAAGCAATCGCCAAGTGATTTATCCTGACTTGACTGACAATGTCACTATTACCCAAATTAATTGCCTGCCTTACTTTGACTTTCCGAGCAATAATTAAAACATTAGAATTTATTTACAAGTCTGATATTTAACTACTCGCAAACCTCAAATCTGATCAAACGAAGTGGCCGACTAGTGTTAGGTAGGTTGTGCTATCTAAATGAGATAGGCTGGATGAGGTATGTGTTGCATCATGAGGGGCAGGTAAAAAAATGAAACTACTCGAATTAAAATCAATGAACATTGCGCAGCGGTGGTTCAGCCCGTTAATCTACTATTGTGGGAAAGAACCACCAATAAAACCCACTTTATTCATAAATAAGTAATTGCACAAGTACATTAATAAATCAAATAACAAAAAAAAACAATGAAAGGGTTAAATATATAACAAAACACCATTAAATCAGGTTAAAGTGCGCACAAAATTATAGCATTAAGAGAACATAAATAAAAAGCAGTTTAGTTACACAGAAACACAATAATAAAAAAACACATGTAGTCACACGCACAATTGGGTCATAAGTAATCAAAATAGAAAATCATAATAGAAATCGTAACACCAAACATGTGGCCCTTTTAAAACCAATCATGCCGGCCTTTAAGTAAATAAACACATAAAACAAAGTAAATTACGGTACATATAAAATACAATAAAAGTAAAATTGCACAAGTAAAGGCGAGAACAAAAGAAAACAGACAAGGAATTTACAAGTACCCAATTGTTTAGTGACAACTAAAGCACAAAATACATAAGTCACATTGTAATAAAGCACATACAAAGAGAAATCAGCTCGCAGGCAAATAATTCTACTTCAACAAACCGACAAAAAACTCATTAAAACAAAGCCTTACAAGGGTAAGCTATAAATAGCACATTAACATCGTGACCAATATATAAGTTTGAGTGCGTTAGAAAAATACCGTGCTCCCTTCTCCGGTAACACACTCATCTATACAACAAATAAAAACGATAGAAATAAAAATTCGAGGTATTTAATGATCTGGCTTGGGAGTGTGTATCAACTGGCAATTGCCTTTTACAATTAATAACCAGCGGTATCATATACCCATTCACCAGCCACTTCAACACAATTATAAACATAACCAACAACCAACAATGCTAATTTGCACAAATACCAGAGTGAGTGAGCCCTGTACTGTTATTTTAGCAGATTTCACCTTAATGATTCCGCGTACGAACAAGATACCTTTGCAAGGCAATGTTTGATCCTTTCAATGCGTTACATAGGTTGGTAAAATGATCGGCTGCGAGCTTGCATTTATATAAAAATACATACTTACACTAGAATAAATAATCCCTGAATTGATCACAGACACAAATCGTTAACATACGCGGTTTAACCCCGAAAGAAAAGACAACTTAGTGTTGGCGAATTCAAAAGAGAAAGGAACACGCAAGAATTATTTTAAAGACAAACTGTTTACAATGAACCAAAATTAACCCAAAAATCGATTTGGCTCGATTGACACGCTAACTGGAACCGCTTCCTTCGATTTCAAAACTAACTAATCTACTCCCGAAAAACCACCCCCGTTTTTCAAAAGTAATAAAAAACAAGCAACATTAATTTCCGTTGGAACAGTTTCATATTAATGACATCTTAATTTTAAAAATATGCATTCGTCCGTAACAACATTTCTGTCTCGAAGTTTCAAACATCAATGATCTCTTTTAATCGCGGTCTGTACCGTCGTAATTAATCATTAGACCAATGACATTTCACCATCAAGAGCGCGCATAAGAAATTACAATGATTCGTTACGCCCCTTCAGTAAAGCGTTGTTAAGCGTACACCTGCTACTCACCCCCCAACTTGTGTTTTACAACCCCAGACAAATATCAGTTACAAACAATCCTACATTCTTTACATAAAAATATATAAATAACAGATTTTGAAAACATTAGCAAATTACGACATATTATTAAGATATTAAAAATCCACTAATTATCTTTTATATCGTGGTAACAATGGCGACTTGACAAACGTTTATTACATTAATACAATTTTCGCGATCCGCTACCTACAATACGATTGTTGGATCATCAGGAAAAAACCGCTTAACAATATCCATTGTTTCAAGTACATATTTGTACTGAAACTTATAGTATTTACTATTATAGGTACAATATTACGAAACAAGTATAATGGTGGTCACACGTATCCACTGTGTGCATTTTCCCCTGCCGAGGGAGGGGCGAATTATTGAATAATCTTCAGTTCAAAATCCCAAATTGCAGACATGTTTACAAGTAAAATCGAGCAGTGTATCTTGACACAGGTGGGTAGACAGACGGACAAAGTGCAGACATGAGCTGTGAAAATAAAATTAAACAAAAACGTGTCTAATATCCAAAGACATTTGGTTATTACACGTCATTATCTGTATGTTTTCTATTCGCGCTAGATTATCATCAAAAAACATTTGATAAGTTCAAAGAAGTGAATGGCGTGCATTACAGAATAAGACATTCACTAAATTGGAATTATACTGGAATACTGCAAAGTTTTCCGTAAATGTTTTGCGGGCCATGGCTTATTATATAACTATATTTTCTAAATACGTCTGTTTCATTATCGACGGTGGAAAGTTTTTCGACTTTTAATTCTTTTCAATAAAATACTCGAATTATGCTGAAATTATAAAATGAGGAAAGTCGTTCCCTTTAAAACCAGTAACATTTTAATTAAAAATATAATACTACGTATACATTTAAATTAGAATAGGCTGATATTAATCAATACCCTAAATGTTGGAATCGTGATTGTAAGATTATTAGAAAAAATGGTAGCTACCGATAGGAAAGTGGAAAATGAAACCAAACCGGATTACAAAACTCTCAAAGAACCATCAATAAGCATAAGAAACGAGCAGAGTATAATCGCTTTAATGTTAATCTCAACGCATTAAAAGTAAGAACCTGGATTACGTCGTACATTAGACAAGAATATTCCACATACCGTAATTAGTTCACATTAACTTAGCAATTCAATCACACAATCTTATATAACAATCTTAAATTTAGTTACAATATCATTAGTGCTATTGTCATGGCTAGATAATCAAACGTTTGTTAGTCAATATCACGTCAACCTAAACTGTAATTATGAGCTCCATTAACTTCAAACAGAATACATTAAAAATAATCATAAATTCCGGATAATGCATGTTATGTGCAAAACAAATTCTGCGTTCTAGGTTAACTGAAACGGAATCGAAGCAAGGCCAGAAAAAGTACATGTTATGATATGGTACCGTAACGGTACTTCCCAAACAGTCTTTTTTTATTTACAAGGTGAATAAATACATTTTCTAAATAAAATAACCGGAGCAAGTGGAGTTATTTTGTTGAGTAATTTGTAGCATTATAATTGATTTTTAATTTCCTTATTTCCTGTAGACTATTGAAAACTTACATTTCAACTTAACATTTTGTCGACATAAATTTAAAATTTTTGCTACCTCCAAAATACTAGCCCAATTTGTTTATTCGGCACGGCATTTTAAACGAGCACACCTTTATGCAGCTCATAATAATACTGTTCAAGTGCAGCAAGTTGCCTTTCACTTCCTAGTGTAACTCTAGCAGGAGGAGAGTTCCGCACATCACACATTTTTTGAGACAATCGAACTATGTTTGAAACTGTTTATTTTTTGCGTAGAGCTAATTACCATAAGGTGTAAGAATTGTTTACTTTTGATCAATAGTAAGTTATTTATTACGTAAATAAAAGTATAGCTAATGTGCATTAACAAATTGGTGAAATGTACATATACTTTATTTTTGAAAATGCATAATAATAATAACCGTAGTAGATGATACTTTTGTTAATAATCCCAAAAAAATAGTAAACAACAAAAACACCGCGTTTCAATATCTATGCTATCATCATCATTCATCAGCTATTGACTACGTTCATAAATTGGGACAGATGCAATACTATCGTACATTGCATGTGACGCGCGTAATATTATTTCTATTTCCTTTCTCGTTATTATGAGTAGCTACATTACCTTCAATTGTACTTCAGTAAGAATTAATAAAAATTAACTAAAGGTTTCAATTGTACTTCAGTAAGAATTAATAAAAATTAACTAAAGGTATACAAACATGGTAAGTAAATATCTTTTTATCCTTTTTACACGATATATTGCTTTGTAAAAGGATTATGAATTGCACTTCGTGATAAAAATTTATAAGTAAAATTCGCTTCCCCCTCTCTCTCTCTCTCCATGTATATATATATATATATATATATATATATTGTAATGTGAAAAAATATAATATAATTATTTATGTAATGTTTAAATATAATAGGGAAATTACACAAATAATGGATACAAATTTAAGGGTTATTATAAAATTGACTCACATGTGTATCGGCATATTTTCAAAAAGATGTATTCATTCGGCTGGTTCCATCTGCAAACTTCGTAGGCTCCTTCCAGTATGTGACCGATGTTATTGTTCCAATTGCTGCTGGATGTACTTTTATACTTTTATCAACGTACCTCGGATTAAATGGTGTCTTTATTGTGGTAATCGTTACTTAAATTTGCTTAAATAACTTCAACCAAGCACTGAGTTATTTATTATTATATTTAAAAGTTGTATTAAAATGTTTAAATAATTTTCGGTTTAAAATTATATTTAAGGTTGTAAATCTTTAATTTTAATTCACTTTTGTTTTTAGAACCCGATATGGAATATCGTTTATTATTATGTCGCACCAGGAAAATAAACATCAATTCAGAAAAATTGAATAATTTTTATTTACGACAAACATAACCAAAACAAAAATACAACAACCGAATTTTTAAAAACGTTAAACTTGAATCGTAACAACTTTAATTATTGAAAATTATCGGTAACCTAACTTTATTTATGATTGTAGGTTAAGAACAATTGTTTCTGAATTCTCGGCTCTTCACTAAACTCGTTTCGAAATTTCCGAAAGTAAACGTGATTTGAAACTTACATGTTAACACAAAACACAACACTTTGACCTTTTGTCATAAAAATTAAAACTTTGAAAAACAAATGGAAGAGAGAGATCGTTTCAGGATCAATTCCTTATATACTATCCTGTTAGCTACAAAAATTTCAATTTTTTTCTTTCAATACAAACAAAGTAACTAAGTCTGTGATTGGTTCAAATAAATTTGAAAACTTATCTAAAATATAAATTATGCTATAACTTTCTTAATATGTTTCTGATTTACATTTTGAAAACAGAATTGAAATCTGTGCATGATTCCGCATAAAATGATACCTCACTTGACATATATCTGTTCAAAAATGTACGATTTGACTTATTCTAATCTAAATTTACTTATATCTAAAAAAACCTACTTTCTACACTTAAACTAAATACATATTCGTGATCTGCACGAACAATTGAATTAGACAACATTTATTTAAACTCAAATATCTTAAATTTAAAGTAAAATTCTTTTTCACATAGGAAATTTGTGTAGTTAACCCCATTTTCATAATTTTATGTTTAAATGACTTGTACAAAGTAAATTACTACATGAAAATGAGGAAAACCTCCTATTAATTACACTAAGAATTTATTATAAGCTCAACTTATTCTATAAAACTATAAATTTGCAAAAAAACTTTAAAATTAAAACTTAACCTAACTTTATTTAAATGTTCATATAATTTGCGTATCTAACGTCCAAATTATTCAAAATGTTACTCTAACAATTTATTAAATCTGTCTTTAACATTCCCAATGTTCACTTTTATTGTAACGTTTAAAATTTTGTCACTTCAACAATCCATATTGTTAACATTTCTTTAAAAATTTTACACAAAATGTATTTGTATGTAAAATATCCATATGTTAAATTGTTGCTTACATCGAGCTTAATGTTTACTATACACTACTTCTTCTGTTGCACTTTTATATACACTAATATTGTAAGTATTAACTAAATCATGTCCGTACCGTAACCCTTTCTTAAATTTTTAAATCTTTCCTGCATTTTACCTGACTTAAAACATGTTCTAAATATAATCATAAATCTAAACTGTGTGCTAAATATCTGTAAAATACCCGAATGCCAAAATACTTTATATGAACTGTAAATGTAATAAAATATTTTCTACGAACTTAATCGTACTTACAAACATAACTTCATCTAACCTTCCTGACATGTTTCTTACATAGCATAATGCTTTTTATGACTGAACAAACTTGTGCAAATCTTATCAAGTCTGTTTCATCAAATCAAATCAATTTCTTTCACTCGTTTACTATAATACTTCAAATAAATGCAGTGTAAATATACTGTAATTGATCTAAAATTGTCCAATATAAGAAATACAAGCTTATACACTCAATTCCCTGTCTTAAACTTATATCTAACCATCTCAATATATATATATATATATATATATATATATATATATATAACCGAAATTTCCTTTTTTAATATTTTTTTTTTATTTCTTAACCTATTTCATTGATTTTGGTTTTGTTTGAATGAGAATTGATGAAGACACTTCACTAACCTAATATTTTCGCGATTTGTTTAACAAACAAAATGGTAAACACATTCAAACTTTAAAACTAGTTGGATCTTTTTCGAGTACACTGTATATGTTTGCAAGGCACTTTACGAAAGCTTGGATATTTGAGAATAGAACGAGAGGGCGAACATGGAAATCGGTCAAAAACTTTCTGACGTATGGCACGACAAAGGCAAGTAGGTTTTAACATATTGACTCCTATTTTCTTTCGATATTTTTAAAAATCAGGTGAGCGAATGGCAATTATCGCCTGTCTTATTGTTGCTCGTTGCTAGTCATAATTGCTGACACTTGTCAAATTTACCTTTTTTGTGAAAACTTATTAGGCCACAAATATGGTGGTTTCTAATAACGACAAGGTTATTATTAAAACTTTAATTTTGAGAGGGTACAAAGTGAGTGAAATTTTAGAACAATTTCCTGCAGATCGTTATAAAAAAAGCACAATTTATGACTTCGTTAAAAAAATTAATTTAACGCAGTCCATTGCAAGACGTGAAGGAAGTGGGCGCCCAAGAGTATAAGAACACAGGTGAGTAGGGTACCTACCGTACGTTTTATGCTTTAACCATAATAAATTAATTTAGGAAAACATTCTACAAGTTTCGAATTTGGCAGTTAGTCCTGAAAGAGCACCCGGTACTAGTTTAAGAGCTCCGCAAACTGCCCAGAGATGTAATATTTACCGTAGTTCCGTAAACAGAATAATAAATATCGATTTAGGACTTAAATTCATTAAGTGAGAATATTCTTTTGAACTTACTTATGAAATAAAAGCCAGAAGATTGCTGAGGTGCAGAAATCTTTTAAACAAATTTAGAACTAGAAGAGACATTGAAAAAAATCTGGTTTACTGATGAAAAAATTTTTACAATCAATCCTCTCAAAAACGCGCAAAATGACAGATTGTGTATACCTAATCACTAGCGGAAAAGAGACGTACCTTTAAATCGTCTATTTAGGGAAAGAAACAAGTTTGGTCATTACATAATGGTGTCTGCAGCGATCACAAGAAACCAAAAAAGTAATTTAGCCCAAATGCTTCCCGAAATAGAGGATCGAGCTCCGGACTATATATATTTTTATGCAGGTATGCTTGTTTTTTTTTCACTTTTTGAATGGTTGCCAATATGTTTTTAGGTCGGCGCAAGGTGTCACACCAGTGCTGATACCCTCAATTACTTAAGAGAAAACGTCGCTGACTCGCCTCACGAATGGCCTCCAAATAATCCAGATTTAAATCCGTGCGACTACTTTATGTGGGGCGATTTGGAGGTCAAGAGTTCATGAAATTGGTATAACATTTGAAAATGTCGCAGAACTTCCACATACTGTTGGGGCCAAACCAGTCAAGAGCATATTAGAAAAACTGTCGAAGACTGGCGAAGACGTGTTCAACTAGTACTTGAAACTAATGGTAGACATATTAATGTTTAATCCTCTTTTTATCTCAAGTTAGAGTTTGTTGTCCTTCACAAAGAACTTGCTTTGTTTAAATAAAGCTTTGTTTAAGGAATGTCGAAAGAAAGTAGTAGTCAACATGTTAAAACGTACTTGCCTTTGTCGTGCCATACGTCAGAAAGTTTTTGACCGATTTCCATGTTCGACCTCTCGTTCTATTCACAAATATCCAAGCTTTCATAAAGTAACTTGCAAACATATACCTACAGTGCGACTCGAAAAAGTTCTGACTAGTTTTAAAGTTTGAATGTGTCCGCCATTTTGTTATTTAAACAAATCGCTAAAATATTAGGTTAGTGATGTGTCTTCATCAATTCAATTAATAAAAAAACGGAAATTCCGGTTTTTTTGGAAACACACACGCACCCTCATGTCCACGCCCACGAACCCCCCGCCCACACACGCGCACGCACGCACAGTCACACTCACACTGCCCACCCACACCCACACCCACCCACCATTTTAGAATCCTTTTTTGTCAATATCTATATGGGTGGTACAGCTTCACGCATACTGCACAATGTTTAAAAATTGGACAGGTTATTACTTGTATCGTTTGTAATTTTTTTGTAAATTTCAATATCGTCGATACGGCTTCACAATACTGTTCAATGTTAATTTATTACTAGGGAGACAAATGACTCGATAATTTGTTTGCTAACTATACACGTGAAAAACAAATGCTTTGAATATACCTAGTTACACACCTACTATTTATCAGATGTAGCCTACAAAAGTTGTGAATAGGTTATGTACCATGGTTAATAACCGCGAATTATAGAGAACTTGCGAAAATCGGTCACAAAACGTTCCAATTAACAAGAAATAGAATTGTAAAATTGCCGTAGGATTAATTCATTTTAATATAAAGAATAAGACGCGGAAGCACTTCTTCTAGAATGGGAACACATTTTTTGCAAGGTCATGATTTAATTTGGCGTTATTTTACCATTCTAAATATATATGAAATATATATATATATATATATATATATATATAACAATCCAACTCAAAATTTAGCAACCAATCGAAACAGTCTGTTTTTGAATTTCACCCAATTAGGATCTGATTACAATGGAAATCTTTCCATACTAAGAAGCAAGTTCTTACACCGATAATACAGGTGAGAATAAAGGTAAAAAATTTAACAATAAACTGTATTAATAATAATTACTATTTATAACACAATTACTATAAATTATTTTGGGTCCTTCTTCGTTTTTTTTCAATTTTCCTGCATTTTCTTTGGATTGTCTTGCTGAATCCAACTTGTGGTGAGAAAATTGCTCACATGTTTAATGACTCTTAAGTAATTACCTAATACAGTGTATAAATTATGCACAACGTTACAATAATAAGAAAGGAAAATTACTGTAACGTTAATCCATTCTAATGTGAAATATAAGATGCAGAACCACTTCTTCTGGCATGGGGACATTTTTGGCAAGTACATCGTGGACTTCCCATGAACCTGCTAAATTTTCCTGTTATATGCCTCAATGTCCAGGCCTATATGCCACGAATCCGCATAAACGAAGTTCCTGCTAATTCTAATTTTGTGGGGAATTCCGATAATGTAAACTGTCTATTGTATTTCCCCTGCATTGGAAGTTGACAACCAAGGTAATCGGTTTCTATAACAAGATGTTCGAAAACTATGGATACAGTTGCATTCATACATTCGCACAGTGCAGTGCACTTTATATGCGTAATTTCCATTGGTTGGGATAAACTTATGGTTGGGTTAATATTGGCTGAAGTTGCTTGACGTAAAACTAAACCTTCATTAATAACCACAGTAGGTGAAGGGTCAACGACAGGGTAACTCAATTTGCTTTCCAGCCACTCTCGCAATGTGTAATTATAGTAATACTATTTAATTCCTTCAGCAATTTTCTTGTAACTCGCCCAAGGTTGGAATAGCAGCCATATTCTAAGGTACCAATACCTTACCGAAATACTTTCTCTGGAACAAGGGAGAGCACAAGTAGGTTCAAATACACCCATCAAAGTTTGTGCTCTTAGTTTCACGGTTTCTTTGTCGAGTCCTACGGTGGCCACCATTTTTTCCGCTTGGCATATTCTATACACCCGCTGGCTATCACTGATAAAAGAGTATCAAATGCACGTGTTGTTCATTTTTATTACGTCATTACCTATCCGCACAAATGGGATAGATTCCTATTTAGGAGTAGCCTTTTATTGGTTGCTTTCAACCGTTTGGCACACATAGCAAGCTCAAGTTCAGGAAATGCTTCTAAATAGCAACAGTTTGGTTGTCACCCGTTTCATTCTCTTTAATAATCTCATTGTCAGTTAATTGTGATTCATTGAATACTTCTTTATTTACATTTTTCGCAACGTTATTATGAAATATTGCAAATGTGGTTAGATCGGCTGTGAAATGGTTTTCCTTGATACCAGTTTGACTAGTACTAGCACATTTTGGCATATCTGATTCGTTGACTTCTTATGGCTTTCTTCCAGTGAATGTTGGTGCAGAAGCTATTTTATACGCGCCTAATGTAGTATTTAGATGTTTACCTAGAAATTTGTTAACTAGCATAGGTTTGGTTTCCCCACTTAAAATTGGAGTTTAAATCATTAAAATTGTCTTCCGCTGAAGCAGATGACGCAATTAGGTTAGGAGATAAAAATGACAAAACCATTACTGCTGACCATAAGGTAAAGTTCATTCTCAGCCTCACGACTTCATTTGCAACATCTGGAGAGCAATAAGCGTTGAGTTTTTCTTCATTCAGGCTACATCTAGATAATACCTCAAATCTGATGTTGTCAATTCGTGATAGCGTCAGTGCTTGTTTTTTCTTGTTCACATATTTCCGATTCATTATACATTGATATAAATGTTTCACTTTTTTGTAAAACCTGCAACTTTTCTCAATTATTTCATTTACATCTTCACCTTTGATTGCGTCTCTAAGAAAAGGAAGAGAATGTAATTGCATTCCCCCTTCCATCTTCTATTTTTGAAGATGTGTCAATATATGTGTCTATCTTTGCCTGAACATGTCAATTGTAAAGGTTTTGTATGAGAAACCCTAAGCACCGGATGTAAAAGTCTTTTAATCTTTGTTGCGATTTCTTTCTCCAAACTTTCCATTTACAGACTCAGTTCAGAAACTGTGCGACATCCAATCGAATATAACACGGAGAAAAGCTTGAATATGGAAAGATGCCTAAAACATTTTTCCTTATAATAATAAGTCGGGACAAGTGCCAAAAGACCGTGCAACTGTCGTTTTTAGTGCTGGAGAGTTGTCAATCACAAGTTCTTGTGGGCATATTCCTCCGTTTCGTTGCCACTCATTTAACCAATACAGAATTGTATTGGTATCCTGTTTTTCAGATAAAATGTGTGCTACAGGAAACTAATGTTGACCGGTATTAATAACTGCTTCATATAAAAATATGTGATCGGACGATCCGTATAATCTAGGGATTATTTCGATTAAACCTCTTGTAGCGTCTATTGCCAGTACAACATATTGCTGTTTCTTTGGCTTGGTGAACAGTAATGCACAAAAAACTTGTCATACCCAATGTCATGAATACTTCCGGCAAATGGTTCTTGATGTTTCATCAAACCCAAACAAACTATCGGATCAGGACCTTGGACATCAGATAATTTTTCTTTATGTTCTTGTCTGTTTACAGATTGCGAGGGCCAACTCGTCGGTAAGTATTTTACTTACCGACGTCTTTTACTTACCAACGTAAAATTATATATACTACCTATATTTCACAACAATAAGAACAAAAAATTTGGACATTTCTATTTAAAACCTCACTTTTAGTAGAAATTAAATAATTTCAATTCGCTATCGCTCAGCCTCTAAACATGGCCGTCGACCGGTAAACGTCCCTTACTGTTCTTGATACTCAATATGCTATTGCAGTTTTAAGGTAGGTATATTTGAATCTGAATAAAACTTTAATTTACAAAGATAGTGTTGTTTTTTTAATAATTGTTATTTTAACCCATAAGAAATAGTTTTGTATATAGTATAGTATATAGTATACCGATTCATTAAATTTGCAAAAACAACGAGCAAAAAAACTACTGATAGACTAACTAAAATTTTCTGGTCCCGGGGCGTTTGGACGCCTTGGCGCGGCACTGTTCGTTGTACTAAAACACATTTCATTTCATTATCAACAAACTAATATTAATGAACTCGATATCCAGGTTGAAGTCATCAACCGACAAAAACGATATCTCGTTAATTGTTTTACATAAAACTTATCTGCTCAGCTCTACAATGCGGAATGCGTGAAGCTGTACCACCCATATAGAAATTGACAAAAAAATGTATCTAGAATGGTAAACAAAAATGTCAAAAGTTGGTAAACAAACGATACAAATAATAACCTACCCAATTTTTAAACATTGGGCAGTATGCGTGAAGCTGTACCGCCCATATAGAAATTGACAAAAAAAGGATCATTATGGTAAACAAATGCCAAAAGTTGGTAAACAAACGATACAAATACTCAATTTTTAAACATTGGGCAGTATGCGTGAAGCTGTACCGCCCACAAAAATTTGTACAAAATGTATCTGAAATGGTAAACAAACGCCAAAATTGAGTGAACAAACGTAAACATACGATAAACAAATCGTTGGCACATTTTTTTTCAAATTTGCTCAAAGGGCGGTATAACTTCACAGACGAGCACATTGAGTCAGTATACCAACCCTTTTAAGCAACGTAGTCATCGAAAGGTTATTCTTTTCGCGACATTGACGCGGCACTAATGCGCTCCATTTGGACAACGAAATAATCTTCAACCTCGTCAAAATATTAAAGCAGTATGCAGCACAAAAATTAATTAATATTTGAGAAGCTGATTAATCTTATAATAAATATTCTTAGATAATTAATGTTTCTATAATTGTGCTGTTTACTGTATAATTACACATTTCTTGCCAGGTAGATACGAGACAATAATATGAAGATAGATCAAGCCTACGTGACCCACTTGAAGGTTAACTTAAAGAAACAATTAATGATATTGTCAACGTTACCAAAAGATTCAAAATAAACGTGTTACGTGTTAACTTGCGGACAATCTCGATATATGCGGGGCAATCACGCGTTTCCTTGTTTGGCAACTTCGTAGTTAGGTATAAAAATCTAAAATCTGCGATATAATAAAAAAAACATACACAAAACTACTGTAACCTAACAGAATTAGATTAGATACACAAAACTGCAGTAACCTAACAAAATTAGATTAGATAAGCAAAAGTACTGTACCCTAATAGAAAAAAAATTGCATGAGCTGGGAATCGAACCTGCCTCAACCGCGCGTCATGAGAGCAAGAATACCACTAGTCCAACCGTGCTTTTCCAGTTTGACGTTGAAACTGTTATTTAAACCATTTAAAAACTACACATTTCAAAGCTATTTCCTATTGGTCCGCATATATCGAGAAGTAGCCGCAGGGTTCATTTAACTTGCGGATTCTTCTCGCAAAATGCGAACCAATCACGCGTTTCCTTGTTTGACAACTTCGTAGTTAGGTATAAAAATCTAAAATTTACGGTATAATAGGAAAAAAAAAACAAAGTACTGTAACCTAACAAAAATAACTTACATTCACAAAACTACTGTAACCTAACAAAAAAAAATGCAAGAGCTGGGAATCGAACCTACCTTAACCGAGTGTCAGGCATCCAATGTATGTACCACAAGACAAATAGCGCTTCCCCAGTTTGATGTTGAAACTGTTATGTAAACAATTACGTTACTATACACTCAAACCTATTTTATATTTGTCCGCATTTTTCGAGTAGAAGCCGCAATCATTTTGGAAAGGATGACATAATTTTCGTTCTAATGAACGCTTTTGAATAATTTTGTAACTTTTCAACGTTAAAAATAATGATTTGGTGGAAATTAAATATTAAATTTGAATTACAAAGATTTCGTAAACTATAAATATATATTAACAGTGCAGAAATATATTCTTGAAAGGAATTCGTTAATGTCTAATAATCACATTTATAAACAAACGTATGTTGTTTGTTAACTTTGTGGTAAGAAAGAGGAAAAAATTAAACATATTTCTTATTTGATTTATGAAATACACATACCAGTAGAAAATTAGTATTACAAAATGCAACTAGTCGCAAAAACAAGTACTTATAAATACGCTATCCATATGACATAAATACAAACCACAGCTTTTTCAGATAATAACGACCTTCAAAGTACGTGCTCTATTTAACTAATTGTTCTAATTTTAAAGATAAACCAGAATATGTAGTGAATCTATTGCAAAAATAAATACTGATGAACGTTGTCGCTCATATAAAATGATTATTTAATGAAAAACTAAGTATTAATAACAATAACATTTAATTTTCATTAGTATTCAATATTAAAAAAAAGGAGCAAAAATAAAAAAGAAAACTGCGCATGGCCTACATGCTGAGATAGAATTCGAAGTCTGTTTAAATTGTACCAGTGTTACTTAAATACGTCACTTTTTATTTATCTGTCGCTAAAAGATTAGTTAGAATTCAGCTAAGAGATGGCGCACTCTTTAATAAATAGCTGGGTAGACAATATCAAATGTTTTTCGCATGCCTGAGTAGATATGAAATAGATATATTTGACTCATTTAAATTTTGTTTCTTAGTTCGAAATACGTTAGGCAAAAATTGTAGGTTAGAATTTCTGCTCAAGAAACGCAAAGGCGTGAGTGTTTTATATTTACGCCATCTTAATACAGAGTGTGGCAAGCATCAAGATACAGTAAGTACCTGCTAATAACTTTGTGAAAAATAAAATTACAATAATTTTTATATCAGAGCAGTTGCGTCATAACTAACTTACCACCTTTAGAACCCGTCTATTGTGCACGAGAGAAAGCAGATAGAACTGATTTATGTTGGCAATTGTGTCCGGTATTGTCAAGCATTTCAGACATTAAACATTTGACATAACACATATTTTCTGATATTATTGTGATAAAATAAACATAACTACTATTTTTCACAATCTGGCAACATCGGCGTCCTCTGACAGTTTAACATTAGTGACGCAACTGCTATGACCCATGAAAATTATTTTAGATAATGTTTTTATTTCACTTTTTGAAATCTTTATAACGATATTTTAGAAATTATACAAACCACAAGTGTTCCAATAGCCACGATGTAACATTGAGTTCTTGCCCATAGTACATTAAATATTTAGGTGAAATAGTAACACTTTCTTCAAACGACTACTGTTTCCTTCCAAAATTATTACTAACATGATTGCTGTAATGTTCATACCTTTGTCACCGAGCTGGTAGCATTGTGGTGATACGCCTAGCATTCGGGAGGCAATGGGTTCGATTCCCGTTACCGTTTACCTTGTATGAGGTTTTTTCAGGGGGTTTTCCTCATACACATGTAGCGGCATGGTCACAGCGTATATGCACACCATGTGCGGCTGCTTAAGCGAATGCTGGGGCAGTATTTTCCCCTCAGAACCCTAACTCCGTTCCTTCCGATCCTATCCAGACCACACCCATCCTTAATCCCACCATGCATATATACGTAATGTATGTATGTATGCTGGGAATCCATGATAGTGGCTGAAGGAGCTCGGAAAGCTCGAGCAGCCCGCCCTCCCCCTTGGGGAGGGAATGAAATACGTGGCCTCTTCTCTCTCTCTCTTCTCATACCGTTGTCTTTGTCGCACTGTTATACTATTTCTAAATAGCCTAATATTTTATGATAGAAAAAAATCACTGGTAACACTGTACAACAATTAAATTAGTCTAGAAAAATGAGCTTGTAACAATAAAATCTATTACTCGAGTGATTTGTTGCAAATTTAAAATATTCCACCTCACAAACTTTCTTTCAATCGATTTTCCAGTTTGGATTTTTCATATGTGGTTTCCGAGAATTTAACAATTCTGGAAGCAGAAAACGTAACGTTAAATACTAATTTTTCTCCGAATTTTCACATTCCTTTAACGGTACAAACCTAAATAGTTTTGGTCACCAAATAATGATATACTAATAAATTGTGTGACAGAAAAACCATTGATAAAATTGTTATTGTTACATAATGAAAACGATTGCAAAAATACTAAAACCACACACACGTGCAAGTAAGCACCCTCTCTCCCATTCTCAGCCACACACGCCTACAAACACATACACACCGGCACACTCGCACCGGCGCACACACACACGCGCACAAACTCACCCACCCATACACATAGACCACACACCAGCACACTACACACACAAACACTCACTCACAGTCAGTCACCACTCACTCACAAACACTTACTCACTCATTCACACCCACCCACCAGAACCTACTTCGAAAAACAAAAACCAGATTTAAACAGGAACTTCTGCGTTTCTCATGGTGAAATAGCAATGTGAAGCAAAGCAAATTACAGTGACATCGTGTAGGTAGCACACAAGAGAAAATTTTATTATTACATCAACATGAAATTGCAATTGTTACCGCGAAAGAGGGATTTAATATCTTATCAATAAGTCGTAATTTGATAATGGTTTTTGGGGTAGGTTTTATTTTATGTAATTTAAGATTTTAAATATATGTTATGGAGGGTTGAAAAGGAATAGAAAACATGTAGGAGTAGAAGAACAACTCTATGTTAACTCGAAACTGTTATTCGAAAAGACCGTGACTAATCATTGAGAATCTTTATACTTACAAAATTGGATAAAATGTGGCCAGTTGGTAATTAATTACACTGGAAATCAAAAGGGCGGTTTATTTGATAACGTTGAAATTCGAAACATACACTACGAACGAGTGAATATTTTAAAGATTAATGCTTCTTTTAATAATAAATATGAAAGTGTTTTTTTACTCTTGGAAAACGGGTAGGGTGGATTTGGGAGCAAACAGTTAGTTGGAGTTAAAGGTTCAATTGAGTAGTACCGGGTATGCGACGCTCTGTTGTATTGTTACAAACCATACTTGTAAACCGTTGTGACCATAAATATATTATCGTTTTCGTTTTAGTAAAAACTATAAACGCGAATTTGTCCTTTCTTTTCAAAGTAGTCGATATATTAATTTTTCATTTTAATCCGAGAAGTGGTCGTGTAAACAAATATATTGATGAATAATCCCACTGTTCTGATTTTAATCCACCAATCGATAAATAATCGCCTCCATCTTGATTTTAAGCCGAGTACCTTAAGCCGTCAAGTGTTAGTGATTAATTAAAGGATTATATTCAAGCGTAAGTAGGCATTTAAATGTAGATTAAAGCTCGCAACAAGCAATTCAACAAGCTGGTGTAACCTATAAAAATTGGTCATTGCATTGTAAAAAGTTACTATTTAATTCTTAGCAGATATTGAAATCGCACTGAATTGTCTCTTAATAGACAGGATAGTAATGTGGTAGTCATTTTATTTCCAATACACCATCTTGCACGCATGTTTATTAAGTTGAAATCTGTTTACAGAACTGTACGCGTTCCCTTCATCGCTGATGACATATGCCATTGTTGATTGTTTACTGCCATTTTCGCGCGCCTAGAGGACTTATTGCGAGTGGAAAAACGTGGTATGATAAACCTCCGTTTAACTGTTGTTATTAACGATACCGGGGTTTACAAAAACGTGTCTAGGTGACATTAAGAACTGCCTCGATCCCATCTTTACGTCACATTTCGCAACTAGAAACTGGTTACCCACGCTTTCGCTGTTAAAACTAACCCGTTCTTAATGGTTTTAAATGTAGAAACATATACAAATGAATGTGAAAAAAGGATGCCGTAGTTCCGACCGCAGTTACGCCAACATTCGGGTTATTTCTTGGGGGTAGGTTATCTGTCGCTTTGTTAACGTATTTGTTTAATTTTCGTCTTACCCTTGCAAGGCTTTGTTTTAATGAGTTTCAAGTGTAATTATTTAAAATTGTTTGTCTACGAACTGATTGTCTTTACATATGTGTAACGTGTAAATAAGCTGCTGGCCACTCGAACTTACACATAGTGATTTTTAGGCAAAATTTAAAGTTAAATATTTTCAATGCGAATGCAAATTTTTGAACGCGGCTTGCAAATTTTAAGGGCTAGTTTTTTTCGGATTAAGCTGCATGACGTATATTTATCGTAGAACCATAACTTTATTGTATACGGGGTGATCAATGAGGTCAATCAAAAAGTTAGTAAACATTTGGGTAGCAAAATTTTTAAAATGCTATAACTTGACATTGCATTGACGGTTCTTGATGATTTTTGCGAATTTGGAATCCTTATTTCGGACAGAATAGTGAAAAGAACATTAAATAACCCGGTGTAATACGTAACTTTCAACTCTCAAATAAAATGCCACAGAAAATCTACGTGAAACAAGGATTCCAAATCCGCAAAAATCATCATGAACCGTCAATGCAATATCAAGTTATAGCATTTTAAAAATTTTGGTACCCAAATTTTACGTTGAGTAGTGTGTGCGAGGCCTAAGGACCTTAATCAAAAAAATTACAAAAACGTCTAGAGATATTGATGTTACCTTAGTAACGAACCATATTGCAACGACCAAAAAAATTCTTTGCGGAAATTTCACTCATACAAACTTTTTGATTTTTTACATGACTTCATTGATCACCCCGTATATAGTAAACCTATGGTCCTACGATAAATATACGTCATGCAGCTTAATCCGAAAAAAACTAGCTCTTAAAATTTGCAAGCCGCGTTCAAAAATTTGCATTCCTATGTGTAAGTTCGAGTGGCCAGCAGTTTATATTTTAGAGAAAATTTAATTTTATTATTCATTTCTTTATACAATTCCTTAATACACAACCAAATGAGTCTAAACAAGATTAAAAATGATTAAACTGTATTATCAATATTTTCTAGAAGCGGGCGGCTTCGGAATTTTTTTAAGTTAGCATTTGTATGTCCATTTGACATAGTTATTGTTTTTGTTTTTACAATCTTGTCTATTTTAGTTATGAATGTATTAAAAAAGAGATTGCATAATATCCCAAAAAAATGATTATTAAAATTATTTCATTTCTTTTAATTTTCACTTTGCAGGTTTTGAAAGGTCGTATGTTGTTCCATGGCAGACATTTTGTTCGTGTCTACGTCTAGTTTAAACTACATTACAGTTACCTTATTGCTACCTACTTAATCTCACTGTATGAATTATTAATTTTTTCTGTTATTTTACTGTTTACCTAACAGGGTGAACAATTATTGCGCAAAACCATTAATTCTAATTTGATTAATTACCTTGTTTACCTGCACCCCTATGGTGGAACTCTTAACCTCATCCGTTCCTATCTCATACAATTAACACAAAAGTCTAAGGTTTTAATTATTGCGAGGAATGTCAATCTGATCCAAGCAAATAATTGAATTTTCATCATTGCGAATAATAAGTTCAATATTACGCTCTTAAAGATTTTATAGTCTTTTAATTTTTGAGAGTAATTTCGAATAACCCTTTTAAGGATAGGATATCGTGGGACACTACAATCTAACAAGACGGAAATTATTTCAGCGCCCAAAAATAGTACAAGCGAGGTAAGCAAATAGCTAAAGATCACGGCCTTAGAAAAAAAGACCTCTAACGTATATCTTAACGTGAACAAATATTTTAATTACAAATTATGTTTTATAATTTAGACTTATCTTGTCTTAATTAATTACTTATAAATCACACTTCCCACTTGGACTTACCCACAATGTTGAGGAAAGCACGTAAAGATTATTCTAAGCTAAGGTAATTGAATCTAAATGAAACTTTAATTATTTTAATAAGTTAATAAGTTAAGCAGTGTTTATCGATAGTATATCCGTGAGAAAAGAAAGAAGCGTAATCAAACTTGGCTCTTAAGTTTGATAAATTAAACTTAGGTATTTGTAAGTAAAGTACTAACATCCAAAATCAATAATTATATCCAATATTGTAGTACCCTGTACATAAGACATCCACGCTTCACACTCCATTATGGAATTAACATGACATCTGGCAGTATTTAAAGTGTAGCTCAATAAATACCTAGATTAACAAAGGAAACGTTAACAACTTGTACTCAAATGAGAAACAACATTACACGTATGGTTTGTTAAGTTTGCGTACAGAATATAATAATTGCAATACAAATTTGTAGTTTACGGTAAGAGATCCCATACTAGCCTGTCTTATTTCTCGGTGACTGATACTGGTGTAAACTGGCAATAGAACGATATAACAGATAAAATTGGGGGTTTGCTGGACTGCTCAGTTGGTGGGGTGGGTAAGGTGTTACTTAATTTTGCGAACCATAGGATAACTTGTCATAAATAAGTCACAGTAGAGGGTTGACGTTGACGTAAAACCGGAATAGGCGCCAAGTGATTAAAATTGCACAATCGGGGTTGAAATGCCTAATTATGATGGTTGTTACATTACTTCACTTAATAAATCTGACTTCCAATGAAATTGTAATTCAAAGAAAAGAAAACACTTTAAACCAATTTACAACCTGAAATTATATCAATCAATAATTCGATCATCTCATCTAAATAACAAAACAAACACTTAAAATTGCGCGTAAATAATGTGCTGTATACGCAATGGAATCACAGCTGGATTCACATTTAAGAAAAAACATCATAAATTCATTCACCGTAGATATACGTGAATAAACCACATCAGAGATATCAAACAATCGTTACAATAGTTTTCCACACAGATTAGAATACGCAAGTAGAAGGGGGTCACTTGAGGGACGACGCCCGGCGTCGCGACGCCTGTCGGCTGCGTCTGAACTTCGTGCGAGGGTGTCGGTCATTTTCGGAGGCCATTTTTTGTATCTTCGTAGGACATCGGGCGTCGGCGTCTGAACTTCATGCGAGGGTGTCTGCCGTTTTCGGAGGCCATTTTTGTATAATCGAAGGAGAACGTGCATCGGACGGCGGCGTCTGAGCTCCGTGTAAGAGTTCGGTCATTTTCGGAGTCCATTTTTGTGCCTTCGTAGGACTTCGTGCGAGGGTGTCGGTCATTTTAGGATAAACATTGACAGTATTTAGCGGTGTATTTTTAAAACTAATTTCTGTAATGAAGTCGGCATATAGTGATATATTTCCTATTCAATATCTCACAAGTATATGGCCCTGGTACGTGCTCTCGTAGCTTCGCTCGGCTTCCCTTGTTTCTTATAGCGGGAAATTTGAAATAGCATTCTAATAATGGGCTCGTAAGACAGGTCTCCGGATAGAACTTCAGGTTTAATAAACACAAATACCTCTATCGTGTCTGGGAAAAACCCCGGTAATTACTTAAGGCAAACACGTTGACTTTCACCTTCAATTTTGATAAAACTATAACAAACTTAGGCTATTCAAATAACTCTATCGTGTCGGGGAAAAACCCCCGACCCCTGGCGGGAAAACTTGAAATTTGAAACAGTATCGGCTTTATCGCCCATTTTCTTAACTGGCGGGAAATTTGAAATAGTATTCTAATAAGGGGCCCTCATACTATCTCATAAGACAGGTATAGGACGACGAAACTTGTTCTTGGGCCTTCACCCCTTGTCAAAAGACAGAAATTAACAAATCAATCAATGACCAATAAAATTAGCCGAGGCATTTCAAACCAAATCAATCAATCTCGATCAACTCAAACAAATCAATTAATCAAATCTAACCAATCAAATCAATCTCAAACAAATCACTCTCGATCAATTCAAACAATCAGATCAACCCCGATCAAAGAAATCGGCCAAATCAGTCAAAACAAAATTTCAATAAAACCAAACAAGAAACTGACCGAACAATTCTTCATAATCTCCAGGTAACGATTCTCCCACTGTATACACCTATCTCCTATAAGCGACCGCTTACTTTGTAGATAACGCTAACCGACAGTACTCTACCTAAACGTGAGGGCACCGGCGTGGGAAAACAGTCGATCATCCGCTAATCAATCTCAATCAAATCAATAAATCCAGTCAATCTCAATCAAATCGTAACTTACAGCTTGCGAAAACTAGCTTACAATTGGTTTAACTAAAACCAACCACAATTCAAAAATACCAAATTGATTTAACACCTTATGAGATAGCCGTTGACATTGCTATCAATATACGATCATCAAATTAGCGTGTAACACTATTGTCGTATTTTGCACAGTGACAAAAATACGTTTTACAGTTAAATTAGTAAAAATGCCTATACAATAACAAACATAACCAAACCCAAAAACAGACCCACT